>KZ453102.1:701194-839922 GCA_002786265.1 Apostasia shenzhenica | reverse complement strand
ATAAAGGCTGTTAACGTCATTACAAACAAGCTCATCATCATGATTCGTAATTTTTTTTATTATTAATAAATAAGATATGTTAAAATCTCTAAAAAAACATATCAAGTCTTATAATTAATAAGCACGTTCATAAACTTCATAAGAACAGCTTACGAATATTTACGAGCCAAACATTAGTATGTTCAAACTCATTTATTTACCGATTGAGTCACAAGCATGCTTGCTGCATGCCAACATATGGTTGGTTCTCCCTTTTGTAGTTGTTTTCCAAAGAGCAATTCCATCATTTCGAAACTACAACCATAATTAAAAATTAAATTCCGTTGTTTCTCAAAAAAAAAAATTGACTGACTTACGTAAATTTTTACAACACTACTAGAAATCTTGTCTGACTTACGTAAATTTTTACAACACAACTAGAAATGAGTTTTATTATGTAAAATTTTTCTACGATTATGATTATTAAACATATGCTGCAAACATACAGTCAATCTAAACTAATAAATTTAAGCGAAATTTCAAGATAAATCATAAGCATGCTTTAGCATGAATTTTTTTCTTTCATCGGGAGGTGTTTTTGTTTTTTTTTGTTTAAAAAATAATTGATGCGCATGAGTTATAAAAAATATCATTTTACAGGTATATATGTCGTTATGTTAAAAAGAATTTATAAGATATTGCAAGTAATCAAACAAAAATTTGGGAAAATCTTTTCATCGATGCATGAGAGATTGGAATATTTGAAGATCATCCTAAGGTTAACTGATGATTGGAATAAAAAACAATATAATTGATATATAACAACAAGATGGATTTCAAGCTATTGGAGTTTTGGCTTCGCTCAAATAATTATAAGTATTTCAGAATTTCATTTGACAAATCAATTTTAATTCAATAATTTATTATAAATAAAATTTGACTCCCACTTTAAAATAAAAGTTTGTCTCCCACTTCCAGAGGCAATCTAGATTTCGTTAATCTTTATATGTGATATATATATATATATAGATAGAGAGAGAGAGACAAAATTATTGAATTCAATCGGTCAAATCATTTAGCCGACTAATATTTAGTGGATGCCACATCGGTGCCATGTGAATCTTAATCAATAATTATTTCATATAATTGTTCCAATAATTACATAGAATGTTACAGTGAAAATCTTAATCAATCCACAGTTAATGGTAGATTAACCACTTAATCCTAATAGAATCATCAGTTTTACTGGGTAAATATCAAAAAGACACAAGCTGGGTTAAATTCAAAAGTAAAATGGATATCATTTAATGCAAAAAAATCTTGATTAATTAGTTGGTTAAGCCCGCACTTATATATTAAATGCTTCATCTTTCTTTTGACTATCAATATAAGATAATTCTAACTATATATAAACCTAACTATTTAGATAGCTAATCAAGTTTATGCACACCAAGAGCCTGCTCAAGCACCCAATATCACAATCAAGATATTCATGAGTCCACATGTTAGGAGATAAGGCTAATTAAGCTGGCCTATGTTGGGCTCAATATAGATCTAAATGGAGCCACTTAGCCCAAAATTGTAAGCGACTTAATTATATATCATTTTCTGTGTTCCACTTCCTCTTAATTGTTTGCTTTCATTGTGAGATACATTTATACTTACATTTTTAATAATATCGTAATTCTTTTAATACATATTTCGTATAATTTTGCATTACTATGTCGAACCAATTAACTTCAATATTGCCTGACAGGCGATGCAACTTAGCATAGGTCTTTGTTTGGTTGGAGCTTAATTAAAAGGCTATCAAATCCCTCTAAAATCTCTTTTATTAATATTTCATATTTTTTTCATATTATTCATAAATTTAAAAATTAAAAATTAATTTTATTTTATATTATACATAAAATCTCAATTTTAAGAATTAACTTTATTTTTTAGAATAAAATTATATTTTTTTAAAATTATAAATATATTTTAATAAAAAAATAACTTAATTTATTTTACATCTAACATAATACTTAATTATAAAATAATTTTATTTTATATCATAATATTAAAATAATTTTATTTTCTTTTTTATCTCAAAAAAATCTAAAATTAACATTTGAAGAGTATACTCCAATTAAACTAGAGAGTAAGGGCAAGTTCTCCCCTAATGGCTTCCATTGTTATAAGAGTGAGCAAACTACGCGAAGCTTGAGACACGATTCAAAACTTATTCGTGTTTTAGTAGACTCGAACTAGACTCGATTTTCTTATAACTCAAAGAAGTCAGCTTGCTAAAAAAAATATTCAATATCTAATCAACTCGATATCTATATAATTATAAGTATGCTTGCTTTTCATATATATATATATATATATATATATATATTATATGTGAATATGTTAGAAAAGATCTATGCATATACAAATATATAATAGATATAAATTTAATTAAAAAATAATATATAAGATCTATTATTCGTAAAATGAATTTTTAGATCAAAAACTAAAATTAAAAATTTAACAAGATTTAACTTAAAAATTGATTTAAAATCAACTGAATTTTAAGTTGACTCAAATCAAACTCAACTCGAACTCGAAATCTTCGAATTTGAGTTAAGTCAGGCTCGCTCAAACTCTACTGGTTATCAGCCAGTCTAAGATTCTTGAATTAAATTCATAGCTACTTTTTTAATTGCTTTGAAGTTACTGTACAGTGTATATGGCAAGATATTTTAGATCTTCTCTTTAAGTACCTTCTCAACTTCCAGTTTTTCAATCTCAATATGCTAATTTCGATTGACAAAAAATTACATCTATAAATCTTTCAACAGAATTAGAGAAAAAAAAATATTTTGAAACATTTAGAATTTTACTAATTAATTATGAGCTCAAATATGATATTATTGTTAATTAATTTTCCTTTAAACAGCAATGTTTAAATTAAACCTAACTTGTATTTTGTAAGAATTTTAAGGATATATAATATATGCAAATATGTAAACTCTAAAATTAAATGTGTAATCAAATAAAAAAATATGCCCACAAAATTGAATATGTAGATATTTAATTTTTGAAGTCTTAAAAACTTTGAATATTTCTATCAAAAAAAGAAAAAAAATCTAAATATCTGGTCCTCTGCCAAGCAGACCAAGTTCAAAAAACACTGCCAAGTAGACTAAGTTTAAAAGCATAAATCCAAACTATATATATATATATATATATATTGTTTAAATGCATATCAACTCAAAGAATGATTAATTAATTCAATTTAAACAATGACAAAAATCTGATAGCCTTCTGCATTGTTAATGGGATAGCATGAAATCTCCATTGCTAGAATATTTAAATTAATAAATTAATCAAGCTACGTGAGCTAGCAAAGTAATTAAAATGTTATATATTCAGATTGAAATTAATTAGATATAAATTAGTGACACTTTTTTTTTTCTAACAGACCACAAAAATGAATTAAAAATCATATCGTTTGGTATGAAGTTTAGTAATTAAACAGTAGTATTATTTTGAAGGTGTTATATAAAAAAAATACTAATTTTTTAAAAATGGATTTTTATTTTAAAAATGTTATATACATATAAAGAATGAATAATATTTTTAAACTGAAATAGTATTAGAAGCCAAATAACGTGAGTATAGCTTAAGCAGTTATATATATATTTACATATGAAGTTACAAATATTGGCATAGATGAGCCCAATTATAACAAAATTACAATTTTAAATATAATTGATTTTGATTAGAGAGTTAGAATAATCTAGGTGCTGCAAATGAGAGTATATATTTATATTAAATTTATATATTTTAATGACAAGGCCTGAAATTATGGTTTTAAAACTCAGCTGAAACTACTAAAATTCAATAGTTTTATGTTAGTTTCGGTCTAAGTTTATCTGAAAAAGCTACCGAGTTTCGGTTTTGGCCAAACTATCGAAATTACAGAAACTCAATTCTCTCCAAAAAATAATATTCAATAATTAATATTAATAAATTTAATTTAAATTTGTAAAATTTAAATAATTTATAGAAATGATTAAAACTACTGATACTGAAATTACTGAAACTGTTGAAACTGTTGAAACTGTCAAAACTGATAACTTTATCTTGTGAGTGAAATTGAAATTGAGTTTTAATTTAAACCTCGCCTTAAACATTAACATAACTACAAATAATTAATTTTTTATTTTTTGAAGCTTATGTGTAAATGGCCATGCATGTAATTTTTCTTTGGCATTGCTTTACGGCAAAGCTGACAGCTTTTTATATTTCAGAAAAAAGCTGGTAGCTTTAACAATTTGTTTTATCACACAAATTAAGTTACAAACATTTTTTGTATGTCATATATACCTAGAGACATTGCAAAATTTGAGTCAGACTTAATATTTTGGAGCACATGTTGTTACGTTTCTTTACGGGTCAAGTTTGAATTATTGATTTAGATGCAGTCAAGTTGATAATAGTTTATAGTAAAGTAGGTCAGAATTAAATTGTTTGGGCTCCTCAAAATAACTCATTTTATGGGGCGTTTATTTCATTTAGGAGCTGTTTGGTTTGATATTATCTTAGTATTATATGATATTATGTGGAAAAAATATTTGTTTGGTTTAATAACATCTATAAATATTTTTTTTTATAAAATTTTAGAATTATTAATTTAAAAATGATATATAAATGTCATGACATAACACCAAAATAACAATAAACTAAATGCCGACTTAATATTATGTAAATATTTATATTATGTAGATATTGTTATTGTCTAGATTATTGTTCATTTATATCAGTGCAATTATTTTAAAAGGAGAAATAGAAAATTAAGTATACTTTATCTCCCTATATTATTATAATTAGAATAATATTTAAATATTATTTTAAAGTGATAATTTTATTCACTAAACCAAATAATTAATTTATTCAAAAAATATGACATGCATAGCATCAAATTAACATGAATGTTGAACCAAATGTCACATTAAGTACTTCTAGAAGAGATTAAGCAATAAATGGCTGCAAGTTGTTGGTTTTAGGATGAAATTTCTTACAGATTTATCGAACAAATAATACTCGAACTGCACTTGCTTCTATTGGGTTTGTTTTGAGTAGGATTTGAACTCGCATTGTGACCCACAAACGTGTCATTCCATGTAACATCAAATTAAACATTACATATAGATTAACAATAAATTATTATAATTATTAAAAGTACAAGTCTATATATGATAGCTGAACAATTAATATTGAGTTCGACTAGTTGAACTATTCCATTTAGCTGGCCAATAAGTGGGCCCATTGCCCCACTATTAGCCAGCGGATCGAACTGCAAACATAATAAAATTTCACGGTAGACTAGCAAAACCTCCGACTATCGGTGTAATTTAATATTTTTCTATAGATCGGGGCTAAAAGATAACAATTTCGGATAATTGCACATCTGATTCTTAAAAATTAATATTATTGTTAATCACGATCACATTGGTGTTTGATATATAAATTTGAGTTTCAAGCATGCAAACCAAAAATGAAGATTTTGTTTTTAAACATGTAAAAAATAATATTTAATTGCATATTCAATTTTTTAAGAAACACAGAAACTATGATGGCTATTAATTATTTGTCATTTTAAAAATTTATTTCTTTTGGTACATGTATATAATAATAATAATGTTAATTTCTTTACTCTCTATATATATATTTCCATGATGAGGCGTAACAAATAATAATAATAAGATGAGCTGCACAAAGAAATATTCGGTGCTAATTTTATTAACTCTCTCTCTTCTTCTTCCCTCATGCAATAGCAAATAATGTAGCATCAAAACCCTGGAAGAAGTGCGAGATCCTTTCTTAGGTAATAGAATCGAGGCAGCTCTCGAAACTCGTTGTAGTGATCACAGCAAACAAGCAGGCCTTCTACTACAGTACTATTTTTTACGACGTCAATCCAACTGGTGCCCAACCACGTCCAAGTCCTCGGGTGATGTTTCGCTAGTGAATCCGCCGACCGCTGCTCAAATTGCATTGCTTATTTGATCGGTAGAATGAAGAAAGAACAATGCCCCCTTAAGTTGTTGATGCGCCTGATAGAAGGCGACAACTGCAATGTCTGGTATTCATTCTTTTTGTCTTTTGCTTGAATCATTTTGATTGTGCATGCTCATGACCTAACACTTGACCATTTAGCCACATATTTAACTCGGAGATAATAAAAGAATATAAAGATGATAAAAGATTACCTAAAATTTCAGTTATAGTTTAAAAAGAAAGATAATAACGATCATATATGTGTTTATTTTGAATCAAATCTCACTGAGGTTCCTAATAATACTTGATAGCTTGATTCTGGTGCAACGACTTATATATATAATATGATGTAAGGATTTCTTATGAAACCTCCAGTTGAAGGCATAGGAGCTTACAGATTGGTTTTGAATATAGGATATCACATTTTGTATCTAAGAACTTAATTTTAACGATTGGGCCAAGCAAGAGAAATGCTCAAGTCATATAGTATTTCTAAAGCCAAAGCGGATAATACCTCTACATTAAGATTACGGGATGTTACATATAGGATAGCACATGCTTCTTTTGGGTTTGATTTGGGTAGAAGGCGGCCTACTTACTGCCACGAATGTGTCATTCCATACAACATCAAATTAAACATTACATAAAGATTAAGAATAAATTATTATAATGGGATATTTATAGGGAAGATAATGTAATTACAAAAAATTATATGTTTCATCATCAAAAATAAAATATTACATATCTCATACTGAAATTATACAAAATTACAAATTTTATATTAGTTTTGGATAAAATTGCATTATAATCCATGTTAGCCTTAATGTTCAGATTAATATTTAGCTCGAATCGAGCTTGGCTTTATTATTGAGCCAAGCCACGAGCCATAGTCTGATCGGATTGACTTAGCTTGATCTCTATTTTTTTAAAATATAAATAATATATTCAGTAATTTATTATAATTATTTTATTACTTATATATAAGTATGCGTTAGTTATTGTTATTATATTTTTTAACTGATTTTGTGGGTATGTTTAATCCAATTTTATTTCTTAGCTGATGTAATTTTTTAAAAAAGTTTCAATTATTGGAGAGCTTGTGTCAGCTCGATTAACGCTTGAGTCAACTCGAAATTGAAACGAGTCAACTTGAACTCTGATTGAATTATAATGAGCCGAATTTGAGCTGTACCCGACTCAGCTCGAACTCGGATCGTTCTCAACCCTACATATATATTGTGACATATCCAATATTAGCGACACTTTGAAAATATTTAATTCCAGCCTGTTATTTACATATATATATATAAAGGCTGTTTACGTGATTACAAACAAGCTCATCATCATAATTCGTAAATTTTTTTATTATTAATAAATGAGATACGTTAAAATCTCTAAAAAAGCATATCAAGTCTTATAATTAACGAGCACGCTCATAAACTTCATAAGAACAGCTTACGAATATTTACGAGCCAAACGTTAGTATGTTCACACTCGGTTATTTACCGATTGAGTCACAAGCATGCTTGCTGCATGCCAACATATGGTTAGTTCTCCCTTTTGTAGTTGTTTTCCAAAGAGCAATTCCATCATTTCGAAATTAGAACCAAAATTAAAAATTGAATTCTGTTATTTCTCAAAAAAAAAAAAAAAATTGAATTCTGTTAGGGTGATGGCGAAGAACCAACAGAATTCATTAAGGATCTGATTGAGATAATTCTGTCATCTCAGTAACTCAATTGAAAATAGTTTTCAGGAATCGGATGATATTTACTCTAATAATCAAATTAGGAAAAAGAACTTAACAAACATCTAAATATTCATGTGAAATAACTTGTTGCAATTAAACAAGGAAAAATTCAAATTACACGATGATCCAAACTCGTGAAACTTTAAAGGCTGTTCTCTTTCTTCAGATCAGAAACTTCTCTTTCGTTCATCTTCAGCTTCTTCTCACCAGAAAGCTTTGTTTGGTTCTCACTTTTTTTAAGATAAAAAATATTTTATCAATATTTTAAATTTATTATAAATTTTAATAATTTTATTTTACATACAATACAAATTTTAGCAATATAAAATTAATTTTATTTCTCATCTTCCACACATTTTAATAATAAAATAATTTTTTTCTCAACCAAGTGAGGTGATAACCTCAAGCGGCCCCTTCTTGGTGTCCTTGATGAAAATAAACTAGCAATTTGCATTGGCCACTAACTTCAAATAGCTTTAAGGATTATTCATAAGCCGGAGCAACTAGTATCGATCTCTATTCCTGAGCCCTCTGCAGTAATTATGTGTTTCTACCGTAGGATCGTCGTCTTCCATCCTAGCAGTAGTAGTGAAAGAATAATTAGTGTAATATCGGATGCTTTTGTTTTCCGCATGCTTGAAGTTAGCGAACACCATGTCAGAAACTATTATGGAAGTTTCCCTCGTGAAATAATGTGGTCAGTTGTGTTCGACTGTCCCGAGGAGCATGTCTTCGTTGGAAAAAATGTTATTTAGGCTGGCTGCACTGAAAGGACAGCCTCTTTCTTCTTTTCTTATAGAAGAAGGCAAGGCCTCGAATGGTTCCGGGTCGAAGAGAGCTTGGATTAAGCTTTCTCGGAGTTCTTTTGAAACCACTAGTGAATTGATGTAGGCAGTCTGCGAAAGCAGGGGCATATGTTAATGAGGTTGAAGTTATCAAATTTTGAGGAATTGGTATCAATTTATGTCTGATTGCTCCACATATAGTTCCTCGAACCGCATGGGTTACGAACTCCCACTTAAAATGCTCGTACGACTGAATGTAATCTCGAGTAAACTTAATAAACCAGCTAAATGTCACACCCTTAAATGTGTTGGCTAACAAGTCGCTCTTGGTTGACTTGTTTGGTCAGCAATATTAGAGTAGAGTCTTGAACCCCTAGAGCATTTCTGATTGCTTCAAAGAGTTTCTGATCCAATTAGGAGCTTATGTTTCAAGGGGACAAGGGGATTTCCCCCTACCAAGAAAGGAGAGAATGCATAGGGAAAGAAGCCTGGCTGTGTTGCCATGACCGCCGCCGCCATCGGCAAGCTAGGGCTGTTGTGGGAAGGGAAGATGAGTTGGGGTGACAAAGTCGGGATGAGTATAATGTCGTCGATGACTATGTACTCCTGAAGATTGAGTATTGGCATAGGGTTGTGGAAACGGTTGTGCTGCAGGTTGAACTTGAGGCGAAGCCCCATTTGCATGTGGTTGCGAAAGCATCTCCACTATTGGCTGATCAGGGGTGACTACTGCAACTAGCAGCGGAAGAAGAGGAGTCGCCGGAGTGGGCAATTCAAGAAGGAGTTGTTGCAACCAACAGTGTTGAAAGAGATTGAACTGCAACAGATGAAAGTGGAATAATCAGAGGGGCCACAGTGGCTGACAATGCAAGAATTGGATGGCCCGCGGCCACTAGCAGTGCAAGAACTGGAGGGACTGCCACAACTGACGGTGCAAGAACTGAAGGAACTACCGTACGTAGTCGACAATGTTAAAACTGGAGGGACCGCCATAGCCATCGGTGGGCTATTGATGACTTGAGAGACTAGTTGCAGGGCTCCAGCATGGTTGGCTCTAATGCCCACCGCCAAATAGCTAGGTGAAATGCACCACCAACATCGCTTAGAACTCTTTAAGCTGAGGGTTATGGAATAAAGAAGAGGACGAATAAGATGGATTGCATAACTAAGCTAATCATAAATAGGAGAGATTTTCGATGACCAAAGGGGATTTAGTGATGAAAAATAAAGTATCACACGTTACTAATATTTACTTAAAAAGAACGATAATCAATGATAATGCTAAATGATTTAGTGACGAATGAAGATTTCTAACCAAACATATGTGCTCATTGACAATCTAAAGCCACTAATTAGTTTTTCTATAAATTATTTAAATTTTATAAATTTAAAATTATTAAATATTACTTTTTAGAGAGAGATGAGTTTCGGTCGAGTTTTGATAGTTTCGCATGAGTTTCGGCCATTTCAATAGTTTTGATAGAGTTTCAATGGAGCTTCTCATTTTCTTTTCATTTTAACGAAAAAAAATTGACTAGCAAACTGAACTCGATTTTAATTCAATTTTATGAGATTAATTGTAGAATCATCTAATCACAATGTTTGACTTCGTTCTCACCCAGTCAATTTGCCTAAGACTTGGTAAGATCAACAACTAGTACAATATATACATTTTACGGCATATTTATAAAGGCGGTTAATAAGAAAGACCGCTGCAAAAAACTTTGTGACAAAATATTATACGGCTATTGACTATTGTCAATCGCTGTAGAGGAGTTTTAGACGGCGGTTGACTCAAGCAACCGCCGTGTAAAGCTGGGCTTTAGACGACGGTTTATTGCGCCAACTGCCATCTAAAAGTCTTTAGACGGCAGTTGCTTCAGTCAACCGTAGTTTAAATGTCTTCATATACCCAAACTGCGCGCATCGCCGGCCTGGCCTGCTATAGTTGCTCTCATTTGTTTGAACGGAAAACCCTAGTTAGATCTACAAGCTTGCTCTCATTTGTTTGAACGTCGGTGACGCGAGGGTTGCTCGTCGCTGGGGGACCTGACATCGCTGGATCAAGCCATGCTCGTGCGTCGATCTCCTCCTCCATCTTCTTCTTCTTTGGCCGTCATTCCCCCTATACCTTCGCCGACGCCGAATCTAGCCTCATTCGCGGCCTACACTATCGCCGACACCGGCCAATGCCGGATCTAGACGCATTCGCGGCCCTACACTCTCGCTAATGCCGGCCGATGCCGGATCTAGCCGCATTCACAGCTCTACACCCTCGCGGATGCCAGATCTAGCGAACTCCACTTTCGTCCACCTCCTTTTTCTTTTAGCTTCTTCGTCTTTGGCTGAAATTTGCCCTACACCTTGGCCGAACAACGCCGGATCTAACTGCATTCGCGATCCTATACCTTCGCCGACGCCGGCCGACGCTGGTTCTAGTCGACTCCACTTTCTTCCACCTCATTCTTCTTTGTCTTCGGCCGACATTCGACCTACACCTTCGGCGACGCCGGATCTAGCCGCCTCCACCGTCTTTCACCTTTTCTTCTTCTTCTTCTTCTTTGCTGAGTGTCGAGATCATTTTACTGCAGGTAAATTTAAATTTTGCTGCTAGCTAGTATGTTTTTTTAAAAAAAATACTATACGGCAGTTCTCCTTAGAGAATCGTTGTCTATACATTGCGTATAGATGACAGTTTTCTGTGGAGAACCGCAGTCTATAGCATCCTTGGACGGTGGTTTCTAATTGTCAACCGTTGTCTAAGGTTTTCTATTACGGCGGTTCACAACCGCCGTGAAACGCCAATAATCTTTTACGGCGTTCGAATAGGCGGCAGTTGTATTAGATATTTTAAGGCGGCTTTAAACCACCGTAAAACTGGTTTCCTGTACTAGTGAACCCTGCAAAATTTGACTCATTTTGCATTCGGTAGACTAATGATCAAACTTTGAACAATCCTATGTATTTGAAATTGCTTAATTGTTGGACGAGTTAGAATAAAATTGGACACTAAGTCACCCTATTCATTATCATAAATTTTTATTTTCTTGCTGACGAGTCAAACATGTTAATTAACATGATTTTAACTAGTTAGAGCACCAAACTAGGGAATGAATCAATCCAATTAATCTTCTCATAATCTTGTTATCAATATTATTCAAAATTTTATTTCCTGCTGTCCAAAATTACAAAACAGCAATTCCATACATTTGAAAAAAAATTTAAGCGTTTTTCAAGCTCTTCTCTCAAACTCTAAGTGTTCCTCGACATCTTCCTTAGCTAAAATATACATTTCCTCTTGAATGAGTGAATATTTGGAGAAGCTTTTGACTAGCAATCAAGTAAAACCTGAAGTTGACTCTTCCAAATTACTGGCAAATAATTTCAGATTTTCTGTTTCTATTTTTTGCAATTTATTTTCACTGAAATCAGTAAGTTTTTATTTTGGTAAAGATTATTTGAGATTTTTTTGAGGATACTTTTGCTACTATATTTTCAATTAAAGTTTATTCATGACAATAAATTTGAAATCTCATTCTGCCGCAAATCATCAAATCTACCTCACATAAATATATCTCATCATAAACTTAATTGATGAAAATAGATTGAGGGTTTCCATCAAAAGAAAGAAATAAAATGAAAAAAGTTGGTAAATTAAGGGAGAAGAAGGTAATGTTCATTTCAGATAGATCATAGTTTTTCAATAACTTAATTATAGTTAGATTACAAAAAATCTGAGCCGTTCATCATATTATTTTAAGGATATTTAAATATATTTTGAGTGAAAATCCTAAAACCTTAATGTTTAGGTGGCGGCAAAGGAATGAGACATCCGCGACGTGAATTGATTTTAGGACAAATCAGCACTTTAGTGTAGTATTGAGGAAGAGAAAAATATATATCATTAAGAGTAAAAATATAATTTTAATGATTTACTGACAGAATATTTTTTTTCAAATAAATTTTGATTAAGTTTTAACTCAAATGTGTGTATGTAAGATATTGTAATGTTTTGAGTGTGCATAGCGTAATTAACTAAGAATGAATGGGTAAGACATGTAGGTAATTATCCTTTTATTTTATTGTTATTCTCTTTAGAGCAAATATCTTACTGATCTCTGAGATTAAAAACTTATATTAAATGGTTCAAATTGTTTAAAAGGTGACATTTAAGTCCCTGTGATTCGTCAAAATATTTAAATTGGTTCTTAAGCTCATCAAATTTTAGTGATCATGTGACTAAAAAAATGAGTTTGTAATATTTTTATTTTTAAAATTACTAAAATACCCTCAAAATTGGAGGAGATAAATCGTCCACTTTCACCTTCGTTGTTAAATCACCATCAATTCAAACAAATCTCTAGCCAGATATCATCATTATTTTAAATGATAAGATTTACATCTCATTCAATTTAACAGTTAATATCGTAATTTTCTAATCATTGTTAAAATAATTGAATTGAGGTAAGATACCGTGACAGTACCAACCAGAACATGTAAAATATAATTTATAATTAAATTTCTATAATTTTTAAGAATTAAATGTAAAATTTATAATATTAATTAAACATAATATTATATAATTATTTGCACATTTTAATACATTATTTCATATTAATATCTACTGGCTGCCATAAAAGTGTTTCATATGTTCTTTTAAAATAGATTTCTATTGAGAGAATATTGATAATCCTTGAGAGAGAACTAAATTCCAAGTGCATTCATCACATGTCAAGCAAAGGATTAATGTATTTACTTCATAAAACACATTATACATATAATGAGAAAATGTGAAATATATATATGTGTGTGTATAACACAAAAAATAAATTATGAAAAATAAATCAAATATACATTTGCAATATAATACACTGGTCATACACAATATTTAATCAGAAAGCAATTTTTTTTTAATGATGTTAAACTCAACTAGTTTGAAATAAAAAAGGAATCAATTCATTATATGCATATGCATTCCATAGATGCCTACATACATGTTTTTATTGAATTATATTTAATCTATCAAAGGATACTTTCCACATGTAATACACATGAGAATTCACATGGAATGCAAGTATGCAACTCCCTTAGAGAAATATAGATGGAGATAGCTATATCAATTATTATTAACTATAATATTATTTAACATAAAACAAACTATAATATTATTGAAAATGTGATATCAAAAAATTTAAGAGTTTTTACATATAGGATATGAAATTTACATGAAATTACATATTTCACCATCAATTCGTAAATATTACCACTATCACACCATATTCATTTAAATATTTTGCATTTCACATATTTGACAGAGCCGTTATAATGGTCAATCAGAGCCTAGTAATATTTAAAAATTAATGGTGAAATGTATAATTTTGTGTAAATTTCATATTCTGTATGTAAAAATCTCAAAAAATTATTATTGAAAATGCAATGGCATGCTTTTACAAAAGATTCTCTTGATCATTAAGACAACAATAGTGAACTGAGGAAGAAAATGTTATTAAATTAATTTATTTATTAATGATCACCGTCTTTATCTTATATCAATCATACAAAATAATAATAAAATTCATAATAATACTATTAGTAGAATCCAAATAGAATAAATAAAATAGAAAAATATATTTAGTATATTATGTGTAAAATAATTTCATTCAAATTTAATAACATCAGTGATGTTATATAGTGCTCAATACTAACTTGTAAAATAGAAATATACAAATATAATAAGCATTATAAAAATAAGAATGTTAAAATAAATAAATGAGTATACACGAAAAGATAAAATTAGAAATAAATATATCTACGAAAAAATTAAAATAACTTTAATTGAGGATAAGCTGAGAAAGAGACATCTTAATTAGATGATTTGGATATATAAATCATAGACTAATATAATAGAAACTCTAATAAGCAAAATTGAATTATTGAATCTTGTTTATATAAAAAGAGAAAGTAGGAAACCAAATAAAATATGTAAAAAGCTATTAAAAAAATATTCTTATATACTTAAAGATAAATAAAAATGTGTTATTTAATAGAGTAAAATACAAATAAAGAATTTACATTACCCCCACATAGTAAAATAAAAACTTATAATTCAAATATTCTCAAATTTCTCAAATATAATCTTTTTTGTTCTTCCTTTCTCGAATCTCTTTTCTCCTCCATCTAGGGGAGTGAAGAGAGAAAAAAAAAAAGAGAAAAATTAGTGGGGATAGACTTTGCAAACATAGAGAAAAAAGATGATAATTTTGAGTAATATTAACTTACAAACGATCATATATGAAACATGTTTAAATGAATCATATTAGAATAAATTTGAAAACTCAATGAGCCAAGGTAATGCAAAGATTAGCAAGAAAGGACCCAAACAAAATAACTCAAAAAAATACAAACCTATATAAAAAATGATCCAAATTAAAAGCCCATTTTGATAGTAGTTTTGGTTTTAGAATAGCATAGTAGCATGTTATAGTTTTTTATATTAATGAAAATGATAAATATAACTTATTAATCATAACTGTACTAAGATAAAAATATTGATTTCTAAATTAACGTAAGCCATTCTATAAAATGATGTCCCTAACTTTTCTATTCTTGTGACGATTTTGTCATTACTCGATATGTTGCACACGAGTTATTAATTCAACATATCCAAAAGGTACATTTGTTGTTTGAGGTATTTTTTATGTCAAATACAAATTTTAACTATAAAAATCAACTTTATTGCACTTCTAACACAAATACAAATCTGGCTCTGTTTGGCGCGAGTACCAAAACAGGACCAAAACAGGACCAAAATGGTACTAATTTAAAAAACAATAATAATAATAATATATAAATATTTTAAATCATTTTACACAAATTCAAATATAAAAAATATTATTTTACTTTATATACTCAATAATTTAAAATAAAAATATCAACTTTATTTTACATTCTAGATCAAAATATTCAAATCGAGTATTTTAATCTAAGATGTGAAATAAAATTTATATTTTTATTAAAAATTATTGAGTATGTGAAGTAAAATATTATTTTTTATATTAAAATTTGTGTATAATAATTAAAATAATTTATTTATTATTATTATTGTTATTTTTTAAACTAGTACTATTTTGGTCTTGTTTTGGTCCTCGCGCCAAACAGGGCCAGAATCAACTTTGTTTCGCATATTATGCACTTTCAAATATTAAAATAAAGTTCTTTGATATTAAATTTAAAAAATAAATTATTTTTTTTCTTGTTAAAAAAAAACTTGAACCAAACGTGGCCAACATGTTTGCCGCACATGAGATTGTCAAAAATAACTATAATTACATTAAAGTGGCATTTAGTTCAATGCTATCTAAATTTTCATTTTACATAGTTGTCAATGCAGCCAAATTATTAAGAAGGTGAAAACTCAACACTGAAAACTATTTTTTTTTTAGGAAGAACAATAATGAAGCATGTGATTTCTATGTAGGAAAATATATTACATATTTTTTGGGTTTAACAACCACCACACTTTCAAAAAACCTTAGCCTTAGACAGTGAGAGAGAAGAGGGACCCTAGTGCCAGATCTGTGATGAAGTCTATATTGAAAAGATTCATCAATCCCTTCTATAGCATGCAACCAACTGCATTCTTCTTCACCGAAAGATTACACTGATTTGTTGGCGTAGCGAAGCACTCTAGCACTTAAAAAGTGAAGTGAAAGAAAGAACAGGCAAAAATTGAAACCTTCACCTCTCGCAAACGAGTCTTCAGTCTTGTTTATGGCTGCATCAAAATTAAACATTACGAAGGAGGAGCTCGATGCGTGATTTGGCTGCACAAATTCTTCCGTCTGCCTCGCCTTCGACTCTCGGCTGCCCATCAGCTACCGGCGAGCGCCAGCGATCTTGCGCCCACTGCCCCAGCCGCACAGCTCCGCCGCCTTCGCTCCAGTGATTTGCTGTTCCGTGCTCTCGCTCAGTTCGACCTCGCCGCACTCGCACTAGTTTGCCGCCACCGTCGCCTCCCCTCTCCTGTTTGCTACCTCCTCACTGCCCGCTCAGCTTAGGCGATTCTGCCTCGCCACTCGTCCGCCTCGGCACCATCAGCTTCGATCACTTTGACTCGTCCCAGTGGTAATGGAATCTCGACTTGAGATAAATTTGAACATCAACTGAATATTTTTGAATATCTTGCGAAATCTCGCACATCTAATATTGAGGCTATTTGATTTGCTCACCTGTGTGACCTAAACATTACTGTGTGATTAAATTATTATTGGGTAATATTACATTGTAAGGCTGCCTATATTACTGCGTACCTTGGCTTTAACTTGTTGAGATATGGTTGTCCTAAATCATTTGGTAAATTTACTAGATATCATTTGGGCTTGTTTCTAAATATTTGAAATCGATCTACTTCTCGAACCTGTGATTTCTTAATTATTACATAACTATCATCAGTAATATTCCTCGATAAATTTTATGTTCATTTTGCTAAATTATTTACTAATTTCTAATTAGAATTACATCACGCATATTGTTCCGCATCACAAACTAATTAGGAGGAGGCTGCCATTCCAATTTCTCTCAACTGAGTTTCATAAAAGATGGAAGCGTTATGATAGCTTCAAAGTCTTCGATGCAGGCAAGGATAGTTTCATCTGTCAATTTAAAAATGATGTGGATAGGGTTGCAGTCATGCAAAATGGATCATGAACGATGGCGGGACAAATCCTAGGACTCGATCTTTTGATTTATTATTTGCCCATGTTATTTTTAACTAGCTAGGTTATTGTAATCTTACAGGTGGCATCATGCATATGTATTAATATTAAAATTATGGGTAAATCTCGCAATGCATTCCGGTGGTGTGGGAGTGCATTCGCCGGCCGGACGGGAAGGCGGAGAGGGGGCAGTGGGCTACGGTAGTCCGCCGGTATTGGCGGAAGCTCGCCGGCGGGAACCTGTGGAGCTGTGATGATGCCGGGACAGACTTTGAACGTAATTTCAAAATAGCTCGACTTGAAGACAACGTAGAACTTGAGGTGCATTTTGGTAATTTGATCAGATTAATTAATCGGCTAAATAGCATTAATACCATTGTTTTGATCAAATAAATATCATTACCATTTGGGAAAATAAAATTTCATGTTTTTATTTTCTATACTCGCTTTAGATTTTAAGTAAATAATTATAGTCAGATTTTAATCATTAATTAGAAGTTAATATGGATTAAGTAGGGCTTTGAATCACCGTCATGAAAATAAGTCATATTATTTGAAAATTTATTTATTTACTTATATAATATATTCTAATAAATAAATACATTGTAACTCTAATAAAGATACAAAGCTAAATCAGCGGCGTTTTGTAAGCAAATATAAAGATTTTTTAAAAAATTTCCAGTGTATTTTTATTTATAATAATGATATCTTATATATATATATATAACAACATACTTTAAAAAAAAAACTCTCTATGACCTCGTTTGGTTCGAGCTTTTTTTAGATAAGAAAAAAAAATTAATTTATTTTTTAAATTTAATATCAAAAAATTTTATTTTAATATTAGAAAATACATAAGATGTGAAATTGATTCTAAGATTTGTATTTGTGTTAGATATATAATAATATTGATTTTTACAGTTAAAATTTGTGTTGAGCTAAAAAAATCTCGAAACAAATGAGGTCTATGAGTATACTTTAAGCAGTTATATATATATATATATTTGATAAAAATCAGAGAGAATTCATTTATATCGAAGACAAGAAGTTAAGTCTTTGGATAACACGGCTATTAGAAAAGGTGGGGGCTTCTCCATCCAAGTTACTGAATCTACCATGGAAAGAGCGTATTAGCATTTGGCATCCACCTCCCGTTAATCTTGTAAAAATTAATTTTGATGCTGCAAAGGATGATCACAATGGTTGCTATGGGATTGGAATCGTGGTGCGAGACTCCTCTGGCACGCTGTTAGCTTTATCGGCAATCAACAAGCGCGGTCGTCTAAACACTCTTTATGCCGAGAGTTTTACAGCCAGCGCAGCAGTTAAACTTGCTAGAGAGCTTCAACTTAAGGGCATTATTCTGGAGAGAGACTCTCTTTTGGTGATATAAGCACTACAGAAGAATGAGAAGAATTTTTCTCCGATTGGTTTACACATTGAGAAAACGAAGGGGCAATTCAAATTATTTAACTCCTATTTGCTATCTCACACTAAACGTAATGGCAATACAGCTTGTGGAGATCTTCTCACGTGCATTTGACTTTGTGAACTCTTCTATATAATTCTTTGCAAATCTAACAATTGATATAGGTGATTTTCCAATTTTGTGAGGAGAGCATTTCTATTGTTCCACATGGTCCACAATAAGGTAGCTATTAGTTCTAATGAATCGCAAGTTTTGCTTGACATCATATCAGTAATCCATTCTAGGACATTTTGAGTAGGATTGGATAGAGCCTTAGTTGAAATATCAGCTTCCGACCAGACTTTTTTAACAAATTTGCAGTCTCGAAATATGTGAGAGATTGTTTTGAGCTTTGAATGACATAATAGGCAATTAATATGTTCTTTCACAACCCCACGCTTTTGCAAATTATGATATGTAGGTAGGAAATTCTTACAGCATCTCCAGGCGAATAGGCATATCTTGCTTGAAATGTGCATCCTCCAGATTGCTCGCCACATATTAAGAAATTCAGATTCTATAGAGCTGCCGCTGCCATCTCCATTAGCTTCTCCCACCACCATCACCCTACTATTTTGGATGAGTGCTCGGATGAATTGATAGCCGCTTCACACAGAATACACTCCAGAAGAGTTATAGGCCCATATCCTTGTATCGTTAGCTTTTATATCTCCCAATGGGATCGCCAAAATAGCTTGGGTGTCATCTTTATCAAAAATTTGATGAATGATTGTGTTTTTCTAATTTTTGTTTGCTACATCAATTAGTGAACTAACATTGGCCTCTGCTGGAAGAATTTTGATTGGCAAAAAGATCTTATAATTCCATGTCTAGAAATCCATTGATCTCTCCGTATATTAACTAATTTGTCATTACCTATTCTCCATATGAAGTCTTTTCTGATTATATTTTTAGCTTCTCATATACTCTGCCACACCAATGATGGGTTGTTCTCAATCGAAGCATAGATGAGCCCATTTATAACAAAACTATAGTTTTTGATATAATTGATTTTGATTAGAGAGTTGGAATCAAGGTGCTGCAAATGAGAGTATATATTTATATTAAATCTTTATATTTTAGTGGCAAGGCCTGAAACTACGGCTTTAAAACTTGACTGAAACTAATAAAATTCAATAGTTTTATATTGATTTCGATCAAAGTGGATCTAAAAAAGTTACCGAGTTTCGATTTCGGCTAAATTGTCAAAACTATAGAAACTCAATTCTCTCCAAAAAAAAAAAATAATATTCAATAATTAATATTAATAAATTTAATTTAAATTTATAAAATTTAAATAATTTATAAAAATGATTGAAACTACTGATACTGAAATTACCGAAGCTATTGAAACTGTCAAAATCGATAACTTTATTTTATGATTGAAAGTGAAATTGAGTTTTTAAACCTTGTGTTAAACATTAACATAACTACAAATAATTAATTTTTTGTTCTTTTGAAGCTCGTGTAAATGGCTATGCATGTAACTTTTCTTTGGCATTGCCTTACGGCAAAGATGATAGCTTTTTATATTCCAGAAAAAAGCTGGTAGCTTTAACAATTTGTTTTATCACACAAATTAAGTTACAGACATTTTTGTTAATCTCTATGTAATATTTAATTTGATATTACATGAAATGACACGTTTGTGGGTCACAATGCGAGTTCAAGTTCAACTCAAAACAAACCCAATAGAAGCAAGTGCAGTTCAAGTATTATTTGTTCGATAAACTTATATGAAATCTTATCCTAAAACCAACAACATGGAGCCCTTTATTACTTAGGGGGCGTTTGGTTCGATGTTATCTTTGTGTTATGTTATGTAATCTAGATGTTATGACATCTATATGTCATCTTTTGACTAATAATTTTATAATTTAATAAAAGATTATTTATAGATGTCATTAAATCAAATAATTGCTTTCTCAAAATAACATAACATAACATTAAGATAACATTGAACCAAACGCCCCCTTAATCTCTTCTAGAAATACTTAAGGTAACATTTGGTTCAACATCCATGTTCATGTGATGCTATGTATAATATCCCGTGATCTCATTGTAGAGGTATTACCGCTTTGACTCTAGGAAAATTGCGTGACTTGAGCGCTTCCCAAGAGATCACCCATCCCAGTGTTACTCCAGCCCAAGCACGCTTAACTCCGAAGTTTTTCATCATTAGCCTCACGGTTTTGCCACAAAAGACGCCTATACCATTTGAGATCACGTTATCTACTTATACAGCTCAGGATTTTTCTCCTTTTTTGATGTGAGATAATTCATTCTTGTGCCCCTCTCACCACTCATTATTCAACCTAGAAGCCTACCAGAAGCCACACTTTGCCTCAGTGATTCCTTTCTCTTAGGATATTACTCGGCGATCACTCTCCGCCCTCTTCGGCCACAGGCGTCACAGGCCCACCAGCTTCTGCCTGGTTCGTCCTCGAACCATGCACATCGTACTGCAGGAGATCGACTCTGATACCACTATACATATTATTTGAATAAATTAATTGTTTAGTTTAGTGAATAAAATTATCAATTTAAAATATATTTAAATATTATCCTAATTATAATAATATAGGGAGATAAACTTGAATTAATTTTGTATTTCCCCTTTTAATATAATTGCACTGATGTTAATGAACAGTAATCTAGAAAATAACAATATCATAATATAAATAATTAAATAACATTAAGACAGCGTTTAGTTTATTGTTATTTTGGTGTTATGTGATGACATGATATTTAGATGCTATTTTTAAATTAATAATCTAATAATTTATAAAAAAATTATTTATAGATGTTATTAAATCAAATAATTATTTTTTCTATATGATCTGATATAATACTAAGATAACATTAAATCAAATATTTTTTAAATGAAATAAACGCCCTATAAAATGAGTTAACCCCGTAAAGAAACATAACATGTGCTCCAAAATATTAAGTCTAGCTCAAATTTTGCAATATCTCTACGTATATATGACATACAAAAATGTCATTAACTTAATTGAGATCAAAAGAATGTCATAAATTGATCACATTTTTTAAAAGATTTAATTGGAATTTTTGAAATTATAAAGTGCTATTATTTGATCACAATTAAGACAAAATTTTTAATTATTGTATTATAAAATTATGGGCAAATTTCATCCAGGTCCTTGAGTTTAAGGGTTATTATCACACAGGTCCACGTTTTTTAAATTATATCATCGGAGTCCCTAGGTTTTCAAAAATTATCATCTGGGTCCCTTTTTTATTTTTTAATTATTAAAAAATAAAAAAATTACCATTATACCTTACCCTCCCTCTCTCCTCCAGATCCGGCAGCCGTGCCGCCTCCAGCGGCCGCGCAACGGCGCGGGGCGGCGCGGTGAAGGCGCGGCTGCCAGATCTAGTGGAGAGAGGGAGGGTAAGGGTATAATGGTAATTTTTTTATTTTTTAATAATAAAAAATAAAAAAGGGATCCAGATGATAATTTTTGAAAACCTAGGAACCCCGATGATATAATTTTAAAAACGTGGATCTGTGTGATAATAACCCTTAAACTCAAGGACCTGGGTGAAATTTGCCCAAAAAGTATTTTTAATTATTAATTATTTGATTTTTATAATATTATTTTGAATATTAGTACTTATAATATATAAATTTTAATTGTTTAGAATAGAAAAAATAAGTAATATGAGAAATTAAATTTTTAATTTTCATTAAATTTTAAAAAATTCTGGGAATAAATGAATGTAATAGTTCTTTAAAATGTATAAATAATTTAAATTAATTATTTTTTTATGTTTTTTATTAAAAAAATCAGTAAAAATTTGTATGTTTTTTTTAAAAAAATAAAAATTGTAACATTTTTACAATTTTAGAGAGAAAAATTGAAACTTTTTATCAATTTGTAATGCCCTGTGAGCCGGATGCCATTTATTAAAAGAGAAATAGACCCGTGATTTTGCACTTCAGCGTGAAGAACAAGAGTTGAACAGTAGGCTGACACTTCTGATTGGATGGCAGTTAGATTTGAAACTCAAATTGCATGATTTTTTAATTTTCAAAAAGAGAATGCATAACTTTTTACTTGCATTTAAAATTAATTTAATTTGAAATAACAATAATTAACAATAATTTGAGTTTGAGTTAAATCAAATATGATTCGAGCTCAAATCAATCCTTAGGAGTTGGCAAGAGCTTGAATAAGGATCGAATTTGCCAAGTTCAAGTTGGTTTAACTCAAGCAATGTTCGATTTCGAGATGACTCGAATTTTAATCAAGCCAACTTGCATCACAAATCGTCGACACGTTTATTTGTTAAATCAAAAATTCTAAGATTGAAAAATCAAGTTATATATTAACTAGAGGACTAAGGGATAAATTATATTGCATGACTTCACATTTTCAAATATTTTCATTTGAAATGACTAGGGCGGTAAATGAACCGAGTGTTTGGTGAAGTATAGTTCGATATATTATTTTCATCAATATTAATGAATAATCTTAAACACAATTTTAAAGCTCGATTGATAAATAAAAACAAGTAGATGTTTGATTATAAACCTCGACATAATGCAGTAGAGCTCAATTAATAGCTCATTTAGAGACAATCTTATTTAATAATAATAAAAATTAATGAATCATAAATTAGCATAATTAATTTGTATGTGAATTAATTAACATATATGATAAAGTTTGTAATTTATAGTATTTGCATTTGTGAACTTATTCTCTAATATATAAATATAGTTTATATTTATGAACCAAACTTGACCGAGCACAAAATAAGCTTGAGTTTGGGCTTGAGCCCAGTTTAGTAAATGAAGATGAGCTTGAATGTCTCTAATAGTTGGTTCGATTTGGCTTATTTACCACTCTAGATATGATCAATTTTACAAGAATTAAATATATGAATAACATATTTATAGTAACATTATATATGACACTTTTAAAAAAGACTTTTTTATTTATTTAATTCTCAAAATCCGATATCTATTTATCACACTATATTTTAAATATATAATTATAAACTACACCTCATATATTAATGAATAGTTAAATTTTCTTCTTCTTCAATAGAATGACGAGTTAAATACAAAAAACTAAAATGATTTATTCGTTATAAAAATTTAAAAATAATAATAAATTAATATTTTTAATATTATATACACTTTTTAATATAAAAAATTTATTTTATTTCACAATCGTATTATTTTTAATAAATTAATTAATTTTATTTCATGTTTTTATATAATTTTTTAATATAACTAACTAATTAATTTATTTTTATAAAAAAAACTAATTAATTTAATTTTTTTATCATGTATGTATATTAATATAAAATTATAAATTTTATGAAAATTTTAAATTGATCTTATAAATATAATATTATGTGATGGAGAGAGAGAGAGAAAGAGGAGGAAACATGAGCCATTCAATTCTCTTCCTCTTCATCTTCCTCCAACAATTCGCATTCTCTCTCTCAAAGCTTCCCACGCCGCCGCTCCCCGTCCTCCCCATTCCGACGGCGGCACAGCTCAAATGGCAGCGGCGGGAGATCATCTTCTTCTTCCACTTCGGCATCAACACCTTCACCGGCTCCGAGTGGGGCTCCGGCCACGAGAGCCCCTCCCTCTTCAACCCATCCTCCCTCAACGCCTCCCAGTGGATCTCTGCCGCCGAAGCCGCCGGCGCCTCCCTCGCCATCCTTACCGCCAAGCACCACGACGGCTTCTGCCTCTGGCCCTCCCGCTACACCCACCACTCCGTCGCCCGGAGCCCGTGGAAGAACGGAGCAGGCGACGTCGTCGCCGAGTTCGTCCGAGCCGCCCGCGCCGCCGGCGTCGACGTCGGCCTCTACCTGTCGCCGTGGGACCGCCATGAACGGAGCTACGGCCTCGAGGTCCCCTACAATGAGTACTACTTGGGGCAGCTTCACGAACTCCTAACTCAGTACGGCAGAATATCGGAAATTTGGTTCGATGGGGCGAAGGGGGCGAACGCCACCAACATGAATTATTATTTTGAGGTAGTCAATTTTGAGCTGATTATGAGCCGGTAAAAAAAATAATTTTTTTCAACTCGAGCAATTACTTTGATCAGGAATGGTTTGCGGTAACGAAGCAACTTCAAAGCTCCATCAATATCTTCTCCGATGCCGGGCCAGACGTGAGGTGGGTTGGGGACGAGAAAGGCGATGCTGGCGAGACTTGCTGGTCATTGATTGACCGCAAGAAGCTGAGAATGGGCGACGCAAGCTTGGAGAGGTCAGTAGAGATCAAAATGAAAACTCAAAAGGATAACTAATTTGGGGAGAAGTGAATTTGAAATCGAAATTAATGTAATGCTGGCATACATTCACATGTTTAAAAAATAAATTTTCAGTCAGCTCAAATCAAATTAGATGAGATTTTAATCGAATCAAATCAAATTTATACTTGAAATTGAAGAATTCAAGTTACGTTATTTGAACAAATGCAATATGCAAACTCAGAATTAACCAATAGTTTGAGTGAGTCATCGTGTCTAACACATGCTCTGTTCAGCTACCTAAACTCCGGCGATCAACAGGGAGCCGACTGGGTGCCGCCGGAGTGCGACGTCTCAATACGGCCGGGATGGTTCTGGCACAAATCTCAGTCGCCGAAGCCGCTGAGCAAGCTGCTCGACATATACTACAATTCGGTCGGCCGGAACTGTGTTCTTCTTCTAAACGTGCCGCCGAACTCCACCGGCCTTGTCGCCGGGGAAGATCTCCGGCGCCTGAGGGAGTTCCGGTGGGCGATTGATCGGATCTTCAAGGAGGATTTGGCGATGGGCAGCAAGGCGAAAGGCAGCAGCCAGAGAGGGGGGAAGGAAGGAGGATTTGCGGCGAGCAACGTGCTCGACGGTGACGAGGAGACGTACTGGTCGCCGGAGGAGGAGGAGGAGAAAGACGGAGAATACTGGATAGAGCTTCGCCGGAAGAATGCGACGTCGAAGTTCAACGTGGTGAGGATCCAGGAGGCGATTGCGATGGGGCAGAGGATAGAGAGGCACGAGGTGGTGGTCGACGGGAAGGTGATGGTGGCGCGGGGGACGACGGTGGGGCACAAGCGGCTGCATCGGCTGGACCAGCCGGTCAGAGGGAAGAAGGTTAGGATCCGGATCGTGGGGTCACGTGGGCCGCCGCTGATTTCGGCCGTGGGTCTCCATTTCGATCCGTTCAAGTGATGCGTCGCCGGCGGCGAGATTCCGCCGGTGAAGACAAGGAGGAATGGCCGTCGTTTGGTTGAGATCTGACGTCATGCGAGATGTGAGCTACAAGTAATTGAACTTGATGGTTTAAATGCCGCTGAAATATTCCGAAATTATGGGGCAGTTCATTGACAAAATGGATTTAATAAAATTAATTCACCAAATAATTCTGATTCATACCATAAATTTGAATCAATTTTAGAAGTATGAAACAGTTTTGAGGCCACGAAGCCAAAACCACCGAAAATATGATTTAGACTCGCGATCGTTTTTTCTTTTTTCTCAAATTTTCAAAAATATATCTGGGGATAAATTTAGTATTTCTCTCAAGGCTAAAATTAAGGAATAATTAAATCTAATAAATTCAAAATTTGAAGAATAATAATAAATCATCTTTTGACTCATAACCACATCCCTTAAATATCTCAAATTTTAATATATAAGAGTTTTAAATTAATAAATATTCAAATAAATTATGAAATTTTGAATAAATATTTTTATTTACTTTTATCATAATTTTTTTTTATTACTTTTGAGATTTTATTGTAAGATGAAGTAGTTTGTAAATTAATATTCATCCAAATAAAAATAAATTAAAGTAGATTCACTTTTAAATTACTTTTCATCCAAACAGAGTTTAACTTTGAAACTGCTTCACTTATCTGAAACTGCTTCAAACTTTTAATCTGATTTTATTTATTTTGAACCTGTAAAATATGATTTGCTGTAATGAAATTTAGGAGAATTTTCATACTTACTCCTTAATTTAACTTAATTATATATTAAATTTCTTATTTTTAAATTTTCAACTTAACCCCCAAATCATCCCAAAATTACATATTTAAATTTTTTTTCAAAATTTTTAAAATTTTATTTTTACTCATTATAATTATTTGATACTCATTACCGATAATATGTATATATAAAATATTATAAATATTTTTCTCAATATATGCATAACCACTAGTTTTCACTTTTAGAGAAATTGAAGAATTAGATTATAAAATAAAATAATAATAGATTTAGTATATAATTGAAAAAAATTAAGATATATATATATATATATATATGTAAATCCCTCTAAAATTTAATTAGAAGACATATATTAAGTAAAATTCTATATTTCTTTGTAATATATGAGAAATTAAAGTGTGTTGTTCTCTTAGTTTAATGAGAAAAGAACTTGCCTAAAAATCATGAAGTTTGAGATTCAAATTATACATCATTATAATTTTTAAGTGAGATAAAAAAATTATGGTATTAAAAATTAAAAAAAAGAGAGAGAGAGAAATTAAAAAAAATTAGATAAAAAGTGGTGTATTAGTTAAGTGGCAAAAGAGTTTGTTTGAATATCTAGAATTTTAGATTCAAACCACATAATTTTTAATTTTTAAAAAATCTCAATTTTGATACTTGATACCATAAGAGTGCCGTAATTTTAATTTTTTTAAATATATTTTTTACTTAATAATTCGTAATAAAAAATGTGAAATTTGATTAGATTAAATATTTTATATATTTTAAATGATAATTATACTCCCACAACTAATATTTGTTAAAAATTTAACAAAAATTAAAATTTAATTTCTTCTATTTTTTAATTTAAAATCAAGAAATATAAATATTAATATTTTAAAATTATATTCTAAAATATAAAAAAATTAATGTTTGTGAATAATTTTATAATATAGTGATAAAAAAAGTAACAATTATATATTAAATTTTGAGATCTCTAGAGGTGCTTCAATGCAATTTACAATACACACACTCGCACACACTATGAACGAGAAATTTTTAGAGTCATACGAGAATCAATCATCTAATATTAAACATTGAGTCTGGCTTAAGATTTTGATTCGAAGAATATTCGTCATTCTTGTATTAATTAACATATAAGTCTTGGCCATATTTTACTATAACTGAAGAAAAATTTTAAAGGCATGTCTCTTCCACAGTACATTTCAAGTAGATGTGTGTGAAGTTGATGAGCAAAAATGACTCATTAAAAAGTAATTAAGTAAATTCAATATAAATAATTTTTCATATGAGAGAAAAATTATTGAAATATAGATAGAAAATAATAATTATTTAGATGATTAATTACAAATAAAATGAATGCATGCCATAACAAAATATACATGTGGGCAGATCAGAGAATAAAAATCTTCCCAATTGTCTATTAGTATCTCCAACTTTGAAGTTATTGTTTTATAAGCAGTCACTGTTCATCTTATTTATATCCATTAAACTGAACTTCAAAAGGCCATTTGCACAAACTCGAGTTACATTTGAGCAAGCCAGGCTCAACTCGAGGTCCATGATTTTATATTTATATATATATAATCGGAGATTTTAAAATACGCAAGTTTTTTATTGATTAAAGTTAAAATACATAAGTTATGCAAATATAAAATTGATGTCAAATTTAATTGGCTTGTTATGTATGATTTGATGTAGTATTTTATTTTTGTTCTTAATATTCTAATAGATGACTACTATATTAGAATTTTTTCATAACCTTTGTTTATATTTTATTGATTATAGATTATTTTTTTTTTTTGTTCTATTTTTAATTATTAGATCAAGATGAATGATGTTATTCAAATTAATAAATAAACAAAGATATTTATTCTTAAAATTTTAAGTTGAGATTTGGTGTAATCAACTGTAATAGAAAATTTTTTAGTCAAACCACCTTATGTCCAAATATATGTAACACTCTTTTATACCTATCTTTAATAACTTATTTCTTTTATAATTTTTTTTTATAAACTCTCCAAAGTACTTTCCTTTGAGACTTTGTTATAAACTTTATCCAAATCAATAAAAATAAAATATAAATTTTTATTTTTCTTCTTAAATTTTTCTATTAAATTTCTCAATAAATGAATAATTTTCATAATAGATCCACCAGATATAAAACCTAACTAATTTTTTGATGCCTTAATATCACAACATAATATATGTTTGATTACATTTTCTCAAAATTTAAAATTATAACTTATTAATTTAATTTTTTTTATAATTGACATAATTCTATAAATTATCTTTATTTTTATAAATAGAAATATTTTAATTAAATATTGTGCTAAAATAAAAAATAATGTGAAATTGGATCACTAATAACCAAATTATGGAGCAATTTTTTTTTTTGAAAAGCCTGTTATGGATTTACTTTCTCCCACTTGGAGATTTTTTTTTATTATTAGAAAATAAGTGCTGAAGTTTTTTTTTTTTTTTTTTTTTTTTTGAAGAAAGTACTGAATATTTTCAGTGCACAGAAAAGCTACCTTTCAGCAACAACCACCACAGTAATCAATATGTATACATTGAAACTCATTCCTTTTCTTTTATCATTTCTTTTCTATAAATATAAATATTGCATTCTCTATGGGCTAATACTTAAAAAAAATTCCCTACAAATAAGTACTGGATTTAATCTCATAGAGATAAACAAAAAAATCTTAATATACTGTAATATCTCGTGATCTAATTATAGAAGTATTATCAGCTTTAATTTTAAAAAAATTACGTAACTTAAGTACTTTCTAGGAGGTCATTCATCCAAGTACGTTTAACTATAGAGTATTGTCTGCTCTCAGTGTTGCTCAAGTCCAAGTATGCTTAATTAATTATGAAATTTTTTATCATTAGCCTCATGATTTTGCCCCAAAATGCGCCTCTACATTTAGAAATCATGTTATCTACTTATACAGCTCAGAATCTCCCTCTCTTTTTGATGTGAGATGATTCATTTCTGTGCCCCTCTCACTACTCATTATTCGAACAAGAAGCATGCTAGGAGCCACACTTTACTTCAGTGATTCTTTTCTCTTAGGATATCACCCGACGATCACTCCCCACCTTCTTCAATCATAGACATTACATATAAAGTCAAAAAAATAATTTTAATATATATATATATATATATATATCAACACGACTTAATTTCAAAAAATACGTTTTAAAATTAAGGATTACGTTGGAAATTTACATATATATATATATATATTTGTCAATTTTTAAAAATAATATATTAATTTTTTTTATTTTACAATGAAATCATCAAATCTTTTAAATACAACATTTTCAAAGCTTTTGAATTTTTTTTTATTAATTATAATTATTTAGAAGATTATTATCAAAGAACATATATACACAAATATTTTAAATATGTTTATAAATAGATGTGTCATAATAGTTTTTTATTTTTAAAATATTTAAAAAATTAATTTTTTTTAATAATTTATTATGTACTTTAAAAGAAAATTGAAAATTATGTATGTAAATGCTTTTCTTTTCTATTTCTCCTGTGAGGAGGTGATGAGTGGGGATCACTGAGCAAAAAGCTGAGCACAATGAAAGGATATTTGCATGAATTAAAAGCTTTTTCTAGGGGCCTCTTTGAATTGATTTTGAGTGAGACAGGCTAACTCGAGTCAAGTTTAATTTGAGCCGACTAAACTTTTATGATTAAGGGGGCATTTGGTTCGTTGTTATTTTAGTGTTATGTTATGTAATCTAGATGTCATGACATCCAGATGTCATCGTTTGACGAGTAATTTTATAATCTTATAGAAGACTATTTATAGATGTAATTAAACTAAATAATTATTTTTTTTAGATAACATAACATAACGTCAAGATAACATTGAACCAAACGTCCCCTAAGCTTAATTATAAACAATATTTTTTATAAATTATTTGTTTTACATAATAAGTATATTAAAATTTTACTTATAAATTTTATGTGTATTTTAACATTATCATTTTTTATATAAATTACTATAATGCATTAAATTAACTTAAACATACTTTAAAAAAATTCAAATACATATGTTTGTATATGATGTATATATATATATATTGCGCTAATTCCAAATTGAGTAAAATATGAATTAATTTTAATTTTTGCATAAAATTATCTCCCCTAACTTTGTCCTTTTGATGGTGAGATTCAAATGAGAATAATTCATATCATTATCTTCATAATAAAAATGAGGAACAAAAGGACAGGATACCCCCAAATAATTTTGCTCCATGAGGTTGGTGAGGCATATAATTGCTCCCAACTTCGCTAGCAAACACACATAATATTTTTTTATGTTATTTTGATATTATATTTTTTTAAAAAAATAATTATTTAATTTGATATGCTTTAAAATTTATATATATTACGTGACATAAAAAAGTTTGCGTAAAATTTATAATTATTATTGGATCGAATTTGAGTGAGAAAAGGAAACTCGAAATAAAAGATTTCGAGCCCAGCTCAAAATCAATTCGAAATTAGAATCAATTTGATTTAAGCCAAGTTAGCTTGAATTATGTTTGACTTCAAGCTGACTTGAATTATGATCAGAGTACCTCAATATAAAAAAAAAATATAAATATATTTTTCATTCAAGAAAAATTATTCTGTAATATTAAGAAGAATAAATTTTAGGGGTTTTTACATACAGGACATGAAATTTACACGAAATTATGCATTTCACCATCAATTCGTAAATATTACCACTATCACACCATATTCATTTAAATTTTACGCATTTCACATATTTCACATATTTCATATACCTTATAATATTATATGTAAGTTAAAATACATAAATTCATTAATATTTAAATTCTAATATATATTTTTATTTTTTACTGTAAACACATCAATTTTCTTACTTCAATTAAAAATTATAGTCATGTGGATTTAAATTCGGCACCCTAATTGAAAAATTTTAAATAGGATAAATAAATTAAAATACATAAATTCATAAATATTTAAATTGTTATTTATATAAATTAATTTATTTGTAGTATTTAATTAATATATTAATAATATAGTTAAGATCAAGGCCAATTTAGAAATGTAAAGTTCACTATCAAAGAATATGATGTGAAATATGTGAAATGCGTAAATTTAAATGAATATTGTGTGATAGTGATAATATTTATGAATTGATGGTGAAATGCGTAATTTTGTATAAATTTTATGTTCTGTATATAAAAATTCCTAAATTTTAAATATATTCTATGTTTCTAATACCCACGCTGGGTAAAAAACATTAGGTGAATTACTAGTAGGTTTCTCTTGTTTACTTATTATTATATTTTGATCACATTTTTTTATTAATTATTTATTTAAATTTCTAATTAAAACTATATGAATCTATTAGGTCTCTACTTTAAATTCTATAGACCTACTAAAATATTTTAAACAATGCTAAGGATTTAAGTGAAAATTTTAAAAATCATGAACTAACATGCAATTATAGATAAACTATAAGGGCCTACCAATAATTTACACAAAATATTTAGTAGGAAAATTATACATATATTTATATATAAGTTATCTATATTATATGTACAATTTCAAGTTAACTTAAATCATATTCCAAGCAGGTCAGGGCTAACTCAAAATCAGCTCGAGATTCGATTTTAAGATTTCGAACTGATTTCGAGTCGATTCAAAAATAAAATAAGTTTTAAGTTTCTGATATTAGTAACACCCCTGTCTGGTCCCTACACCATTTTGCTAATTCCAAAGCCTAAAATAGTAGCATGACCAAAATGGTGACTAAAATAGTTCATTAATTTTATTATATTTTTTTAATAATTTTTAATATAAAAAATTAACTTTATTTTGCTTCATATATTATTTTCAATATATTAATTAATTATATTTTATATCTTACATAATTTTTAACAGCACTAACTAACTTTATTTCTCATCATACACAAATCTCAAGAAAGACTCACAAATTTTATAATATAACCAAACTAATCTCTTTACCAAACAGGTTAAAGTTAACCTACGTAAACAAATTGAGCAAAGTTGAAGATAGATCGACACCAAATTATATTTTCTTTGATCGAAAATTATCCGAAGGCCCACTGAACTACAAGATTGGCATCTCCATAATAGCTACAATAATGAAAAAGCCGCAAGTAATACCAAAAGAAATCATAAAGCCAACTTTAGGAAAATTTATATATAAAAAAAAAAAAACTTTAGGAAACTATGTATAATTCTATAGTGGTGGTAGTGGTGGTGGTGATGAAGATAATAATACTTTCTGCCAGTGGCAACCACCAAAAAATATAGCTCAATAATGTTATGAACCAATTTAAGAACATTAATTTTTTTTTAATAGAATCTAAGCTCATTTCATTGTTAAAAAAAAATGATTATCATGGAACCATGAATGATAATCAAGTATCATCACATAACTTAGATTTATGAGTCAAATGAACGATGATTCTCACCTTTAGTTAACGATTTCCCGTTGCTCAAACTAAAGATATATTAGATTCGCTCGCCTCTCGAACCTACTACTGGGGGCAACTCATCAAATGCCAGTACATGCACAATTAAGCGCTCTTTACTCCTAGACTACCACGAGTAACAATGAGAATTACTTGATTTTAAAATCTCAGTTAGGACTTGGACTTGACATTATAACTAATGTAAGTGCATCAATTGCATCATCCACACTGATTGTATATGTAATAACTCGCTTAAAAAGTACATGTTAATGTTTATTTATATTTTTTTTTGGATCTAATAAAGTATATTTGTAACTTGATGACTTTAAAATAATTATTGCATTAAAAATAAATTCTCTCTAGCTCTATTTTAATAAAATATTCTTTGAAACTTTCTTGTTCTTTCCTATTACCAGCGGTATTAAATAGGAAGTTTTCCTCTGCCTTTCTCTACCGGTCATATTAAATAAAAAGCTTCCTTCTGCCTTCCTCCCACCTGCCACCTCCCCAACTACCAGTGAGTTCTGCTTTATTAAATTCACTTCTTGTTATAAATAAGCTTTAGAGCCCTCAAAAGGAACTCATAACCTCTAGTTTTTCTCTAAATACCCTAGCTCATCTTGGTGCAATTTCAGCTCCTCTTCTTCTAGTAACGAGACTCTGCCGAAAGAGGTAAAATATCTTAGCTCCACTAACTTTAAATTATATTCAGTAACTTTTCTTATTGACTCAATTTAGTTAGTTTAATCCAAACTTAACTTGTGATTAACATGTTTAATCCATGTCAACCTGCTTAACTTATATCAACTCGATAAACCCGTGTTGACCCATTTAACTAGTGTCAACCAATTTAACTTGAGATGACCCGTTTGACCCAGTTTGACCCGTTTAACTTGAGTTGACCCAATTTAACCCATTTGACTTGTAGTGACCTATTTTGATCCACTTGACCTGTCTGATTTGTTTGACTTGTATGAACTTATGTAATCTGAGTCAATTTGTTAAACTATTAAACTCAATAGCGATCATTTTTTCTTGAACTAAATCAGGATAATTTTAACTGAATCAGGATATGCAGCATCTACTAGCAAACTTTTACTATACCTCATTTAGGTAAATGATTTTTTCTAAATTCAGGACATCGTGGTTATTAAATTAAATTAATTAATATATAGAATAATATCAACTACATTCTATGAACTACATTCTATATACTCTGCATGGTTTGATGCTGATATTCTATTAGAGTTTATGTTGAGATATTATATTGAGTTGCATTAAACTCATATATCCTGAGATATATGATAATATGATACGCTGGAATCTCAGTGGTTGACGAACCACCTTCTGACGTGTAGCGTTGTGTGGTGGACATATCTGCATTCTGTTATTTTATTATCATACTGGTGACGTATCTATTAAACTTGTTGTCATACTAGTGATGTATCTGCTACTTCTGTTGTCACACTGATGATATTTATCTACTGATTTTAATTATTCATTAATATAAAATCTAAATGTATTAATTTATATGCAAAATATGATACATGATAATATTATAAAAACGACCAGATGATATTATAAGGTATTCTGACATCCTGATTTATTGGTACTTTGAGCTATAAAACTCCTCCTGGCCTATTATAAGGTGACGGTTATTTACTCAATTCATGTGACTAACCTATTATTTTTTAGGTAAATAATTTGCTGCTAAAAGAATATTGTAAAATTTCTAAGGATGATATTTCTCTACGTTCTGTATGCTCTACTGATATTTATCTTTTATCTCGTAGTTTAATTATTTATCTTTTTATACGCTAGTCTTAGGTTACGTTGGGTGATTTGCCTTGTGCTTGAATTTATGTAATTCTGTCTTGGATCAATAAAAATATTTTTTTATAATTTATTTTGTGATTCTGACTGTTAATTATCCCTTATTTTATGAATAATTGGTCTATAAAAATAAAGGTGTTACCGTGTATGGCAGAAAAAATAAATTTTTTGGTTTTGTTTGGTTAGAATACATTTAATTTGGAGATATTTGTAATTTTTTTGAGATAAAAAAGAGGAAAATATATTTTAATATTATGATATAAATTAGATAAAATTATTTTTTTTAATAATTATATTGAATGTAAAATAAAATTATTTTTTTGAGTATGAGAAATATGAAATAAAATTAATTTTTAAGATTAAGATTTACGTTGAATATGAAATAATATTAATTTTTAATATTTAAATTTATATATAATGTAAAAAAATATAAAATATTAATAGAAATAATTTTGGAAGAGTTTAGGGTTTTTTTTGTTTCCCAGCAAGCTAGATTTTTTGAGAAATTTAGGTCTATCAAGAAATTTAAAAATTTCTGAAAGACTGAATTGTAAAGTTTCCATATTTGTGGTATTGAATCAATTGATTCGCAGTTATCCGTTTCCTGAAAGTCGCAGTTATCCGTTTCACGGTGCTGTTTTGTGCAGGAAAGGTATCACGTGCCTTCCAACTCCATGTGCGCAATCACGTGCTAGAATTTCAGGTTTATCTCGGGAGAAGGGCTTCATTGGTCCCCACATTACTTGGGTGGCGATGGAATTAAATCAGTCGTTGGGGACATTTTGGACTTTCGCCGCATCTCCAATCTCCCAGTTAGATTTGGCAATAAAGCCGAGGACCAAAACAAGATTAAAACAAGACCAAAATGATATTAATTTAAATAATAATAATAATAATAGTATATAAATATTTTAAATTATTTTATATAAATTTAAATATAAAAAATAGTATTTTATTTTATATACTCAACAATTTAAAATAAAAATATCAAGTTTATTTCACATTCTAGATCAAAATATTCAAATCGAATATTTTGTTCTAAGATGTGAAATAAAGTTTATATTTTTATTAAAAATTATTGAGTATGTAAAGTAAAATATTATTTTTTATATTAAAATTTATGTAAAATAATTAAAATTATTTATTTATTATTATTATTGTTATTTTTTAAACTAGTACTATTTTGGTCCTGTTTTGGTCCTTGCGCCAAACAGGGCCTTAGGTCTGGCAGTCAAGAGTATGGCTCGAAGATTAATAGTCACTCGATATTTAAATTAATATTTAGCTTAAATTAAATTCTGTGTGAATTATTGAATCAAGTTACGAGCCAAGCTCAGATCAGATTGAATTAGCTCGATTTCTATTTTTTAAAATATTAATAATATATTCAATCATTTATTATAATTATTTATTATATATTTACATATACATAAATATATGTTAATTGTAGTTAGGATATATATTAAGTAATTTTGTATGTATAGTTAATCTAATTTAAAATCCTAGCAAAGTCATTTTTTTAAAAAATTAATTCTTGAAGGATTTGATTGGCTCGATTAAGGCTCAAGTCAGTTTAAAGTTGTAACGAGCCAGCTCGAACTCGAATCGAATTATCAACAAACCGAGTTTGAGCCGTACTTGGCTTAGCTCGAGCTTGGATCATTCTCACCCCTATTTGGCTCCATAGTTCGTATGAAGGTTTTAAAATTTAATTTCAGTAATTTTGATAATTTCAATAGTTTCGGTATTGACAGTTTTGAATGTTTCTTATAAATTAATTAAATTTTATATATTTAAAATAAAATTTATCAATTATAATTATTAAATATTACTTTTTGGAAAGATGTGGGTTTTAGTAGTTTCAGCCAAAACCAAAATTCATTAGCTTTTTCAGACCGGTTTCGTTTCACTCGAGTTTGTGGGTCTCTCAAGGAAAAAAAATTTCATCCTAACCACGTACAACTCCATTCAGCCATCCCTATAGTCGTATATAAATCTTAGAAGGTATTTGGTTCAATAATATCTTGATGTTATATTATGTTATTTATATGTCACGATATCTAAATGTCATTTTTCGATCGATAATTTTATAATTTTTAGAAGATTATCTAAAGATATCATCAAAACAAATAAATATTTTTTTAATAACATGATAAAATATTAAGATAGTATTGAATCAAATGCCCCCTTAGATTTAAAGTTTGCAGTTATTTATAGAGATACAAAGCATTTGAGGACCCGATTAAGATTTTTAATTGACAACCCAAATTGCATGCAAAATGAGTTTGTGCTTTGCTTGAGTATTCAAGGACCCGATTAAGATTTTTTAAAAAGATTTTGGATAGATTTTTACAGTCTTTTTGTTTGTAAGGTTAAATTTAAGAAGGTTAAAATTAAATTTGAATAGAGATATTTTTTTATTAAAAATTGTGAAAAATGTGAAATAAAGTTAGTTATTATGTTGAGATATGTGAGAGATGTGATATAAAGTTAGTTATTATGTTGGAATATGTGAGGGATGTGAAATAAATTTTATTTTTAATATTAAATTTTATGTGTGATGTGATATGACTGATTAAAATTAAATCAGGTTAATTTTAAACTCCTAGATAAATGAGCCTTTATGTGCAAAATTTGCTAATCTTTGAAATGAATTCAAACTAACGCACGATGAGATAGAGGGGATCGAATTTGTCATTTCCTTGAGTTTGAGGCATGATCACATGGAGCGAGTGTATAGTTTGAATTCATTATTTTATTTATCCTTATTTTGCTTTTTTATTTTTTGTTTTTCTCCACATTCTTCTTCTTTCCTTCATTTTATCTATGTATTAATAGAATCTAATATACTGTATTTAGAATATTTTTTATTTAATGTTATATCTATTGTATATGTGATTGATTTGATTTAGGGGGCGTTTGATTCAGTGTTATTTTAATGTCAATATTATTTAAATGTCATGCTATCTAAATATCATTGTTATTCATCAATGGACATTTGTTTAGTTCAATATTATGATATTAGAAAATATCAATGCTATTCAAATTATTTTTGTTTAGTTGGAAGTTATTGACAGTGTTATCTTGATATATCGCCCGATTTGGGGTGACATCTAGATGTCAGCGTGTAATGATATTTTTGTAATTAATTTTAATATTATTTAAAAATATTATTAAACCAAACAATTACTTTTTAAAAATAACATAACATAACATTGAGATAACACTGAACCAAACGCCCCCTTAGTGCATAATTATTTTAATTTCTAATTATAACTGTAGATATCTATTTTTGTATACTAACATCTTATCTATCTTCTCTTTCATATTAGATTTCTTTACATAATAAATATTAATGCGTAGAAACTTGAATGTTGGAATTTTATCTTTTTTTTTTTACATTTTCAAAAAAAAAATTATCTTTTCTTTTTTGAAATAAAAAACTTATCATTTTAGTTACTAATTTTTATAAATATTTTTATAGAAATCTTTCATTTTGTTCATCTTATATCACACATAAGGTATTATTTGTTTCATGCCTACATCTAAGGCTGATAAAAAATAATTGGAAATCGCAAACTAAATTAAATCCCAATGAACTGAGCCAAAATATCCATACCGATAATTTCAGGTTCTATTTTTAGTTCCATTAATTTTCAATTTTTGGTTTATGAGATTTAAAAAGTGATGGTTCATCAAATTAAATTCCTTAACATAATTTATTTAATTATATAAAAAAAGTTACTAAAGTAAATAAGATTAGCTATTCATTAAAATTTAACTATATCTCATTAATTATTTACAATTATGATTTAACTTTTACTTAATATTTATATTAAATTTATTTTTATATTTAAAATGATTGTAAATTTTAGTTGAATTTTATCATGTTTATTAATTATTTTTTTACAATAACGATTAACCAAACCATAATTTCAGTTTATCCAGATAACTAATTAATTGAGTTCGATTTTGGAAACCATTGGTTTCGAGTACCGTATTATGAGCTTATTTGATTGGGTGTTAAATCTAAATAAGAAAAAAATATTTTATTTTACAGAATTGATGAAAAAAAAAATTTTAATATTAAGAAGTACATAAAATATAAAATAAAATTGATTTTAAAATTAGATTATGTGTTAGATGTGAAATAAAATTAATTTTTAATATTGAAATTTGTATTGGATGTGAAATAAACTTATTAAAATTTATAATAAATTTAAAATATTATTAAAATATGATTTTGCCAATTTTTGAGTTTTAGCCGAACAAACCTTATGAAACTATTAAATCATCACACATGCTACATTACATTTAGATTGATATTGGAGTTTTTCATTTAATCAACAACTTAGGCCGATTTGACATCTCGAGTTGTGTTTACATCAATAACGCATCAACACAATTTGAGTTAATCGGACACGAGTGTAGTAGACCAGCACTTGAACCGAACTTAAACATTTGATCAATTATAATTTATTCTACGAGTAATCGAGGACCCAATCTATAATGAGTGAACACCCATTAACTCAAAACTTCTGGCTAATATCACGACTTTTATAACAAGACAAATTATGGTAACATACCGAAATAGAATAATTTTTATATCTGGCACTTTATATTAAAGAAATACTACATCAATTATTTACCAAAGTCTTCAAATAGTGGTGGGGACATGATGTTAGTAAACCGTCGATTTATTTCTAACAGAGTTTATTCTCAACAACTAAGATCTCATTATATGACATCGATCTAAAAGAATAGATGATTATTGGTGGATTTAATAGAAAGTGTGACTAGTAGTTGATTAGTTAGATTAAAAATTTTCATTCAAATGAATTAATTAATTTAAATGATAATTTTTCAAAAAATTGTGGTTCAAAATATTAATTGATTTATTACTTTTTTTAGGTTGTTACATTTAGGTCTTGTTTGGAGCGAGGACTAAATTAGGACCAAATCATAACCAAAATGATACTAATTTAAATAATAATAATAATAATAATAATAATAATAATAATAATAATAATAATAATAAATTTTTAATCATTCTACACAAATTTTAATATAAAAAAATATTATTTTACTTCACATATTTAATAATTTTTAATAAAAAAATTAATTTTATTTTACATCCTACATCAAAATACTCGATTTGAATATTTTAGTTTAGGATATAAAATAAAAAATATATTTTTATTAAAAATTATTGAATATGTGAAGTAAATTAATATTTATTTATATTAAAATTTATATTAAAAATTAAAAAAATTATTTATTATTATTATTTTTTAAATTACTATCATATCGATCATGATTTGGTTTTCACGCCAAACAAAACCTTACAATGTTTAGATTTGCATCGACATTGGCTCTGTTTGGTTGGTGGCTTGAAAAGGCCAGCCCATTATTTCCTGTAACGGAGTACGGTTCCGCTCTGCGTAACGGAGGACGTGGCTCTGCTTTGTGCGCGTTTCGATTGAAATATTCGCGATGACAAGACTCATCGCTGCAAGCCATCTTTTTTCCGCTGACTGCGTTCTCCTCTTCCTCATTCACGGGTCGATTGGGGAAAGCAAGCGCGCCGCCTGGTTTTCTTCCTCTCATGTTTTCCAATCTCTCGCAATCCCGTCTTTGCCCTAGATCTGCTGAAATGGCTGATCGCTGAAGGAGTGGGGAGTCGCTTTCTCGTCTTCCTCTCTCACAGCTAGATCACAAGGGCAGGCCAGCGCGTCGAGGTCAGTTCTTCTTCTTCGTTCAGGTGCTTCTTCTTCTTCTTCTTCTTCTTCGTTCAGGTGCTTCTTCTTCTTCTTCGTTCAGGTGCCTCAAGCTGCTGGGCTCCCCTAACCTCAGGCAGGTTCTTCTCCAAGACGTCCAGAAGGAAGCTCTCAGCTGTCTTCCTCGCCTCGTCCCGGTCACTTGCCCATTGGGCTAAAAATTTTCCCTTTTTCCTGTACTATGATCTTCTTGCATGACGCATTAGCGCGATTTGCTACTGAAGCATGATTCATTTACCTCTGCAGCTGGCGTTCTTCCACTCACTGCATTTGTTTTGGGTTTGTTTCTGAGAGGTCTGCGCAACTAGCTTCAAACCCACGGAGCTGTAGCATATTAGGAGGAGTTTATCCACATTCGTTGCAGTGTAGCTGAGGTAACATAGATTTGCCCTTCCGCATTTTATTCCCATGGTTTGAATGATAGATAAAAATAATGTACAAAATCTGTTTACAACAGTATTGCTACCTCCATGTTAGCCAATTGTCCTTTTAAATATGGGTTTGTGTGCATTTTATTTTAGATGAAAAGTTATATTCAAATCACTGCTGTAACATAGTTGTTACCTGGTGTTTGTCTTTGTGAATGAGAAAAAATAGCATTTCAATAATAACTTTGAATTGTACCAATGCTTTGTACGTTATGCTCACTTGACTGTGTCTGGATAGGTTTTAAAATAGTACAGTTATACTCATTGTGCAAATTTATTTTTGCGGTCCGAGGGCTTTTTTGCTAGCTTTCCCTGTTTCGATTTTATGATAGCATAGATCTATTTATTTTGCAGAACTGCGTAACTGATGTAATCTGTTTTACAATTTGGCACAAATTACTTTGTTCAACATTGGGTAACGTAATATGTGCAGTTTGTGGTATTCCTTCGTGTCGATCTTAGCCAAATAATTCACGTAGCTTACTATTTTCGAAGTGCTACTTGAAAGAAAACTTATTTTGGTTACGCAATTCTCATATCCCTCATCACATTTCAGGACTTTGACTGCTTATGAATCTTAGTAGCTTGCAGTTTTACACGTAATTGTGCACTTTGCAAGCTGCACATGCTGCTCAACAAATGGAAATTGGGTTCTCATATAATTTTTCTTTTGTTGATAGTTTTGTCAATGGAGAGAGTACGTACTAGGAAGCGCCATTTCATTTTGGTGAACAAAGGCTCGGAACCAGATGTAGGCCTTTTACCTTTTATTCCTCCAGATTGTGAATCACGTTCTTCAAGTACTTCAATTCAAGCAGACCATTCCTCAAATAAAATCCCTCCGCATCAAAAAGTAAAACGTTCTCCTAACCGGATAACGGATTACTACCAACGTAAGTTGGAAGACATCTAGCTAATAAAACTAATAAAAGGTTTGGTTTTAAAGTTCACGATAACTACTTAAATTGGAAAAATAAAATTATGACACACGCGAACTTAAATGTGTATTACTGTGTTAACAGGTGCTTTGCTAATGTTCTCTTTTCTCGTAAAACAGATGTAAAGAATTATTTAAATTTTTCCGGGCAAGACACAAAGGAGGTGAGAAAGAAAAAGAAGATGGAAGCCGATGTAACAGTAACAGAAGGATATTATGGCGATATGGAAGTTCAGAAGGATGGTCTTAGTGAGATTGAGTTAGATAAGCTTGTGATTCTCATTGAGCAAGCTTTTAACAATCGTAGGTGCATTAGGGGGAACCCAATCAGTACAGAGTGGCCATTAATTATTAAGTCAATGAACGAAATGTTTAAGAAAGAGTTCGGCCTTGATAAGGTGAAAAGTAAATGGAAGAAGCACAGGGAAAAGTGGAGGAAATTCAATGAGATTCTAAATTATAGTGGTGTGGGATGGAACAGTCGAGACTGTACGATAGATGCATCAGAAGAATTCTGGGCCGACATTCTGAAGGTTTGACTAACATGTTCATTGTAATTTTTTAATATGGATGAGTTTTACAAAGTGAAAACAAAGATTTTTTTTTATGTACAGAACAAGAAGGGATATCGTATATGCCAAAAGACTTCCTTCAAACACTACGAAGTGATGACTAAAATTTGTGGGAATAGCAGAGAGGATGGAGAATTTGCTGTAGGGGTTGGAGCGAGTGAATCAGAAGAAGTTTCAATTATAGGGGACGGTATGCACACGCACTTTTGGGTTTCTACATAAAATGCCAATCACTTTCATTCTTTTCACTACTTACTTTTTTATTGCTTATCATTATAGATTTTTTGAAATATGTTGATTTCCCTATGTTTGATCAAATCCCTTTCATTAGGTCAACAGAATTGTTCTCCAACAATAAATATTTTATTTGGATTTCTAGAAATATTTTATTTGAATTTTCTACATTTGTTGGAATTCTATTTTTAAACTTTTGGTGTCAGCCTTGTATGAAATTTATTTTCCAATTTTCTTATGGCTATAAACCACCTAATTTTTTAGGAACTTGTCTTTTAAAGCATTTTCTTTTGATTTAAAATTGTAGATGACCTTTGATGCGGGACAATATACGAATGCAATCCTACTTACTTAAAGATTAATAAATGAAATAGTAGGTGAACATAAAATGTTACAAGATTATATGATAGTGATAATTATGTAATAATCAAGAAAACTATAGTATTGCAGGCAAGCCAATTTCAAATATTTTAGAATCAAGTTCGAATGATATGTAGATAATCCTCTCACAAGATTTAAGGCGATGAGAATTCAGCAAAACAGAGCTAGGGTATGTGAAACATGGGATATCTGATATCTCATAACAAATATGATACAACAACAATTAATTCACACAACAATGTCAAGGGCACACAATAACATAGGCAAGCAAATCGAGCAAACTAGATAACAGATCTATAACTGTCCAACTGAATCAGAAACATGTGCTAGTTTTGAGGCTTACCGGAGTCAGGGTTTTAAATCCAAAAGACAACAGAAGCGCCGATCCAACTCAAGATGAAGAGGGTGAAGATGGTGTTAAGCACAGAGAGTCAGAAATCCCTGAAGTTGGTAGAGTATTAGCCGTCCGCACATGAAGGTTGCCGCTCTCACGGCGCTTTGTCGACGCAAGTCTAAGAAGTGAAGTGAGGTCGATGGCTGCGGCATAGACGGAAGGCGCAGTGCTCGTCGACGTAGGTCGTCACACAGCTAGTTCAGCCGGTGGGAAGCAAGAATGCAGAGGCGCGGAGAGGTGGATGCGAGTGAGAGGTGTTGCAGTCGACTGCGCGCTAGGAGGCGGTTGAGCAGAACCTCCGGTTCCACGGCGGATTTCGTGGCAAGCGGGAGACCAGCGATAGCAGAATCAGCCGGCACGCGACGGACACTCCGCTCGCCCGCGCGTGGCTGTCGGCGTATTGGCTGGCAGGAGAGGAGGTTCGCCGACGAACGGGGGCGTCGCTGCGACTATCGGGCGAGCAGATCGCTGAAGAACAGCTAACGTTAGGGTCAGGAAAAACATTTCGTGAGGACGCCTAACGAAAATGTCCCTGCCCATACGTTGCTGTTCTTCAAGCCGATTCTTTGCTCGCCGATAGTCGAACGACGCCCCGTCCGTCGCGACTCCATCTCCTGCAGCCAATACCGCCGACAGCCCGCCGCGGGCGAGCGGTGTCGTCGCCGGCCGGTGATTCTGCTATCGCTGGTCTCCCGCTGCACCGAATCCGCCGTGAACCGGAGGTTCTGCTCAACGCCTCCTAGCGCGCAGTCGACTGCAACACCTCTCACTCGCATCCACCTCTCCGCGCCTCTGCATTCTTGCTTCCCACCGGCTGAACTAGCTGTGTTGACGACCTACGTCGACGAGCACTGCGCCTTCCGTCTGTGCCGCAGCCATCGACCTCACTTCACTTCTTAGACTTGCGTCGACAAACGCGTGGGCGGCAACCTTCATGTGGGACGACAATACTCTACCACTTCAGGGATTTTCTGACTCTCTGTGCTTAACACCATCTTCACCCTCTTCATCTTGAGTTGGATCGGCGCTTCTGTTGTCTTTTGGATTTAAAACCCTGACTCCGGTAAGCCTCAAAACCAGCACATGTTTCTGATTCAGTTGGACAGTTGTAGATCTGTTATCTAGTTTGCTCGATTTGCTTGCCTATGTTATTGTGTGCCCTTGACATTGTTGTGTGAATTAATTGTTGTTGTATCATATTTGTTATGAGATATCAGATATCCCATGTTTCACATACCCTAGCTCTGTTTTGCTGAATTCTCATCGCCTTAAATCTTGTGAGAGGATTATCTACATATCATTCGAACTTGATTCTAAAATATTTGAAATTGGCTTGCCTGCAATACTATAGTTTTCTTGATTATTACATAATTATCACTATCATATAATCTTGTAACATTTTATGTTCACCTACTATTTCATTTATTAATCTTTAAGTAAGTAGGATTGCATTCGTATATTGTCCCGCATCAAAGGTCATCTACAATTTTAAATCAAAAGAAAATGCTTTAAAAGACAAGTTCCTAAAAAAGTAGGTGGTTTATAGCCATAAGAAAATTGGAAAATAAATTTCATACAAGGCTGACACCAAAAGTTTAAAAATAGAATTCCAACAAATGTAGAAAATTCAAATAAAATATTTCTAGAAATCCAAATAAAATATTTATTGTTGGAGAACAATTCTGTTGACCTAATGAAAGGGATTTGATCAAACATAGGGAAATCAACATATTTCAAAAAATCTATAATGATAAGCAATAAAAAAGTAAGTAGTGAAAAGAATGAAAGTGATTGGCATTTTATGTAGAAACCCAAAAGTGCGGAAAATCATAGTGGAGAAAGAAGAGAACCTTTAACTAGAAGGTTGGTTCATCTTGGGATTACAGAGAATTTGAGTACAAGAGGACTTAGAGATGTTCGGAATCTATCACTACAAACATGAGCTGTTGTATTCCGAAGAGCTTTAGGAGTTATTGTTCTTACCTGGACTTCCAGCCCATCACTCTTCCAATAAAGACAATGGATGTTGTGAAACCAGCTATTGTTAAGACATGTGGCCAGTTTAGCACTAATGGTGATGATTTCTTATGACTTATGGGGATAGTTATACACAAAAAGGCATTTTCCATTGACGTGGTGGAATCATTGTGTGAAATCATTGATAATTGTTGTTGAGTTGGGAGGCTCAACCTCTCTAGGAGTTGGTCCTTGAGGGACAAAACACTTAGAAGGAAGGCTTTGATGAACTAGTGGTCAAGGGAAAAATCATTGAGAAGTTGGACCTCAAGGAAGAAATCAACAAGAAGCTCAGCCTCAAGGTATTTGGACATTATAGTCGAGCAGTCCCTATGCTAAATGAAGTAGTTTTTACGAAGATAGAAACATGGTATGAAAAATTCACTTAAAGGTTCCCTCGTAAGGGCCAAATCCTAGTTGTATTTATTTACAAATTTCTCCCTGTTTATTGGGAGGGGAAGGTCAGAAGGATTGGCTACTAGATTTGCTTTTTTGTAGTCATCCTATTTTTTTTTCAATTACAATAAAGAACATACTTTTCATAATTACATAGTGTTGGCAGCTAGTATGATTATAAGAGCTCAATTGTCTTTTGAGAACTTGCCATATCTTGGTTGTGTATTGGGTCCTTGAATATTTGATGTTTTGAAGGATGGAATCTCAAGAAGGTCCTTCGAAGAAATCCCTCTAGATGGTTCTTTTACATGTTCTTTGATGAGGGAGCTAATGGGGAGTTATCAGAATACTCTCCCTCTTGAGTCGAGCTAGTCCATCATGACTTGGGTCTAGATGTCGATGTATTGTTCTCTATGGCCATCTTGTAGCAGCATCACAATTTTGTCCAGAAAAGATACCTCACAGAACATTTATATCCCAAGAACGCTCTTGTCCTTTTTAAATGTGGGAACTTCCATCCATGTATCCCTATACATAAGAAGTGTGCTAAGAGTTGCATTTTGTACTAATGATTTCATCATTTGGGCTATCCTCTAAACAAGCCAAGGCAGAATAGGGGGATTGCGATGATGAAGCTGTCTGGGAGGTATGCAGACAGTGGCGACTTGAAAAGGATGAACAGCTCAGAGCTTGCTGAGCTAGGGAGCTATAGTATGGTGAGATGACTAGCTAAATAGTTCTGTCTATAAGGTAGGGTTGGGAGAAGTGCTAGCAGGATCAGAGAGAGAGAGATGAAAAAACAACCCCCTTCTGTATTAAATGGGTTGCTTATAGAGGAGTGAGGGTAGGTGACCATAATTAATACTGATATTGCCTACTCTCTGACATAGATAGAGACTATTCTTAATTAACAGACTCCACTAAGAAGAGGAGGTAGATTTTCCATTGTAGTGGACTATCTTAAAGGAGGTATGACCCCTATGTAGTAGTATTAATGACTCGTTAGAAGTGAAATGATGACCAGATGAATATTATGGCTAGGCTATTCGATTAGTCATTATGGTTAGTATAGTCAGATGAACAATTTAGTTTCCTGGGGCCCAAATTGCGACCGTTTGACTGGATGGTTTCTTTGAGAAGGACTTCTATCTTTTTTCATCGAGCTTCTTGAACTGGGACTTTTCAGCAACTGGATACTCTTAACTTTAATCGTCTACCATGTGGATAGCTGAGATGATCTCAAATTTTGATGGTGTAACACTGATTTATTGATATTAACTACTTAATGCAAACCCTAAGCAGTTTCAATACCTAAAATAATTAATTATATTGATGTTGAGCAGGGTCAAATCACCAATAATTGATTAGATCTTAATCCTGTTTGTTGTTTTGATTATGAAACCCTAACATAAGTTACTAAGTCATGGAGGAAGGAATGAGCAAGACATCTACTGAGTTACATTATGGAGGGGCCAAGAGAACCGCGATGGAGACCCTCTCAGCAAGGAGATGAGTTTCTTTAGAATTGCCGGAGCTTAGTGGTATTTCAGATTTTAAGATTCCGATTCCGGCAAATGTAGAGAGAATGGAAATCGCAGCTGTGAACCTCTCCCTCAGCGGATGCGAACGGTGGCAGTCCGACGAACGTGCTCCAAGATATATATATATATATATATATATATATATATATATATATATATAGTAATCCATCTTCGCCCTTGCGATATACTCCCAGTTACACTTAAGTCTACAAAATAAAAACATGTCAGATTTCTTTTGCTCAATATTTTCTCCACATGAGTTTTTGACGAATTTCATTAAATTTGACCATTAAAAGATATGTAAAATTATTTTATATATATAGTTTTTCATATGTGTTTGGTGCCAAATTGGGTCTTAAGTTTTTATTTTTGTTTTTTGTAATTTTATTTTAATTAAAAGATATATAAAAATTATTTTATATTTCATCTTATACAAATTTTAATATTCAAATATTACTTTATTCCACATCCTGCATAATTTTTTATATAACTAACTCAATTTATTTCTCATTATACATCTTTTTCAAAAAACTCAAAAAAAATTTTCCTCCATAACTTTTTTGCATCATGCCAAATTGGCCTAGATATAAAAAAAATTAAATTAATATAACATTAAATCATACACAACAAAACACTAAATTAAAGTGGAATAATATTTCTTAAATATGATTTGATTTAAACATTTTTATGGAATTAGCATTTTAGGGTTTTCTTTTTCATATTAAGTTGTTAAATAGTGAGTCGATGCGGGTATAATTATGTAAAACTTGTATCTTCCACATTCTGTGGTGGGTTTGACTTATCTAAACCTGTACATGTCCCAGAAGTTAAATTTTAAGATTCATATTTATCCCATTATGTGTGGGGTGGAGTGAATTAAATATAGGAGTAATAGAAGGATTTGACATTATATTCTCAAGTGAAAGAACTTAAATGAAATTTTTTAAAAATATATATATATTTTTAATATTTTTAAGTCATACTACACTAACTTTTAAGAATTCAACCTCTTTTTCATTAGGGATTTCACTTATTTTATATTTTTAAAAGAGATATTTACTCAAATATCATTTAAAATTTATATTTTTGTTATATATATAACATTATTTTCTTAAAGATTATATTTTCTCTATACTTGGCTTTTCTGTAGCTTCAGTAGCTCAGAAGCTAGCATGTAGAGGTAGAGCATATGTCGGAATGGAAATATGTGTACTATGGGGATATTTTAGTTATAAATCTGTGCAAATATTTTTATGTTTATCGTTTTTGTAAAGTGTTGTAAAATCTAATATTCACTTCTCCTCAAAATGTTGTTTTTTGGCTAACCATTACATTCATAAACTTCATTACTTTGATTTTTACCAATAACTGTTGTGCTCCATATTTGGAAATACCTAGTTGTTAAAGCTAAATCTTGTGCTAAACTTTGTTTGTTTGATATATTTTTAGTTATGCTAATTACATGATGTGTGAAACATCTACTACATTGAGCATATGAATTTAATTAGATCAGTTTCGGGTTGCAATTGTCGTCCGCAGAGTACTCATCCTTGTATTTTCTGGTGTTCATTTTGCATTTAAATTAACCCTATTACCATCTGTGTAGGAAGATCTGCTTGGCAAAGATGGTAAATATCTGTATTTTTTCAAGCCTAAGCAGATTGATAGTATTGTCTCAATTTACACTTCAGGAAAGTGATTCTTTTTTTTCTTTGCAATTCCAATGAGTGCTTGCCTCTGATTATCGTGAAGATCTGATATGTGAAGTTTTATATCCATTCGATTGCCATGATCAGTTTGAAAGGATTTCATAGAAATAAGTTTGGATATCACTTGCAAAGCTTTTATCTCTATTTTGAATGACTTTTATAGATATCTCAAAGAAAAGAAAAAGGAGAACAAGAAAGCAAAGGTATACGAGAATCCTGATTTTCCTGGAAAAGAAAATAGCAAATTTGGCGAAGTTGTGGAGGCTCCACCTAAGTTTTCATTTCCCAAGGTATTTGTTTTATTTTAGGCTGTATTAGTTATGAATTTTGAGATAATTTAGTATATATCATCCACATTATTTGAATAGTTTCAGTTTAGCTCTTGAATTAATTAGATTTATTATTGTTTTCATTTGGCAAAAATATGCAAATTAAAATCATTAAGTAGGTCCAACAACAATGGGAGGTAAAGGCCGAAGACGGCGTGAGAGAAATTATCTGAATGCTCATGGAGGAAATACTCGCCTTCCTCCTCCTCCTAATGCCAAAGAGCTCGTAGCCTTGCCGTACAAACTCCGAAAGATCATGAAATTGAAGAGCTTCTCCGTGATCAAGAAAGGTCTGTCCTCTTCATAACGATATCCAGCTATTCAGTATTTCTTGATCATGTCGTGGTTCCTTAAGATACTTTTTCTGAACTTCTAAACCTATAGGAAGTTCTAAGGAAGCTGGGAAAGAGGAGAAGGAAGATTCCTCCAAGGATAAGGTACTTTGATCTGTATCTGTGAATTTTTTTTGTTTAATTCAGTATTTGGTGTCTTCAGGAGCAATAGAACTAGTCCTTCATGAACGTTAGCTGTCTATTTGGTTAGGTCTATTGTTCTTGAGCTGTTGAATGGTTGTCTCTAGTAGTTTGTCTTGATTATTAGGAAATCTTAGCTGCCGGAATTTATTAAGGTTGTGCAGTTATCATTACTGTTTCAATTATTTGTGTTCTAGAGCTGCTTTAGCATGCAAACAGCAATTTTTTGGAACTCATTGATCCCCCTTCTTAGGTGTTAGCTTAGCTTTGGTGGAACAGTTGGTCACTGTTCGTGGTTGGATTCACATTTTCCCAGATTTATGCATGAGGAGAGGATGATTTGTTGAAAATATTGTTTAAAGTAGAAATTTCAACGCATTTCTCATGGGATTTGAGCTATCTTTTATAAGATATTGTAGAGGTAAATTCAATCCTTGGTTAACGTGGTTAGAGAGTTTTAATGACTAACTTGTACCTTAAAACCTTAACTATGATTAGCCACTAGCTGAGTTATCGTTATAGCTCCAAATAGGTATTTGTTAAGCTAAGGAATGAGGATGTTGCGAAATAGTGGAATAATGTTATAACCATGCTTTTGCCGCTAGCTCAATCTTGGGTTCTCTATAGCTGGCCTTTCTGTTCCTTCAATAGCTCACAAGATAGCATGTAGAGGTAGAGCATATGTCGGAATGGAAATATGTGTATTATGGGGATATTTTAGTTTATGAATATACGAAAATATTTTTACGTTTATCGTGTTTGTAAAGTTCCCTAGTAGTTGTTGTAAAATCTAATATTCACTTATTCGCAAAATCTTGATGGAAATTGCATTCATAAACTTGATTGCTTTGATTTTTGCCAATAACTGTTGTGCTTCACAATTGGAAATACCTAGTTTGTCAAATTTAAATCTTGTGCTAAACTTACTTTGATATATTTTTAGTTGTGCTAATTGTATGATGTGTGAAACATCTACTAGATTGAGCATATGAAATTAATTAGATAGGTTTCGGGTTGGAATTTTCATCCTTGGCGTTCTCATCCTTTTATTTTCTGGCGTTCACTTTGCATTTAAATTAACTCTATTACCATCTGTATAGGGAGATTTGCTTGGTAATGGTTGTAAATCTCTGCATTTTTACAAGCCTAGTTAGATTGATACTTAAAGTATTGTCTCCATTTGCAGTTCAGGGAAGCGATTCTTTTTTATTTTTTGAAATTCCAATGAGTGTTGTGAATCTCCTTGCCTTCAGTTGCCTCTGATTATCGTGAAGATCTGATATGTGAAATTTTATATGCCTAATGTATAGAAACCAAAAATAAAAGCAGCACGGTCCTCAGAATTCAGCAATAAAGAAAATGGTGATACTGAGGATACATCCAAAGGCAATCATTTTGATGATGGAAATCTAAGTACAGAATCTATTGCTGGTGCAAATAAAAGAAAACGAAAGAGGAAGTCGCTGAAGGATCTTCGATTTCAGGAGTTGGATCAACTTGCAGCTCGATCAAAAAGGAAAGAACGCAAGAAGGAGTAAGTTAAATTTTCTCATGAATACCTTGAGACCAGAATTATGTTCATTGGATTTCCTTGGTCAATATAAGCATTTCATGTTGTTTTTCGACCCAATAACATGATAGTTCTCTCTCTCTCTCTCTCTCTCTCTCTATTTTTGATAGTTATGCTTATCCAACTAGCTTTCCATTTGATTGCCATGATCAGTTTGAAAAGATTTCATAGATTTAAGTTGGGATACCACTTGCGAAGTTATTATCTGTATTTTGAATAACTTTTATAGATATCTCAAAGAAAAGAAAAAGAAGAATAAGAAAGCAAAGGTTGACGATACTCTTGATTTTCCTGGGAAAGAAAATATCAAATTTGGTGAAGTCGTGGAGGCTCCACCCAAGCTGTCATTTCCCAAGGTATTTTTTTTTTAAATTTTATTTTAGGCTATATTAGTTATGAATTTTGAGATAATTTTGGCATATGTCCACATTATTTGATTAGTTTCTGTTTAGCTCTTTCATATATATTTTTCTGATGTAGGCTCTTGAATTTATTAGATTTATTATAGTTTTCATTTGACAAAGATATTCAATTTTAAATCATTAAGTAGGCCCATAAAACATGTAACCTATCAAATATAAAAATAAGAGAAAAGTGGGAAAGTCGACTAGATGAAGAAGATGATAGTGTTTATAGGTAGAAGATAATATTATGGTAGAAGGTTGAAATTTTCATCCCTTGACAGTGTTGTTGAAAAGTGCCCATTCGGATGAAATTTACATGCAATTTCTTTGTTATCCCGAAGTAATTTACCTATTACATAATGTTTAGTTTCGGCCAGTAATTGGTGATTATATCACATCATATTTGGCTGGTAGGTAAACATTATGATACTTTGCTGTGAAGGTTCTTTTAATTTGTATTCAATCTTGACAAGAGCCTAATATTTCTTTTAATCTCTGTGTGATCAAGTTTTGTAGGCTATATAGTTCATAGTTTTCGCCAATTTCTGTGCATGCTTGCAGAGGATAAATTACATCTAGATCCTTGAGTTTAGGGCATTCTATCACTTAAGTCCATGATTTTAAAAATTAACATTTGGGTCCCTGAATTAGATATATATCAATCAGAATTATTTTTAAATTTTTTTAATATTAAAACTTTATAAAATACTAAAAATGCCCTCCCTCTCTCGCTCATTCTCACTCTTTGTCGATGGCTACGCAAGGCTGATGGCCGCACTGCCTATCGCGAGTGCCATGTAAGGCTGGCGGTTGTGCAGCCTTATGCATGTGCAGCGCAGAGATGGGTGTCGTGCCAGCCTTGCGCAAGACTATGCGGTTACTGGCGGAGGGGGAGAGGGAGAAAGAGGGTGAGAGGAAGGGAGAGGAGAGAGCGGAGGGGCATTTTGGGTATTTTATAAAATTTAATATTAAAAAATTTTAAAATGAGCCTGGTTGATATATATGTATATATTTATCTATCTAAGGGTGTGCAAAAATACTCGAAGATTAAAGATGGAACCAAAATCGAACCGAAATCGTTAGTTTGGTTTAATTCCGGTTCAAAAATTTTTGGAAATGAATATCCAATTTAATAATTAATAACTATTTAATTTATTAATCTTACAGTATACAAATTAAAACTTTTATTTTATTGTCATAAAATAAGTCATTAAATATTTTATTTTATTCATATTTATTAACACTAAATTGAAAGTTTATTTTCCTTCGTTAGTATCGTTATTTTATTTTTATGGCTTATATTATTCTGTAGTACTTTAGTTAAATTATATAGATTTCATCGAATAAATTTATTTTTTTTATAATTTATTAATTTTATTATATTTTTATCATTATTAAACTTAGATTTTTATGAAATTTCATTCAATTTTGTTTTTTTGGATATGATAGTAGTAATTCATAATATTTAAAATTCTTTCAATATAATATAAATTTTAGAATTATTTCTTAATTTGTTATTAAATAAGAGTAAGAACCGAACCAGAATTGGATTCGAACTGGACCTGAACCAAATTTGTTTGATTCGGTTTAGGTTCCCAAAGTGCTGAAATGGATCTTGGTTGGTTTCAAGGTTTCCAAATCAATTGAGTTGCACCTGTATATTTTAAAATATTAAATTTTTAAAATTGTGAATTTGAGTGATAATGTACCCTAAACTCAAAGGCCTAAATGTAATTTACCCCTTTACCTTACATGCAATGCATAATTGAGTAAAAAAATCAATCTTATGTAATATTGAAATAATTTTATTTCAGAACATACGCATATAGTATTATATTTTCTCTCCTCAGTCCAAAAATAACCCTCCACACACATCTACGTTAATGCAGGTATCAAAACCTCCTATGAATGCTTCTCAGGAAAGGCTTAGGTTTCAAGCTATTGAATCGTACAGGAATCGCAGAGGATGGAATTCCAGGCCTGGAATCAAGCTCCCATCATTAGCAGATACCCTGACTTGATGAACGGTGAGCAATTTTACTTGACTTAATTTGATTTTCACATCCTCTGTAGGTTTAATATTGTAGCTTATTTCAGTCTGTAGGTTTATGGAACGTAGTCTAACTACCCTGATAATACTTGGTTCGGCTTGTCCAGCATCACTGAATTTGGAAGATAGGTCAATTATTTTTAAACGTGGATTTTTAAATTGTATCCGTCATGTTGGGCGAGTGATGAGTTCATAAAATCAAAATATTCTGGGACCGTAACCTACAAATTTAAGGTTTTGAGTCAGCAATTAGAAATTTGATATGGTATTGTAGGACAGGACAGTCGTAGGATTAGCAGTATTTAAACTCAATATTGTCGCATCCATCCTGACCCCAAACTTAGGTAACTCCCCAACCACTATAATTCAATATTGTCCTGCGGATGTAATCTGCATCATCTTGTGAACACTTAAAAGGCTTCAACTATCTCTTATAAGCTTGCCATGAGGATCTATCTTGTAAGGATGTATAGACCTATCTCATGAAGATCCACCTCAGAAAAAGGTAGGAAGATATTTTTTAATACCATCCCAAGGGACCTCGTGGCCCCGCCCCGAGGCAGGAATTCATGTTATACATTACTATCTACACATTACTATCTACATATATATATATATATATATATATATATATATGATAGGCTATATGATACAATAATTATTTTTTCCTTTATATCCTAATGCCTACCCATAACCTGGATAAGCAACCTATCTTGTAACCATGAAGCTAGATAGGTCATAAGGCTATGCCGTGACTTCTCACCGAGACCTAAGTTGGAATGGTCTCATGAGTCTACTAGGGGACTGCTTTGCTTCTAGCAGTTGCTCCAAAAATCTTATGTGATATTGTACTACAAACCCGGCTTACCCATCTTAAGATCCAGTTATATAGGGGTCTCAACTGTTCTGCGCCTCACTGCCCACTTTTAGGGTACAATCACTAGCTACGTACTCCCTCGTTTACTAGTGCCATCTAGCGGCCAACGGATAAGCGATATGTTATTATTATTAGATCTCCAAAATCTCTAAATGACGCTTATATATAACTACCTTTTACAGACAATGACCTCGTATAAAGAGTGTGACACTTCTTATAGCATTCGGTTCGCCTTTTTTTATGGTACATCATTCCTCACTCGAGATCCTCTTTTCCTCGCGACACACCCATGAAAACTAAGAAGGATCGCCGTCACCGCCAAAACGCCATGGGACTTCTCTCTGCCACCCTCATCATCTAGTATTCTCCCTCAAGGCATAAAGGAACCTCTCCTCTTGCCTTCATAAACCTTATGCCGCATAGCATTATTGTATAACATTTTTCACATTTTTTCTTCCATGGATCCCGGTGACCACTCCTCTCTATGCATTCTCCTTGTACCTAGATTTTCCTGGCTAATATTTGGATTAGTATAAATCAGAGAAGTTACCTGATTGTTATTTGTTATTGGATTGATGAACAATAAGAAATACAGAAGCACATATTATCATTAAATATATTAGATGAAATTCACACGGATTCTACTATTTATACTTATATTCAGAATATTTTTAAAATTTAAGGCATAGAAAATAAAATATTTTCTATTACTTTAGATAATACTTCGAATAATAATTTATAATTAATTTCTTACATCAATTTCTAAAATTTCCTCTTTACGGATCTCTTTTTCATGCCAGATGTGTATGTCATATTATAAATTTATGTGTTTTTGACGCTGTTAATTTCAAGCATTTGATTATTGATAAATTTAAGCATGCCGCGAAATGAATTTTGTTGAATTTAAATATTAGACATGAATGAAAACGTGCTTGTGCACTTAAAAACTTATATGAAATTTCTATTATCTATTGAAACTAGATGAAATTATTTCATCGTTTATTCGAATCGCTTTTATTGTATAAAGATTTACTTATTGTCTTTTATAAGCCGTATTATGATTGAATTTTTTTTTAAAAAAAATTTGAGTTATTATTAATTTTTAAGGAATCTACTGAAATTTTTTTAGGTTGTTATTATCTGATTTAGCCTATAAAAGCCTTATATTTTTCAAATATTTCAAAAATTTTTAGAAGTTAGATTAGATTCAATTCTTAAAACTTTTGTTGCTGATATGAAATTAAAATTTAAAAAATATTGAGAAATTTATATTCTATAACTATTATGCTTGATCCCAGTCAAGAGATTGAAATTATTAAATCTTTTTACGCAGAATATTTTGATTTTTTGTGGAGTAATATTGATGTTGAAAAAGCATTAATTTTTACGACTCTTCAAGATTTATTTTCTCTTTATTACCAGTGAGCAGTTGTGAGTAAGAATGTGAGATGCATAGAGACAAGCAAAAACATAAAAGAAATTTAACATTTTTAATTTTCTCAGGTCGATGGTGGTGAAGAGATCTAACTTCAGAGAAAGGAAAAATACCTATTGGCGAACAGTCTACGACATAATCAAGTCTCTACAAATTTGAACAACTTGTAGTTTTATTTATACGTCAAGAAAAAATTTAACGATGATATGAGCTTATTGGAGTGGTAAAAAAGTTTATCAAACTAATACTCCATTATTATCTGCTTTGGCTTGAGATGTTCTAACGATATAAGAGTCGATTATAACATTTGAATTAATTTTCTTCATCACAGGAGGATACAAAAGTAACTTATTTGCTGATATTATTAGCATACTTGTCTACAGAATTAGTTTATTGTCAAATCACGAAATCAATAATATAATTTTATGAACGAATTTAAGAATAATAATTTAAAAGAAAAGTACTCTAAATTTATTTTTTGTAATTATAAAGAATAATTTTTTTAATGTGAAATATTTGAACAAGTTATAATTATTTTATTATATTTTTTTTATTAATATTAATAATATAAAATTATAAAAATATTTTTTTATAAAATATATAAAAATATATATATTTTTTAATTAAATACATCTAACTTGGCCCAAAATGTGAAACCGGACCGGACCGTTTTAGCCTGAACCCGAATTGGTTCGGTCAGCATAGTTAGCTGCTTGAGTTTAGTGTAATATGTAGGTAATTATCTCTATAATATATCACAAGAACTAAGTAAATTACACCAACAATTACATTTCTAGGGATTATCATAGAAATAAAACTGAAACCTCAGCTGAACCTGGGAATTGGAATAACTGGAAGGCCATTGTCCATGTGAAGTGTGAACATGGTTTTGTATGTTGCAATATATGACTCATCCTTAAGCTTGAACTTGAAGAAATGGAGGAGGGTAGCTGCCAATATCTTCATCTGTCTGTACGCAAAGTCTTTACCTAAGCATATTCGCGGACCAACCTACGAAAAAATACCATAGTTACAGCATAATGTTAGAGGACTCGTACTTTGGAGGGACCAAATTGAGATCAGTACACAAGAAGTGATGGACATTCTTCAATTTAAAAGTCTAGGGCCATAGTTAAGGGCTAATACCTGTATATCAATAACTCAACTTATCGATGATCATCTATCGTCAACATTTAAAATTTGGTCTTGCTAAACTGAACACCTTCAGGCTCTTTTGATTACAGTCGTGGGTTTAACTTGGATTCATATGATGATACATGCCCAATGTAAATTTTTTATTTCGTTGAATTTAAGTTTAACTTGGGCTCACTCTTCTGATTATGGAAGTCATGACTGGACATATCCAAAATGAGGTGCTTTGGTGTATGCTCTTCGCAGATAATATTGTTCTTATTGAGAAAACTAAAGAAGAAGCTAAAGCGAAACTAGAGCTTTGGAGGAATACTCTAAAATTTAAAGGTTTTCATCTCAATAGATCAAAAATTGAATATATGGAGTGCACATTTAGTCAAGAAAGAAATACTTATATTGGAGATGTGACAATTGATGATCAAATTGTTAAGAAGAGTGAGCGCTTTAGATACCTTGAATCAATCATACAAAATGATGGTGAAAAAATAATGACGTTATTAGCAAGATTCAAGCAGGATGAGTAAAATGAAGAAATGCTTCTGGTGTGTTGTGCGATAGAAAAATTTCATCCAGAATCAAGAGTAAATTTTATAAAACTGTAGTAAGACCAGCGATGATATATGATGCTGAATGCTAGCCTACAAAGAAGAAACATATAAATAAAATAAATATTGCAGAAATAAGGATGCTAATATGGATGTGTGAATATACACGAAAGGATATAATGGAAAATGAGTATATCCGAAAGAATGTTAGTGTTGCACCAATTGAGGATAAATTTAGAGAAAATCGGCTTAGATGGTTTGGACACCTAAATCGTAGGCCGATTGAAGCTCCAGTTAGAAAATTTGAGTTATTAGATTTTGCTCATGTATAAAGAGAAAGAGGGAGACCAAAGAAGACATGATAAGAAATTATAAGGAGTGATCTTAGTTACTTAGACTTAGATAAGAATTTGGTAACTAATAGAGTGCAATAAAAACAAATGATTCATATAGCCGACCCCACCTAGTGGAATTAAAGCTTGGTTGTTGTTGTTGTTGAATTTAGTTTATTTCAGATTTGATAGAGCTTTAAAATTAATAAATTAAGATAGGTGTAAATCCCATTAACAATCAAACAATTTTTCATTTTAGGCTAAAAATTAAAATGAAAAATGATCAATAGGTACAATCATGAAACAGTCTCTCTTATAAAGCTCTCTTTTAATACGTTTTCATCATAAATATCATATTTGTTGATGAACATTAAATAAAAAATTTAAGAGGTTAATCATAGGAGAAATTACACTAATATCCCTCAAATCATAAAAAAGGGATTCTAAAATGTCAACCTTGCTATTTTGTTTGTAAAATAATACATACCCAACATAAACATAATATTAGATAGGGTTAATACCAACTAGATTCCTCTATTTTAAGCCTATGTGTATTCACGTTTTTCTAATTTTTAAATTAATTAAGTAGATCCTCTAATTTAAGATAATGTACAAATAGATTTTTTGATATTAATAAAAGAACTTAGTGAGAAATATTTTCTCTAACTAATAAATTAATTTGACTAATTTAAATACTAAATCAACATTTTAGATAAGATAAAATCTAAATTAACCTATTAATTAGAGAAAATATTATTTATTAAGTACTTTAATTAATACTGAAAAACTTATTTATACTTTATTTCAAACTAGAAGGCCTATTTGGTTAATTCAGAAACTAGAGGGACCTAGTTGCTGAAAGCTAAAATTAAACAAACCTAATTTGCTATTAATCCTATGAGATATTAGCACTCAAATATTGCTATTTACATTTATAATACAAACAAGCCTTACGTATAATGAAATTGAGAGGTTGGTTAACATGTTAAATATACCTACAATCATTAATTTATGAGTTATTATATTTTTCAGTGAACCATTATTAATATAAGAACATAAAGACCAAAAATAAAAATTTTCAAGCAACATTAGGACAAGATTAGGTGCTATTTATTATTTTTGTCTGCACTGTGCTAGCGCTCACTTTTTTTTTGATTAATTCCTCTACTATGGTGTTAGAATTAAATATGCAAATGACACATCAAAACACAAAAATTTGCTACTAATGTCTTCACACATGATTGGAATATTAAGCTGACGAGCCAACTAGAGTCATTTTGACTTCAATTATTTGTCTGGACATCACAATTTCTTTTTATCTTATTTGGAACATATGATAGTAGCGTGGTTTAAAACTGAAACCTCTTAATATTCAAACAAGCTCTTTCCTCACTAGGTTAGGAAAACACCACTTCAATCCTGCTTATTAATTTTGTCAAAAAAGAAATTACACCTATGAACTTGTTTGCCTATAAAACCAGAGCATCTATTAAACGTCCCCCACCTCACCAAAAGGAAAACAACAATAACAATTAAGTGAGGTCGGCTACATAAATTCTTTGTTTTCATTGCACTCTACCAAATAATAAGCCTCATTTAGCGCCAAATATATAAGATCATTCTTTATAATTTCTTATCATATCTTTTTTGGCATTTTTTTCCTCTTTTTATATGAGCAAGATCCAATAATCTAACTTTCTTTACTATAGCTTCTATCGGTTTATGATTTATCTGTTCAAACCATCTAAGCTGACTCTCTCTAAGTTTACCTCAATTAAGGCCACCTAGCCTTCTCGTCAATATATTAATTTCTCATTTTATACCTTTCCATATACTCATTTATTTACTTTAATATCCTCATTTTTACGACAATTGTTTATTTATATGTTTCTGCTTTATAGGTTAGCATTCAATATTATATAACATTGTCGGTCTTATATCTGTTTTATAAAATTTACTTTTAAGTTTGAGTGAAATTTTTCTATCATGGATATAGCGTGTTGTATGATAAAAATTTCACTTAAACTTAAAAGTAAATTTTATGAAATAGATATAAGACCGGTAATGTTATATAATATTGAATGCTAGCCTATAAAGCAGAAACACATAAATAAGACAACTGTCGTAAAAATGATATTAAAATAAATAAATGAGTATACGCTATATACATTTCTTTACTTTATCCATCCTATTTGAACCCTACTAATAATAACATTATTACATATTTCATCGTTATTCTATATAATTGATTTAAGATAATCTAAACCGCTTGTCCTTTTTTGATAATTTGATCATCAATTGTCATCTCTCCATTATAAGTACTTCTATCTTGATGATAATAACAATAATAATAATAATAATAATTCATCTCCCCTCCCCCTTCCCCAGTGTAAGATAATTCTCTATCTCCCTCTTTCGCATGTGATGAGACTTCTCATCACAAAATCCTCTCTTCCACTTTCCAATCACAATGTAAGGTGACTCTTTCCACATCAAACATCCACCCACTCTCTTCTTCTAAAGAATAATTTAAGTCACAGCTTTGGGTCACCATGTTATGCTTAACCTGCTTATTTATGCACACAAGATCCATTGGATTATGAACTTTGCTCTTATCATCTTACCATACTCAAGTTAACTTTTTTTGTTCTTCTATTCAGGTTGATGAGTCAAACCAATATTGCAAAAATATCTTTGCATGTCGCAACAAGAGTGATAACTTACGTTGAATGCAACAAACTTGAATGGGCTCTCGGGATGGAAAGCACCATTCATGATCCATCTTTCTGGCCGGAATTCTTCAGCATCTTCTCCCCAAATAAAAGCCATCCTCCCCATCGTGTAAGTGAGATAGTTTACTCCATCTCCCTTCTTCACCTTGAAGCCATCCGGTAAAACATCATCCTCCTCTGCAAACTTCCCACCCTTCCACCAAAAAATAATAAACACATTAAAGAGTAATCATAAAATATGTAACAATCAATTTTAAATCGATCTAAATTCTAGACATTAAGAAACCACTAATAACATAAATATTGCATTAATAATGAAAACAATGAGATACAGTATGAAGAAAAAAAAGATATTCTATAATACCACTGGAACAGCAGGAAATAGCCTGAGAGTCTCAGTTAATGTAGCATGAAGGTAATGCATACTGTCAAGAACTTCCTCAGTTAGGTTTAGCATAAATTCATCTATAGAACTATCATCTCGATTCTGTGATGCAGTTAAATCTTCAATTTCAGCCACAATCTTCTCCTGCACAAGAGGGCTTTTACAAAGCATGTAGAAAAACCATGACAAAGTATTTGCAGTTGTATCCTTCCCTGCTATCAAGAAATTGAGAATAATATCTCTCAGATAGCGATCAGTCATCTCTGAATCCTTCTTACTTGTCAATACAAATCTTGACAGTATATCCTCCTTTGTTTTCTGGAAAAAAAAATCAACACAATCTTCAGTCAGATTTGATGTCAACATCCCAGAAAGCTTCTGGAGAATGCTTACCTCTTCAGTACTGGTGTTCATCTTCTCCCTCTTGCGGCTAATCAGCCGGAAAACAAACTCATCGATCACCTTCAAGTTCCTCTTCAGCTGTTTCTCCTTTCCAATGTTGAAGTACCTCTTGGCTTCCCAGAAAATATCAGAAAACCTCAAGAAAACTATGTGATTCGAGTCATCGAAAGCCCTCGAGAAAGAAGCAGCAAACTCATCCGACCCTGAAAGAGTATCGAGATCGAATCCAAACCCAACCTTAAATATTGAATCCAAAGTTACTTTCATGAACAGATCCTGAAATAGTTCAAGAACAAAATCAAAATCCAGATAAATTACATAGGATTAAAACAAGCAATCAGACCTGAATATCCACTGAAGCAGCTGTTCTTGCTTCTTGCGCTATCTTCTTTGCCAGATTCGCAGCTTTTGCGCGAAAAACAACACTACTGAAATCCCTCAAGACTTTGGTTGAGAATTCATAGCTTGCAAGCTTCCTCTGATGGCGCCACTTCTCGCCGTCCACAGAGAAGATGCCATCCCCAAATAGGTCTTTCATGACATTACGATTGAATTCACCCTTGAAAATTAGAGAGTAAAAGAAAATGAAAAAAAAAATGTACCAACAAATCAATATGGATGCTAATAATGACGACATCGATACCCTTGTGTAGTTGGAGAAGTTGGATTTCATGAAGTGCTCAATGTTCGCTGGATCGGTTGTGTAGATATCGCTGTGGGAGGGCTTTATCATTCTGAAGGTCTTGTTCTTGCGAGCAAGGTTTGTGTGGTAGTCGAAGAGGGTTTTGAAGAAGATGAGCTGGTGGAAGACGGTGGCAGCGACGGGAGGTCGGCCGGAGCTGTGGACTGACTCCTTGATGTAGAAGATCAGAAACGACACGACGGTGCCGAAAACGTAGAGGAAGAGGATGATGAGGAGTATGGAGAGGAGAGAGAAGGCTAAGAAGGCCACAGTCTTGGCGAGTTCTGCGGAGAGCTGCATAGAAGCCATGGCGACTTGGGGTTTCGGGAAGGGAGAGTGGGAGCCAGGAAGTATTTGAAGAATAGGGGATTTTTTTGGGATAATTACCAAAATACTATATAAATTATTTTTATTTATGCCTTATCTTTTCATTTTTAATTAATTATGCTATGCAGACTCAAAATATTATAAAATCTTACATATATATATTTTAACTTATTTCTATTATAATGAGTAATCATAATTTTTCAATAACCTAATTATAATTAAATTATAAAAATTTTGAGTCGTTCGTCGTATTATTTTAAGGATGTTTAAATATATTTTGAGTGAAAATCCTAAAATCTTAATGTTTAGGTGGCAGCAAAGGAAGAAGATATCCGCGACGTGAATTGATTTTAGGACAAATCAGTGCTTTAGTGTGGTATTGAGGAAGAAAAAAATATATACCATTAAGAATAAAAATATAATTTTAATGATTTACTAATAGAATATTTTTTTTTCAAATAAATTTTGATTAAATTTTAATTCAAATGTGTGTATGTAAAATTTTATAATATTTTTAGTGTGCATAGTATAATTAATTAATAATGGATGGATAAGACATAAATAAAATTAAATTATGTGGCATATAGGTAATTATCTCTTTTTTACATCCATAAATTAAAAAAAATAATTTATGTCCGGCCCCGGGAGTGCGCTTGTTTAGATAATTTAAAATTAACTTTATTAATTTCAACTTAACTTATCATATTATTATATATAAATTTTAATATTAAAAAACATTTCTTATTTTATATCATTTTAAAATAAAAAAATAAATTACTTTATATAAATTAAATAATAATTAATACGATAAATTACACTCAAATCTTGAAATTTAGAGCTTAATAATGTGCAGATACACATTTTCTAAAATTCGATGGTAGACTATAATACTATAAAAAGCAGAATAAGATGCATCAAGTATAAATATTTATCGCTCGTTGAGAATCACGTAAAATTCAAATGTGAGACATTTTTTTCGTCATTTGATATCATACAAAGAAGAAGAAAAAATTACAAAATCTATCATTTTATTTATAGCTCTAAATACATAAAATAAATCTTAATGGCCTTAAAGGTGAAAAAAAAAATTTCATCTATTTTAAAGCATCGCTTATTTGATTTAGATAGTAAAATAAAAAATTGATAATACTTTCTTTAAATTTGTATAAGATCATGTAACTCAAAAGGGTGGTGTTGAACATTAATAGTTTTATTTTATATTTTCAGGATAAAATAATAAATTTTCACATTCTAACTTCTTAATTAGATGACTAAATTATAACAAATTTTGTTATGTATAATTATACATGTTGGATATAAATAAGTTTGTTATATTACAATAAACTGTGTAAAAGATGAAAGAATTATTTTCTATTACTGAGAATTTATGTTTGGTTAGATTTTCTTTTAGCCAGACTAACTTTTCTTGTCAAGGCATCGCACAAAGAGCCAACGAGCAACCGAGTGAAGCATCGATAAATCAGCGTAAGTGATTACGTTGTCGGTAGCATACAACGAAGAAGACGACATAGCTAGATGCAATTTCAATTGGATGTCAAGCTTGGCATCCCATAAATCTATACACACACGCTCATCGATTAGGTCTATTTTCAAGATAAAGAGAGAAAACAAACCGATTAGTTACCCGAAAGTCCCAAAAACTAATTCGTATTTTGGGACCTCTACCCCAGCCTCACGAACCTAAATGTATTTACACCTAAATTTCAGGTGCATGAATAAAATAAGAGAAATGCTTTGCAGTCGTCATGGCCATAAACGACCAGGCTTTTCGTCGGTAACAAATTCGCTAGATTGGGCTTATTGGAACCAGGCGAACCCTCACTTTTTCGCCCAAGCTTGGACCGAACAACAGCAGGGCTAGACCTTTTCGGCCCGGTATGTTTGAATTTGCTTTCTAACCTGACTGGACCCAAATACAATTAAATACATGTGTCAGGGCCTACATGCAATGATACCCCAACCTCAAGAACTTGGATGTAATTCACACAAAATTTCACAACATAATGTAAAGACTCAGCACATTACACCAACAATTTCATTCCATTGCATTACTGAAAGAAATTAAACTGCACATCTAAATCTCAGCTGAACCTGGGAATTGGAATAACTGCAAGGCCATGGTCCATGTGAAGTGTGAACATGGTTTTGTATGCTGCAATATATGACTCATCCTTAAGCTTGAACTTGAAGAAATGGAGCAGGGTGGCAGCTAATATCTTCATCTGCCTGTAAGCAAACTCCTTACCTAAGCATATTCGTGGGCCAGCCTGCAAAAAAAAAAGAAATAATTTTGATATAAAGAACTATTAAGTAATATAAAAATATGAATCTCTTCTGTTTTCCTTTCCATCCCACTCCATATATGTTAAGACGGGAAACAATCAAGATTTTTTACGTTGAAAACCGACTGGCGGAAAAACCACGGCTCCTTTTCGAGGAGGCTTGAAAGATTACTAGAATGGACTTTTTGGTTACAGTATACTCAAAGGATTTTTTCTTCTTTGGATGTCAGCCCCTTTGAAGGCTGTTTACATGAGGTATATATACCCTGGTCTGCTCTGTCTAGTCACTTCAGTCGAATGATCTACAATCCTAATGACGGCTCATTTAATGCCTGCAGAGAGCTGTTACCTGACCTCTGCTGTAAGGTGTACGGGGGTACGACCTGTCAGCAGGAAAACCGCTTCCTCTTACCAGAGCAGTACGGTTTCCAACGATCGGGCGTCTGTCAGATCAGGCCCATGCTTTTCACCTTGCGCTCTTCGCCTTGCGCTGTTCGGGATGATGCGTCTCTTGTTCGACGTGGAGGCATTGCTTACGTGGATTCCACGCAAGCTCCTACGTGGACGGTCCAGATCAAGAAGTGCGGATCCAAATGCAACAATATACATGACATAATATAAACTGTGTTTTGTTGAATAGTTTTATGTGATCATTCGTTTAATGTCATCATTAATGCACAGAACGCACAAACAAAACTGATAGGCAATAAAGAAAGAAATTAAAAAACCAGATTTTTATGTGAAAATTGTGACAACAGAAAACCACGCTGCTAGTTGATGGCGGCTTTGAAGAAGTTCCATTATAGATAAAAAGATTATAGAATGGGGCCTCAATAGTCTAGAAGAGACTACGTCGAAGAAATTAGGTAGAGACAGTAGTGTAGGAGTTAGGTGAACAATATATATTCCGCGATCAACTCCTTTATAGACTTCTTACAACGAATTTATAGTAACAAGAGTCGTTATTGTTGAAGTCCCATCAGCCTTATGTCACTTCCAAGAGCTTCCAGGCAGCAATCTTTAATGCTTGTGGCAAGTGCATTAACTCTTGAGTTGAGCTAGGTTGTACTATGCGTATGGTTGGCGGGTGTTCTTTGATTTACGTGAGATCCATACAGTGCATTTAAGAATGGTATTGTTGTTACTCCGGATATTCGAGCTAGACCTTTCGATGACCACAGTTCGAGTCTGCACCATAGAGGAGGTTAACTACATGTTCTTGCCTTGGTCTCTCTTGCCATGTGTGAGGCTTGGAATTGAAGCTCATGTTCTGATGTAATAATTATTGTGATGTTATGTAATGTTATTTGAAAATATGTATAATTAACATCGCCTAAAATTATAGAATTACCACTCTAAGCTGACATCTAGATGCCACTCAAAATCAAGCGATATCAAGACATTACTTCCCATATGAATCATTCAACAATGGTAGAAAAGCACAGGAAGTCAAAACAAGAGAGTTGAAGACCTGATTCTATGACGTAGAAGCTAGAGAGCGCGATTTTAAGGATAAATTACTTTTAAATCCCTGATATCAGACTAAAATTGGAGAACCATCATCACATACTGATGGAGAATAGAAAAAAAAAATTGCAAATGATATTTTATATTTATATTCAGCAAAATTGATTAGCAAATTATTTTAATTAAAAGAAAAATATTTTCTAGATAAATTATATGATAAATAAGATTTTTAAATCCCGTAAATTAAGATATTTTAAAATTAAAATTAAACTGGATCATATGACAAATAAAATTTATCAATTTAGACTAAAGCGTCAATTTAAATTCAATAAATCAGATTCGAGATTCAGGAATTTAGGACAGACACTTCACAGTTAAATCCAACAGTAATTGACACACAAAGAAATATCAGGTCACACAATTAGAGCAGAATAAAAAGTCCAAGTCAAGCGAATAATTTATGTTGAAATCAAATAATCAGCTTAGTTGGATTCGGAAAAGAATTTACCAGCGATTTGAATCGGAGAAGAGTCATTGGCGATGAGAGTTAACTGATTTGGTCGCAGCCAGGCGGATTGAAAACATCGTAGCCGATGTTATGGAGGAGGCCTTTGGCTTAAGCCTCGTGTTCGATGTTGCAAAAGATCGGCGGCATCGAAGTTTGGTCAAACGTCGTGCACAAGATTGCAGAGGCCAAACGTCAGGCACAGAAGGTTGTAAAGGCCAAACGTCAGGCGCGGAAGGTTGCAGAAGGCCAAACGTCATGCGCCAGAGGCTGCAGAAGGCCAAACGTCGTGCACAAAATTTGAGATGACCGAACCAGTGTGCACGATGTTACAGAAAGCAGAACCAGCAGGATCGAGATCAGACGTCTTGAGCGATGACTGCTGGTCGAACGCGGGCAGTGGCTGGCCGCACGGTTGGAGCTGCAGCGGCGGTGTTGCTGGCTCTCGCGAGTAGCCGGCGGGTCGACGGAGGCGAAGGCGATGCAAGCAGAGCGAGCTTCAGAGGTAGGTGAGTGCGCAAAGATTTTTTTTATTTCTCTTCTCCTTTTTTTTTTTGAAAAGTGGATAACTAGGCTAATTTAAGGATTCTCACCAAAGGCTAACCCTACCTTTTCCTTCACCGGAATATCGACCCCTTAACCCGGATATAGGCTCTGAGAAAACTCAAACATCATTTCATTCAACAAATGTTATCCCCTTTACAATGCAAGGCAACCTCTTTATATATAGAGATCCCATAAAATAAATTTGAAAATACAATATTGAATGCAGAAAATAAAATACCAAATAAATAAAAGTAAATATGAAACTAATTCTATTACAATAAAATAAAATCAGTTCCAAATATGGTGAGTCTTTCAAACCTCTCAAATATACTCTGAATCAAACCAAATCAAATCAAATCAAATTTAAATAAAGCTAATATGAAAATCTCTAATAGCTCTAATTAATTTGAATTTGAATTTTGATTCAGCACTTGACATCATCCTAGCCATCCAATTCAATGCTGATTTGTGTTCCCACCACATACTGCTACAAAAGTGATACTTACATTGAAGGAAACAAACTTAAACGGGCTCTTAGCCTGGAAAGTTCCTTTTTCAATCCACCTTTCAGGCCTGAATTCTTCAGCATCGTCTCCCCAAAGAAAAGACATCCTCCCCATCGCATATGTGAGATAGTTGATTCCATCCCCCTTCTTCACCTTAAAGCCATCCGGCAACACATCATCCTCTTCTGCAACCTTCCCATCCTTCAACCAGAAAATACATAAACACATTAAACATTACCACTTAATAACATAAATAAACACTGCATTTATAATGAGAACATTGAAATGGACTCTGAAAAAAAGAAAAAAAAGAAATATATATGTATGTTGTTATGTATGTGTGTGTGTGTGTAGGAAAAGTAGAGGGTGAAATTTGGATGCTTTTGGTCTACATAGGGACTGTTAGTACTGTAAGAAACTGAGTACAACATCTATAAATACAAATTCTTTGTACCACTGGAATAGCAGGAAACAGTCTGAGAGTCTCAGTTAATGCAGCATGAAGATAATGCATCCTGTCAACAACTTTCTCAGTTAGGTTTAACATAAACTCATCTATAGAACAATCATCTCTATTATCTGATGCTGTTAAATCATCAATTTCAACAACAACGTTCTCCTGCACAAGAGGGTTTCTGCAGAGCATGTAGAAAAACCAAGATAAAGTATTTGCAGTTGTATCCTTCCCTGCTATTAAGAAATTGAGGATGATATCCCTCAGATAACGATCAGTCATCTCTGAATCATTCTTGCTTGCCAATACAAATCTAGACAGTATATCCTCCTTTGTTTTCTGGAAATAATTCATCAACTCTGTCTTCATTCACAACAGAAACAGAAATCGAAATTGGAAAAGGAAGTTCAAGAATTCTTGCCTCTACAGTTCCGGAATTCATCTGCTCCCTCTTGCGATTAATCAGCTGGAAAACAAACTCATCAATCACCCTCAGATTCCTCTTCAGCTGCTTCTCCCTCCCAATGTTGAAGTATCTCTTAGCTTCCCAGAATATATCTGAATATCTCCAGAAAACTATGTGGTTCGAGTCGTCGAAAGCCTTGGAAAAAGAAGACCCAAGCTCATCTGATCCTGAAAGAGTATCGAGTTTGAATCCAAACCCAACCTTAAATATTGAATCCAGAGTTGCCTTCATGAAGAGATCCTGAGAAATTGTTCGAAAAAAACGTTACAATCCAGAACAAATACATACTTTAAATCAAACATTCAGACCTGAATATCTACTGAAGCAGAAATCCTTGCTGCTTGCTCTATCTTCTTCGCCAGATTCACAGCTTTTGCGCGGAAAACAACACTACTGAAATCCCTCAAAACTTTGGTTGAGAATTCATAGCTTGCCAGCTTCCTCTGATGGCGCCACTTCTCGCCGTCCACAGTGAAGATGCCATCCCCAAAGAGCTCTTTCATGACATTACGGTGGAATTCCCCCTTGAAGATTACAAATTAAAGAACGAAAGATAAACATGCTAGCTAGCGCATCAATATATATACTAATAACAGCATAAAAACCCTGGTGTAGTTGTAGAAGTTGGATTTCATGAAATGCTCGATGTTTGCGGGATCAGTTGTGTAGATATCGCTGTGTAAGGGCCTCATCAGTCTGAAAGTCTTATGCTTGCGAGCAAGATTTGTTTGGTAATCAAAGAGCGTTTTGAAGAAGATGAGCTGGTGGAAGACGGTGCCTACGACGGGAGGTCGGTCGGAGCTCCGGACTGACTCCTTGATGTAAAAGATGAGGAAGGCGGCGATGGAGCCGGCGACGTAGAGGAAGAGAAGGCCGAGGAGTACGGGAAGGAGATAGAAGGCTGAAAAGGCCACTGTTTTGGCGAAATCTGCGGAGACCAGCTGCAAGGACGCCATGGCTGTGTGTGCCAGAGGCCCAGAATGGGGAAGTGGGCAAAATTTTAAAGGGAAATTTACAAATATGTAACTGAAATTTTTAACTATTATATTTTACAATTAAAATATTATTAATTTACTGTTAAAATTAGTGTTAGATGAATAACTCAATATCGGTCTTAATAAGAACTCATTTGTGTTGAGCTTATTAATATTAATAAATAAGTTAGTTTGTCTTAACTCAAACTTTAATATTTTGAGTTCAAGGTGAATTAATTTAAATTAATTAAACTTTAATTGATCTTGAATTAATTTATAATTATGTTCAATTTAACTTGAAAATAGACTTGAAATTAAAAGAAATTTTGTTTACTCAAATCGATCTTATCTCAAAATCAAAAAATTTAATTTTGAGTTAAACCACCTTGCTCAAATTCGGTTTGAAGACCGGTCCAAGCCATTTGGCATCGTTGCGATGCTGGCCTGAAATGGGTGGTGAGTGGAGGAGATATTTTTATCAAGGGTCTGTTTATTTGTAGAATTTAATTTAATAAGATTAAAATTAAATTTCGATAGAAATATTTTTTTATTAAAAATTATGAATGAGGTGAAATAAAGTTAATTATTATACTAAGATATGTGAGGGATGTGATATAAAGTTAGTTAGTATATTGGAATATATGAGAGATGGATATATATTAGTTATTATTTTGGTAATGTGTGTAGAATGTGAAATAAATTTAATTCTTAATATTAAATTTTATATGTGATGTGATATGCCTGTTTAAAATTAACCAAATTAATTTTTAACTTTCAAATAAACATGACCTTATATTTAAATATAAATTTAATTTTAAAAATAAAGCTAACTATTAAATTAAGCAAAAGTATCCAATTAAAAAGCTAATGCCAATCTCAATTACCTTATTACTTGTGATATTTCTGCTTGGGACGTATTTTTTGGCAATTTTTTGGATGCTAAATACTTATGTTCTATTACACTCCTCGATGGAAGTTCTTTTCACTTTCCCTCACGGTACTACTTCGCTATCGGTTATCCAGAAGTATTTAGCTTAAGGGAGCGTTTGGTTCAGTGTTATCTCAATGTCAATGTTATTTAGATATCATGTTATCTAAATATTATTGTTATTCATCAATAGACATTTGTTGTTCAATGTTATGATATTAAAAAATATCAATGCTATTCAAATTATTTTTATTTAGTTAGAAGTTATTGACATTATAATGACAAATTGACGGTGTTATCTTGAGATGTCGCCCGATTTGGAGTGACATCTAGATATCAGCGTGTAATAGTATTTGTATAATTAATTATAATATTATTTAAAGAAACTATTAAACCAAACAATTACTTTCTAAAAATAACATAATATAACATTGAGATAACACTAAATCAAATGCCCTAATGTTATGTTTAAACCTTAAAGACCTGAATAATGTTTAACTTTTGTTCTTGGATCATAACTTAAATAAACTCAAACCTAAAAGACTTGAGTGCAATTTACTCGTTCTCATTAAGTAACTAATTTGAAACATTAGAACAAATGGTTATTTTGTATTTATTTTTATTTCACGGAGAACAACTGAACAACTGGTAAAAAAAAAAACTGAACAACTGGTTGTATTGAGTATTCATTTAAAAAAATCTCTCTCGAAAAACAAACTTTGCATATCATTTTATTTCAAATCAATAATTACTCATATTTTATTTATGCATTTGGATCAATATTTTTTTGATATTATATAAATATTTTGATATCTAAATATTATTTTTTAAATAATAATTTTATAATATTTTATAAAATATTTTTTCTAAATAATATAGCATAATATTAAGTTATTAAATACTTTCAAATTAATTTATTAGTTATAAAAATATTTTCTGTTATTTTATATATTAATATCAAAAAATTTATTTACATCTGATATTAATGATTAATTTAATAAAATTAAAAATAAGAGGGATGAGATTGCAAGTAAGCCCAAATGAAAGGATCTAATTGCTATTAGCAAAAAAGTTTGTTCACAAATCCAAGCATCTCATTCTCCATTTTCCTGCCTTCAGTTCAGCCTCCCACCGCCCTTCCGCACTTCGACGGTGATCTCCTCGGCATCGGGCCTAACGAGAAAGAGCTCTTTACCCCTGGCGATACCTGCGTTAAAGTACTCGTAAATCAGCATCCAAGGAGACAAATCGTTTGATTGCCGCCGGAACGGAGCTTGCTCTGCTGCCGTTCACTTTTTCTAATGACCTAGATTGCCGAAGCATGAGTTTTCCCTTGAAAATCTTACCCATTCGCCTGTTTAACGGGTAATCGGATATCAACTCTACCCAGTTTGTTTTTTTTTTTTCCTTCTGTTGATGACCTCGCTTTACTTGTTTTCTGAACATGCAGCTGGAATGAACTTCTTCAAGGACCTTGCTGATTGGTTCTCCGTCACCTTCTCTTTTGCCAATTCGGATCCCTGTACTACTTTGCCCCATCCGGCATCTTCTGGTGTGAAGATGGACGGCTCCTCTGTCGTGAACGAGAGGGTCGTCCTTAAGTTGAAGGGCTATTTCGAGCTGGCTAAGGAGGAGATCGACAAGGCAGTGCGGGCAGAGGAGTGGGGTCTCACCGACGAGGCCGTCACGCACTACAGGAATGCTCAGCGCGTGATGCTTGAAGCAAAGGCTGCCAGGGTTCCTGCCGCCCTTTCCTCGAGGTCTGTGACTCTGTGCTAGGGTTACGTCAAGAACTTCTCTTTCAATGATCCACCGTGTTTAAGATAATGAAACCTGAAATTTTTATGTACGAGTTTCAGCAGTGAGCAGCTACAAGTGAAGCAGTATCAGCAAAAGATATCGAAATGGCAAGGACAGGTATCTGAGAGGTTGCAGGTTTTAAGCCGGAGAACAGGTTATTATCTTCCTTCCTGGCAATTATAACAATGTGTTCAAGTTAATTTCTACGAATTCATTCTCGTTCGTAAAAATTTATAATTTCTTCTAAACGCTGAACACCTAGCTGTTTTTTGCTGTTTGGCAGGTAAATCATCTGGGAAGGTATGAAATTTTTTTGACTAAATCATAAGTTCATGCCATCTGTGTGCATTTTTATTTCACAAGTATTCATGTTTAAAGGTATTCTGGACTTCTTTGAACTTATGGTGCACAAGTGATATTGATCTTATGCTTTACACGTAGAATGAGATAGTTCCTGCATTCAAAATACTGAAACGTAGGAAAAGTGATCAAACGTTTTAGTGGGGCTTCATGGAATATCGGCACACAAATTTTTCATGCATAATTAGATAATAGAATTTTATATGAGCATATTATTCATTCTTGATGTTATTATTTGTATTATGATGGCACGAATATTAGAAGATTAAAATGCCCATTCACCTAACATGATAGTAGTTGTTACTATCATTTACTGTTCATCATTGACATGGAATGCCATTTGGGTTGAGTAGCGTAGCTACATCTCTAGTAATACACCAATGGCCTACATGCATAGGTCACGAGAAGCATTCAATTCATTTGCTGTTGTAAGTTTTGAAACAAATAGGAAATAGAGAACTTGGAAAATGGACCAAAACACAAGTTTAATACATGAAAACCCATGAATGGGAAAAACCACGACTTCGATTTTGGATTTAAAATCGACTAGATATATCTATTTGTGTACAGGACATAAAAGAGTATAATGGGAAAATAGGGGGAGAGTATGTATCTGTAAATCCTGTCGATCTTCAAAAGATTTCTGGATCTTTGAGTTATGAGGCCTTTTGATTCAGAGTTGGAGATGAAGTTCCGGTTGATTGGAGCTCACCAGAGTCCCTCGGTGAATTGTTGGAGTGGCCAAAATAAATTTCTCTGTCCAAATTCCTTTCTGTACACTTTTTGTAGCTTAATTTTTGGAAGAGTATATTAATCTTTTTACACTTAATTGATAGTAGCTTTTACTGTTTCAATCAGATAAAAAGCACCTGGCATTAACCGCTGAATTTTGACCTTTTGACCTTCGGGGACAAATTAACATTTCCGACACTTCATCTTAACTTTTTGATTCCATTTTTGCCTGGAATTATTTTCGATTTATATTTTTGACTAGTCATGCTAAAGTGACATGTGTATGTCTAGGATAAAAAGTTGGGTTTTGAATTATCAAATATAAAAAGTTGGGTTTTGAATTATCAAAAATAAAAAGTTGGGTTTTGCAATCAATGCTGTTAATTAGTCTGCCTTCTGCAATTGTTCTTGCATGCTTCCAATATTGTTACAATGGATATTGCTCTAGTATGTTTAAATCCTGTAAAACCTCATGTTGATGATTATTCATCCTTTCTGAATCTTAGCCTTACACAAGTCAGACAGCAAATGGAATGGTGTCATCTACATCATCTGGTGTACAAAAAGCTATGTCAAAGAAGTTGTCCAGTATGAAAAGCACCACTTCTATATCAGGAGATGATAATAATAAAGGATCAAGACAACCCATGCATGGTGCGGCAGCTGCTTATGATACCAAATTAGAGGAAATGATAAATACAGCCATAGTAGACAAAAGCCCTAGTGTGAAGTGGGATGATGTTGGTGAGAACTTCAGAAATTACCTAACACATTTGATCTATTCTACATTTTATTTATGTTCTGTAGTGGTATGTATTCCATCATTTGCAGCTGGTCTGGAAAAGGCAAAGCAAACACTACTTGAAATGGTAATCCTTCCGACTAAAAGAAGGGACTTGTTTACAGGATTGCGGAAACCACCTAGAGGTATAGCTTGTGTTTAGTAGATTTTCAAAGATATAGCTTCAGTAAGTAGAATCCTTTTAAATGCTTATTTACTGAGCTATTAAGCTTATGGAACTTCAGGATTGCTGCTTTTTGGTCCACCGGGAAATGGCAAGACAATGCTTGCCAAAGCTGTTGCTTCAGAATCTGAGGCTACTTTTTTCAATGTTTCTGCTTCATCTTTGACATCTAAATGGGTTTGTCATTCCTCTGCAGTTTATTTTATTTTTTTCAGTTTCAAAAATACCTATATTTCCTTGATGAATGGACAGGTGGGGGAGGGTGAGAAGCTTGTCAGGACTCTCTTCATGGTTGCTGTTTCTAGACAGCCCTCTGTAATTTTTATGGATGAGGTCTGTTGCCTATCTTCTTTTCTTTCTCTGTATTGCTGGCTCGAGAATTGTGCAAATCTTTATTACATGGTTACGTCTAGGGCTGAATCTATATTTAAGCCGTAAAGGTCATGTCAGATACCATGATGCCAAATGGTGATAAGTTGTAAAGTCAACAAGAAGCCACACAACTGAATAATTTCACTTTCACTATTCTGCCGTTGCTTTAGGTTAAAGCTTATATCTGGTTTTTTTGTCCAGATTGATAGTTTACTTTCCACAAGAATTACCAATGAAAATGAAGCAAGCAGAAGATTGAAGTCAGAATTCCTGGTGCAGTTTGATGGTGTTACCTCTAATCCAAATGATCTGGTAATTGTTATAGGTGAGATAGCTTTTTTGTAATGCCTTTAAAACTGGTTCATTAATACAGTTTAGCCAGATTTTCTCCATGTGAGACACTTTGGTTGTTTTCATTCAAGTTAGATGTACTTAGTCATAGTGGTGGACAACCCATATAAGCATGCCACCATAATAGTGCAGGCCTTGGAATTTGTGTTGATTGAATCCAAAAAGAATGGATAAAGTGGAGGAATACATCTGGCGTATTGTGTGATAGAAAATTTTTTACTCAAGACTTAAATATAAATTTTATAAAATAGTTATCAGGTTAGTAATGTTATATGGTGTTGAATATTGGCCTACAAAGAAGAAACACAAATAAAATAAGTATCGCAAAAATGAGAATGTTAAGGTGGATGAGCGGATATACGCAAAAGGATAAAATTAGAAATTAGTATATTGTGAGAAGGTTGAAGTGACATCAATTGAAGATAAGCTCAGAGAGCGTCGATTTAGATGATTTTAACATATAATTTGTAGGCCGATAGAAGCTCCAGTAAGGAAATTTAAATTATTGAATTTTACTTAGTAAAATGAGAATGAGAAAGACCAAAAAAGATATGACAAAAAATTATAAGAAATAATATATATATGAAGTTAAATGAAAGTTTGTTGTTTGATAGAGTGCAATGAAAAATAAGGAGTCATGTAGTTGACCCCATCTAGTGGGATTAAGGCTTGGTTTCTTATTATTGTTGTTAAATGATTTATATACTATATACGAGTGTCATCAATTTAAGTCAAGTCTTATGAGAAAGATTATGTGGGAAACATAGCCTACATGAGAAAGATTATATGGGTAACATTTAACATAAATTAATGTTATCAATTGAAAAGTTCTATGGGTTGGCATTTTTTAATCACTGAAAACGTAATGCATGCAATTGAAATAATTACAAAATTTTAAGCAATATACAGCTATAATAGGCTAATGCTACCTATAATGAGCTTTATTGTTTCACTTTGCATAGTCGGTCTCAAGCTCGAGAAGCAGAAAAGTTGCATTATATTGATAACTAGCATAAAATTTCACTTTTTTAGTGGATTTAAGTTGATTTGGCAAGTGGACTCAAGAAATTTAAGTACCTTGGGTATACTATTCATAGAATCAAGGCAAAATAGTTAAATTGGAAGAGTGCAATAGGATTTGTATGCTAAGGAAGATATCTATTTGGGTATAAGGAGAATTTCAGAAAACTATAACCAACTTGTTAACATATGGGAGTGAATGTTGGTAGCTAAATAGTTGATATACATGATATTAATGTAGCTTAGATGCATATGTTGATATGAATGAATGTTTATAATAGAATGGACCACATTAAAAATGATTGGATTAAATAGAGAGTGGGTAAGACACCTATTGAGAATAAGACACAAGAGGAGTATTTGAAGCGATTTGTCCATATTCATAGTGGACCTACAGAGATACTATATGCAAACGAGAGGAGAGAGATCCAAGTCACATGTTAGAGGAAGGGTAGTCTAAAAATAACTTGGGATAAGATTATAAAAAGTGTCATAATCACTTGTGCTCTCAAAAACTGTTGCTTTACATAGAATTGAATGGATAAGAGAAATCCATATAGTTTGCTCCAAGTAGTTTGGGAGCAGGGCGTCTATAATAGGTTCAAAATCAAGTGCTCAGGATGTCAACACTTTGCTAAACTTATGATGCAGGTGCAACTAACAAGCCACAAGAGTTGGATGATGCTGTCCTACGAAGACTAGTAAGTTCTTGCATCTCTTGCTTGCAATTTTTTTTTCTTTTATAATTAGACCTAATGTAATTCAAATCTATGCATATTAGATTATGGGAACTAAGTTCAACTCCTTAATATCATTAAATTTGGACTTAATGATTAGGTCCTAAGATTGGTCCATTTCACATGGGTCAAAACTTTTTAAGGTGTTTCACCTAGATGGTTGAGCTTTCATGCAGTTTTCACATTTTCCCTCCTTTCAACAACATTGTTATCTAATGATTAGCTTACCATTTTTAATCTTAATACCTAAAACTTGTGTCTACAGGTGCTAATTATGTGCAAAAAAAAATCATTTGATAATTGTTTGAATTTTTTAATTCAAAATCAACCCAATTTTCTCATGATTGAAAGTAAACTTACTTTAATGGAATTTGATTAACTCAAAATCAATTTGATATACAGGTATATATGTGTTTGTATGTATTTGTAAATTTAGAAAAATATATTAGGCCCTTAATGTATTGTATAGGTGTGCTGTGTATGAGAGAGGGAGAAATTTAGACAAATGTGCAAGTTCTTTTGACAAGGTCAAAAACAAAATTGTTCACTCATCTCTGGGAAATTTGGGGGAAAATGTCCAGTTCCTATCAGTCAAACTAGGCCATCCAGACTATTTTTACCTATGGCTACGAGTTGAGTTCGAGCAACTTTGCCTTAACTCAAAATTCAAAAATTTTGAGTTCGAGTTGAGTTTGATTCGAATCGACCAAAATCTATTCAATTTTGAGTCGATTTTTGAGTTGAATTGAGCTTAGTTTTTAATCTTATTTTTTAAAGTTAGATATTCATTCTACATGTAATATATATTACATATTTATTTTATTTAAATTGAAATACTCCTTATTCAGTTCGGTTGAGCCAATCATTAATTGGGTTAAGGTATAACTAGTCTAACCTGTTTAACTAAGCTAATTAGTTTGAATTTGAAAGTTACTTGTTAGTTAGACTTGGCTAAAATTGAGGGATTTTATTTTAAAATTAGATTTTATCTAACTTTAAATTAATTTTATTTAGCTCCATCTCGCCAAATTAAAGTTGTGGCGTTAGAGATTGCCCTATTTATAAGTCTAGAGTTTATACATTTTTGCTTGCTTGATGAGTAAAATCAATTTGCCTTTTTGGTTCATAAAATTTGAATTGGATTCATGAAATTGAATCGATATTAAATTCCAGGAGGAAAGGGTTACAGCCTACGGTGAAAATTCTTATGTCTCTAATTTTATTCTTCCTCCTTCCACCTTCCAAATTCTAGTTGTTGACTCGCTTTAACTTTAATATTAGAGCCAGTTCCACTTCCGCCTCTATCATTGCACCAGTTCCACGTCCACCTTTGCATTGCCTTCAAATCCATTTGTTATCATTGTGCCTCCACCATCACACCGTCGAATTCCACTATCGACATTGCGTCATCATCATGTATCCACACCATTGCATGAGCATTCCGAATGTGCAAGCGTGCTACCCACCCGCACACGAGAGCTGCTCCCGCCCACATGCAAGAGGCTCTTCCGCTTGCGCGGGCCGCGCAGCAGCCTTCTCGCTTGCCTAGCGTGATCCTTCCTCCTTCCTCCTTCCTCCTTCCAAACCCTAGCCGTCATCTTGCATCACTTATACATAATCTCTTCAATGTATGCCTTAAATTTCTTCAATATATATCATATATAACATATTCTTGTACATAAAACATATTAATATATATTTGAAAAGCTTGCATGCATATCATTATACAAACATCGATTCGATTATGAGTTGAATTAATTTTATTTCAAGCGAGTTGACTTCAAGTCATGAGAAAATCAAGTCGAGTTCAAATCGAGTTAAATATGAGTGAGTTTTGAGCGGCTTTCAAGTTTTAATTATTTTGCTCACCCTTAGTTTTACCAATATTTTTCCTCTTATCTCTCGCTTTCTTACTTTTATGATTTGTGATTGTGACATATTCCATGTGATTGAGTTGACTCATTTTTTGGCAATAGTGTGTACTTTTTGATAGTTTTGTTACTGTATCTCATGTTGTCAACAAAAACAGGTGAAGAGAATATATATCCCTCTTCCAGATCAGAGTGTCCGGAGTCTTATTCTCAAGAGCAAGCTTAAAGGTCATGCATTTTCCTTGCCTGGTGAGTTCTTGTTGAGATTTTTGTCTTGTTAATCGCTAATCTTCCTCAAATTTCCATAATGGAAATGCACGATGATTTGTTGCATGTAGTTTGTAATCCTTGTTATTTTCGAGAATAAATTTCTTGATCCATAAGCTAGCTCTTTGACCTATATTTGATTGCACATCATTGTATTTCAGTCGTTGTAGCATTTATTTTGAAGATCTCAATATTCAAAACGCTTATAGTTTCTCATGCTTTGTACTATAACTTTTTTTTGGTACTAGGTCAGCCTGTTAACCGGACCGAACCGAACCGGACTGGTTCCGGTCCGGTTCAACCGGTTCCAGGTCCAGTTGGTTCTAGAATCGGTCCAATCCGGTTCCAATTAGTTCCCGAACCGGTTAGCCTAGCTTGGATCCGGTCTGAGTCCGGTCCGAATCCATGTATTTGGGTCGGGTCGGGTCATTCGAGTATAATTAATTAAAAAATATATATTTTTATGTTTTTTATAAAAAAAAATATTTTATATTTTTAATATTTCTGAAAAAATTAACATAAAAAAGGGGAAAAAATCTAAAAAATATTATTTTACAATAAAATAATTGTAGTTTGTACAAACATTTTGCATTACAAAAGAAACTATTTGTCGTAATTACAATTCTGAACTATTATTCTTGAATTCGTCAACGAAATTGTATTATTGATTTCGTGACTAGGCAGCAAACCAATCTTGTAGACAAGTAAGCATGCAAAGGGTTGTCGCAGATAAACTATTTTTATAGTCTCCTATTATTTTTCCTATGGTGGAAAAGGTTGATTTAGAAGCTACAGTTGACGCTTGAACTACTAGAACATCTCATGCTAAAGCAGATAGAACAGTGCATTATTTTGATGAGTTTTTCTAGCACTCCAATAAATTCATATCATCGTTAAATTTCTCCCTGAGTTGTAAATAATGCTGCAATTTGTTTAAATTTGCAAAGGCTTGATTTTGTGTTGTGGATTGCTCACCAGCATTTGTTTTTTGTTTCTCTGAAGCGAGAGGTCACTTCGCCACACGTTGCACACTTTTACGCTCAACATGCTCACTGTAATAAAGAGAAAATAAATTTTGGGGAGTTGTAAAAGTTGATGCTTTTTCAAATCATTATTACTCCCTAAGAGATCAGAATATTTCGCGTAAAAGTTTCAATAGCTTCGGGCCCTTAGCAGGAATCAAGCATAGCAGCTATTAATTATAAAAGTAATTTTTTTTTTAATATTCCTTAAATTTTAGTTCCATATCAGCAACAAAAGTTTCAAGAATTGGATGTGATTTAAACTCTAAAATAGGCGAAGTTGGATAATAGCAACCTAAAAAACTTTCAGTAGGTTCCTTAAAAATTGATAATAACTCGATTTTTTTTTTTAAAATTCAATCATAAAAACACAATTGAAGGTCATAGTTTAGTGTATACGAATTGTAAAAAACAGTAAGTAAATTTTTATATGGTAAGAGCGATTCGAATAAATGATGAAGTGAATCCATTTAGTTTCAACAGGTAATGAAAATTTTATACAATTTTTTTTTTTGCACATACACACACATTTTCATTCACGCCTAACATTTGAATTTAAGTGAATTTATTTTGCAACATTGCTTAAATTTATCAATAATCAAATGTTCGGAATTAAAAGCACTAGAAACACATAAGTTTATAATATGACATGCACACCTAACATGAAAAAGGGAACCATAAAGCGGAGATTTTAAAAATTACTATAAACTGCAAAATTATTATTCGAAATATTATCTAAATCAATCTTTAGCAAAAAGGAGTGGTGCAGGGTATCACGGTACTATCTTTTTCTTCTTGTAAACAATCCTAGGAAAAAAACGCACTGGGGAAAGCAAGCATTACCTGAGCATCAGTGAATACACAACAACAACAACAACAACAACAACAACAACAACAACAACCAAGCATTAATCCCACTAGGTGGGGTCGGCTACATGAATCCTTTGTTTCCATTGCGCTCTATCAGTTACCAAATTCTTATCTAAGTTTAAGTAACTAAGATCACTCTTTATAGTTTCTTGCCATGTCTTCTTTGGTCTCCCTCTTCTTCTTTGTACATGGGCAAAATCCAGTAACTCAATTTTTCTAACTGGAGCTTCAATTGGCCTACGATTTAGATGTTCAAACCATCGAAGCCGACTTTCTCTAAGTTTATCCTCAATTGGTGCAATACTAACTTTCTTTCGGATATACTCATTTCTCATTCTATCCTTTCGTGTATATTCACACATCCACCTTAATATCCTCATTTCTGCAATATTTATTTTATTTGTATGTTTTCTCTTTGCAGGCCAGCATTCTGCACCATATATTATCGCTGGTCTTACTACAGTTTTATAAAATTTACCCTTGATTCTGAATGGGATTTTTCTATCGCACAACACACCAGAAGCATAACCTTCATCTTCACCAGCAATAACTGCAGAGGAAAACCTAGGCAATTGGCCTAGGGCTTCAATTGGCCTACGATGCATCAGTGAATACACGAAATGCATAAATCTCCGTGTCTGGAGCAAAACCTAGGCACTCTTCATCTTCACCAGCAATAACTCCAGCTACAAAGGTGCCATGACCAAGGTTATCATTTAAAGTATCCTCATTTGTCCAGTTGGTTCTCTCCTGCATAGGTGTAGAAAACCAATTCTACTGAATAATATAATCTCAGAACTGAAGTCTGCACTGTAATGAAAGCAACAATTGAATAACACACTACATAAATCATAGGTTAGGCTTTATCCAAAAAAAAAGAATCATAGATTAAGCAAAAGCAACTTTGATAAATTATGGCTTTGGATTCAGCAATGCATGCATGATTCTCAGTCAAAGCAATATATCACGAGACATACACAATCCATTAGCTGAATAACTTCTTCCTGCAGACAACCACAGATTAACACAGTTTCTTCAAAGAAATTGTACCTTGATATTTCGAAAATGTGGATGGTTTGCGCGGATCCCAGTATCAAAAATTGCCATTTTAACTTTTGCACCAGTGAAACCTTTAGCCCAGAGTCTTTCAGCTTCAAATAGTGATGTAACTTGGGATCTCTAAAGCCAGAAAACAGTTATTAGAAACTTCAAGAAAACATGAATGGCTCCATGGATGATTTCCACTTATGCATAAACATCACGAACACGTAGGCGGAAACTACAACCACCCAAAATATACCCAAGAGTAAAGTACTGACAGACCTCACCAGCCCTGACCAATGTATAGGAACCCACTTCAAGATGATGCACAGGTATCTTATTGTAATTTAGATTTGAGAACCCTACCAAACCCTCATCGACTTCTAACTTCAATGCAAAATCAGGATGACTATCCTTCATTTCCTTAACATCAACAATTGACCTGCTCATGAAATACTTCTCCGCTGTAAAGTATATTCAACTATTAGCGGAAAAAACTATTGCCTAGCCAGACAGACCAATAGTATAACAGAAATTTCTGTAATATAAAATATTACCTATATGAGCCAGATTAAACATTGCAAGAAGCAGTGCTCCTTCCAAAGAATTTCCCATAAAAAGTGATGCAAATGATGCAAGAGCCATTAGAGATTTTCTATATTCTTCGTACATTGATATACAATCTTTTTTAAGTGTATGCTTAGAAATACAGTTATATTGAGGTTGTAAATACTGAATAATATATTCTAAAATCTCTTTTTTTCACATATTGTAAAATGTTGTTCGGTTCATATAATAAATTGATTTAAACCTCGACGTGCCTTATCATTTCCAAATGATCATGGCATAGATCCACTCTGTGGATTCATTTGTGTTTGGGTTGGCTCTATAGTAGTAGGTTGGCAAGTTTTTTCATCAAATTTGTGAAATCTAAGTGCTTCTTAAATGTACCAATCCCACCACCCGCACCACCCGCACCACCCGCACCACTCGTACCACCCTATTTGTATGAGTACTGATTTTTATAAATTTTGCAAATAGCAACATACTCGGGTCTCTCCGAGTTATTATTAGGTTTAATTTGTAATTCAGAAAACTCCCATACCTTACTGTGTTTTGTTCGAAACTTGTTGGAGGCACTTGAAGATTGAGTTAATGGGCCAGTGTCGGTGCCATCTCTACTTGCCTCAGGATCATGTTCTGCAGATAGATCGAGATTTGGTTCTGAAGTTTCGTTAAAGTTCTCACCGAGTGGAGGAAGGCGATCGAGTTCCGGAACATAATATGTTTTGCAATGCTTCATTTTCAATGTTTTTGTAGTAATGATATCTGTGCTTAATTTTGTGAAATTATCCAATAATTAATTTTATAAGGCAAAAACATTAAAGAATATTCATAACATAAAAGAAAATAATATTCTTAACATCATTGATGGAAGTTAATTGTGTTATTTTTGTGGTGTCCAAAATTTGTATGATATGAATGAAAATAATAAGTTTTAATGTGATATTCTCTTCTGTATTTATGGTGTAAGTGCCCCTATTTGGAAAACCTGTTTTACTATATCATTTAAAGTCTGTTCATCAGTCGATTCTTCTCTGATTTTTGATGATCATTTTTTTGGTCTTCAGATGCTGATTTGGACAGACTTGTGAGGGAGACTGAAGGTAGTACACCTAGTTTAGCTTAATATCATACATCAGTTTAATATCTATATCCTAAGTAGTTTAAGCGGGCATTTGTTTTAGTTTTATTATGATGTTATTTTATTTAGAGAAATTAATTATTTAATTTGATGATATTTTTAAATAACATTACAAAAAGTTATAAAATTTCTACTCTAAGATGACATCTTAATGTCACATAAAATTGGGTGACATCTAGATGTTTTCTTTTCACTAGCGCCACCAGCATCTTCATTTGGCCGCCTTTTTCCAATCTACCCTCTTTATGAATTTAGAAAGCAAATGTAAATTATTATTTTAAGGGTAAATTTCTTTTAGATCCTTGATGTTTGATAATTATTAAACTTAAATTATAATGTAATAACATTAAACCAATCAAATAATAATTGATAGATAAATATCTAAATATTGACATCTAAATAATATTATTGTTTATATTACATTGAATCAAACGCCATCCTAAGTATTTCTGTGTAGGCTATTCTGGAAGTGACTTGCAAGCTTTGTGCGAAGAAGCTGCATTGATGCCGATTAGAGAACTGGGTTCCAAAATTCTTACAGTATCTGCCAATCAGGTGTGTGCATCTTCACATTAGCGTGAATTTACTAACAAAAAATTAACTTTTTTTGTTCATTGTACGCACATGTTCAGAGCCAGGTTTTTTTATTCATTGGTTTTTCGTGTTTGGTGTAAATTTTGATAAAATTGCCGAACATAATTGAATTTTTTCCCGACTAAATATAACTAGATGAGATAACAATGTAGACGTTGCTATTCAGGTGCGGCCACTAAGATATGATGACTTAAAGAGAGCAATGGCTGTTATCAGGCCTAGTTTGCAGAAAGGCCGGTGGGAAGAACTTGAGCAGTGGAATAGAGAATTCGGCTCAAATTAACTGGAACTTTGTAGCTGAAAAACTAAGTTAGAATCTACCATGAATGACCATCAAACCGAATATCATGCATACAAAAAGTCGTCTGATTTGTCTTGATGGTCCATTGATATAAGAACCGGTGTACTTTGTAAAAATAACCTTTATATCACGAATTGCATATAATACAGTTCATCATACCGATCATGTAGCTACACTAATGATTTTTTATGGAAAAGAGAATATCTCTTTCTACAGAATTTTGTACCATCCTCGACCAATTAGGTCGTAAAGAGCTTTACGGGCTTGCGGAGCTGACGTCACCATGCAAATAATTTCAGAGAAGAGAAGAGTAGGTTTGATCGATATGAAATTTACTGATTTAGTAGTTAAATTGCATTGTTCCTGCCATTTCTCAATGAATTTAAGATCTTGTAAACACACTCTGGAAATCATACTGCCGAATTCCTCATAGATGAATTTGAAGTGTAAATTGGATGTGATCTTGCAGATTGCACACCATGATATGGGAATAGCAAATGTGTTTGTTCAGAGAGGATGAAGAAATTCTGAGAACAAGAATAATTAATTTGTTTGTTTTTATTATTTTATTTCAAAACTTTCTTATTTGATAGAAGAAGTGCATGCTTAGATAATTTATTCAAAAAATATTGAAAATGTTTAATCTTTGTTTAGTATATTTAATCTTTGTCAAGTAAATCTAATGTAGGCACGATGATTAAAAAGCATTTACAAGTAAATCACTTTTTATTGCAAACAATAAAAGAATGTAAAAATCACAATAAGTAATATTGTTTTAAGATAAAATATTTGTTCTCTATATAAACTTAATATGCTCCTTAAGACTAGGACTCATTCAATTCTCAATAATAAATAAATATTTTATTTTATATTTTATAAAAATTTTAATATAATATATATATGCACATATTATACATAATGTAATATAACTGTCAATTTTATTAGAAGGGATTGATTGAAAAGGTTTTGAGGATTCGATCATTTTTTAATATAAGGCTTTTATCTTGTTTGTTTCTCAATTTAAAAGCGCTCAAGCTCAAATTAATATTTAAAATTTATCATAAAATTTTATTTTCTCACATTTAATATTAAGAATTAATTCTATCACCCCTGCCCTGTCACCAGCATTACAGGAACTGGTGGAAGGGAGGGAGGGAGAAAGAGAAGACAATTTCATCATTCTTTTGAAAATTAATAATAAAAATAATTAAAAAAAACTAATTCAATATTTTTTATAAAATTATGAACTCAGATAAACTTTTCAAAATCATAAACCTGTATAATGCCAAGCTTTAAACTATGGACCTGAATGTAATATACTAAACTTTAAACTATGGACCTGAATGTAAATACTAAAAAAATAAATTGCAATATAGTTCAATTGCTCGTAAATCTTAAATGAAAGATTCTATCAACTGAACAATACAAATTGGCATAAATAATTCATGAATAAGAATAACAGAAATGTTTAAAAATAAAAAAATAAAACTGGTTATGTGGAGATCGTCAATATAGGAGTGCCTACAACTCTACATCACATATCCAAATCAAAGTTCATCCAACAAAATTTTACCATGCAGCATTTAATGAATGTATTTGTATTGTATCAGTCTCAGGCTTCAGTTTCTGCGATTGAACGTTCTACTGCCACCACCATTTGGTCTGCCACGGCCTCCAGAAAATCCCCCACTTTTCCGGCCAAAACCACCATCACCTCCGCCGCTTCTGCCGCCGAATCTGCCGCCACCACCTCCACCACCGAATCTGCTGCCACCACCTCCGCCACCGAATCTGCCGCCACCACCTCCGCCACCGAATCTGCCGCCACCACCTCCAAACCTGCTAGTCTTTTCCTTCTCTTGCAAAGCAGGAAGCTTTTTCAAGACATCAATGCTTACCATACTTGCATTTTTCTGACCTGAAATTTTCAGGAAGTACTTACTTAGCATTATAATACAAAATTAAGTAATGATAATCTATTAAGATGAGACAAACCCTGATTAGGAAACCCACCTCTCTGGTAGGGGTTGAAATTTAACTCAATAATAAAATTTCGCTTGACAACTGTTTGGACTTTTAATTGATTTGAGTTCACCTTGACACTTCTAACTAATGAACATCTCTCAAGATTAGGTTAACATGAAAAATACATGCAAATTTGCACACACATTTGTATGGAGGGAAGGGTCTATTAATAAACAAAATGCATACTCCGATATACAAACGTGACAAAATGTAGTATTCCAACACATATATCATCTCGATAGAAAATTAGAAAATCAAATTCAAGTTGATGCTGACATGATTCACTCGAACTCAAACTAAGGTCCAAAAGTTACAATTTTAAGTGGAGGCTAGCTTGCTCAAATCAATTCAACTCTACACGAGTTTGTTGAACTCAGCAAGTTTGTTTATCAATAGGAATGATTAAGCAATTAAGATAGTGCTTGATGTAATATACCATGACTGGAAATAGTGATAGCAGTTCAGTTGAAAGAAACTGTGGTAAAGAATAGGACATAAGAAACAAAAATAGCAGCATATTCAACAAACACAGCTACAAAATTTAGCCAATGATTATACCTTCAATGAAACTGTTTACATCATCAGCTGGCACATCAAAGACTGCACCCATACCATCAGCAGTGATTGAGAGATGCTTCACACCTCCAATCATTTCTTCAGGCATGAATCTCTTCAAGATAGTAAAAGCAAACCTATGGTAATAAAATTAGAATAGAGAATAACAGCATCAGGTTTAAATCGTCTATGCAGTAGCAACAGCAAAAAAAGGACCCAAATAGATTGAGCTTTTAGAAGTGATAAAATAAGTAAACAAGCTTGGAATAAGATAAGGTAAAGTTTGTTATGTTAGACAGTTGATGTGCTGGAAAAACCAAGAGTGAAAATGTAACAAGTAAACAAAAGAAGAAAAAAATAAATAGATAAAGTAAAAGCTAACAGAAGTTTCTAAGATGTTGATGCTTACGATGGTGTATATATTTGCTTCCCAGCCTGCAGATGTAACGTTACAAAACCCTCCAAAGAACTCAGAAGCGATCTAGTTTTTATATCAGTGTATCCCTGGTTAAACAAAAAAACGATGACATTATGATGCCAAAGAGTTGCTAGTCAAAATAATGAGCCTGAGAAACAGATGATACTAACAGCAGCCTTTGCAAGTGCCTTAGCAAGCAACTCTACAGCTGATAAACTAGATGAGTTCAGAAGCTCCTCTGCCTGCAACTTAAATACTGGAACAACGCTGCATTATAGTATAAGAATACAGCTGAAAACATGATAAAACAGCTCAAAAACCTATCAAATATTTCCCAAGGAAAACAAGCAAACCTATCTGACACATTCAGAATAGCATCCACTGCTTCGGAGCCAGCAGAATTAGCAATATCTGAAGGATTGGGCGCAGAGATGTGCTCAAATTTAACACCAGATTGTTTTTCTATTCGTGAAATGCTATGCGAGTATCTTCGTTCATATAATAAGATAGCAACTCCAGTATTTCCTGAAAATAACGTTATATCATTAATAACACATCAAACAATGACTATCAAATCAAAACCATAACAAGTGAATTCAGCGTACCAGCTCTTCCAGTGCGCCCTGAACGATGGATGTAAGCCTCAACATCTCGTGGTGGCTCACACTATAAAATAATTAGTTATATACAGAAATCTACGCAGTAATGATATAGTTTTCCAGATTTATATCAAGCCTTAACAAACATATAGGAATGATTGAGGTTTCCATTATTCATTTCAGAATCACAAACTTTTTAACATTTTTATGCATACAAGCTCCTTATCTTTAGCCTTAAATACACATATAGGAATGATTGAGTTTTCAATTATGCATTTCAGAATCACAAACTTTCACAATTTTTTGCATACGAACTCCTCTACTGACAAGAAAGCACATTAAACTATCTGCATTTTCAGTTGAAGAGAAATTTTACAGGGCCTAAGCATTACTACTATCCTTATTAAAAGACATGCTCCAATGCAAAATTTCAGCCAAATGTCACAACCAACAGAATATCTAAGCAAAATTGATTACCAAACGACATAACACCCTCCATAGAAGGGAACTGCCAAAACTTTAATCATACTTGAAGAAAAAGCATTCAGAAAGATGAGCAAAATATTTTGGGGTAATTTCATTTGAGCCTCTGAGGTAGACCATTGATTCCATGTAGATGCACAAAAGCAAAAACGTGTCATCTGGGTATCTCTCGCCCAAAACATTTTCCACGGCTCTTTTTGATTGGTTCTATTAAGTTTGATTGTTAAACTGCTATTTTAAAAAATTAAAAATATATGTTTATGGATTAAAAATTGTTATTGTAGACTAGAATATAAAAAAAATTAAAAAGTTGAGATAATAATAGCAATTGGAAATGTTTAAACCTACTTTCAATGCTTAAATATATATTTTTGATTTTTGTAAAATAGCAATTTAACGACCAAATTTAACAAAATCAAAATAGGACCCACGTAGAAAATGTTTTGGGCAAAACAGGCCCAAATGAAATGTTTTCATTTTTGTGGACCTACGTGAAATTAGGAGTCTACCTCATGGTCTGGATAAAATAACCCCAAATATTTTTCCCCATCTTAACTGTACAAGAAAAGTTCTTCATTAGGTTATAAATGATGTGAGAATTTATCCCCTTAATACATCGTTGCCACATTCCAGAAAGTTTAACAATGTAAACAATTGTAAGTGAGACAAATAAACTACAAATGAATGTCAATAAATGAGTAGCAATCAGAACTCAATACCAAACATAGATTAATCAAGTTTTACTCCGAATCAATCCATGACATTTAATAATCATAAAGACTTCAGCTTGGGGTGAATGTATTAAGTCATGAACTTTAAATTTAATAAGTTTGCTATAATTTTTTGGGGATTTTACATATATGACAAGAAAATGCATATTTACAAATTTAACATCCAAAATGCGCTAGGGGGTGTCAATTATATATTACTTAGTTTTTTTCCAGAGTGTATGCATTTAAATAGAGGATTTTTGGTGTTAAATATGTAATATCCATGTTTTTTGTGCCATCTATGTAAATGATCCATATTTGTTAAAAAAAGAAAATGATTAATTTTGCAAGAAAAATACAAATACCTGGATGATCAATTGAACATCATTAATGTCCAAACCACGAGCTGCCACATTCGTTGCCACCAAAACCAAAAATTTGCCTGACCTAAATCCAGATAATATGACCTAAAAAGATCAAAAACATGAAAAGTCAAAATCCAAAACAAGATCCCTCTAAGATCATATGGTCATGAAGAACTATAAAACTCTGTAGTGAATATGATCCAGTACTAGTTTGAAAACAACTTATTACAAAACAAATTATCAGAAATACACTTGCCTCACGTTGTGCCTGCATAATGTCACCATGCAAAGCTCTAGATCCAGGTAACATGCTAGAAAGTTGAGACGCTGATTCTTTTGTCTCAGTAAAAACAATGGTACGCCCTCCACTGCACAAACAGCAAAACAACAATCACAATTCATTAAGAATTAAAGATGAAACAGCAACAAAGAAATCTCAGAACAGAGTCAAACTGGCTGTAGCAGCGAATAAGATCAGGAATAATCTGTGGCCTTGCTGCACTGGAACAGGGAAGAACAAGATGCCTAACACTCGCACTAGCTTTCAACTTTTCATCTCCAACAAGATCCACAACTTTTTTCTCAGCTTTTAAAAACCTTGCCGACAACTGTTAACACGTAAAACAAATATCAGCACTGCTCAAGAGACAATATTGTCTTGTGTAAATTCAAGTTAAAATCACCCCCACAACCACCTCAACCACAAAATTGTATGATATATACCTTCTTAACCCAATCAGGTAGGGTGGCGCTAAAAAGAAGTGTTTGGACTTTGCTAACATCAGCAACCTTCCCTGAGGATAGAAAGTCCAAAGAGAATCACTATATTAGGGGTTGAATTTCAAAAGCGCTGGATAGTCCATTGTAAATAAACTCCATTATAAAACATCAATATAACCAGCCAAAATATTCCAGGTTACTAATAACAAGGTACTTACAAAATAGATGAGGAAAGCCAGACATACGGGACATTTTTAAAGAAATGAAAACAGTGCATTATCTAAAAACCTGTCCAATGTAACACATTCCTGAAAATCCAGTTAGGGCTGCTAAACCAAACTACAACTCGAAATTCGCTCAAAAGCTGTTTGACATGATCGAATTTGACAACTCATTTTGGATCGAGTTTCCAATCATAAGTTAGACTCAAGTTTATTTTGAGTTGGTTAAGAGTCAATACTTGACCTGCTCAATTTTATTTTGAGTTAAATTAGAAGGTGATGTCATTAACAGAATGCAAGTAGAAAGGTTAAAATAGAAAAATACATCTTGAGTGTTGTGTGATAGAAAAAATTCACTTAAATTTAAAGGTAAATTTTATATAAAAGTAATAAGACTAATGGTGTTGAATGTTGACCTACAAAATAGAAACATGCAAATAAACATGGCAAAAATGAAAATGTTAAAGTGGATAAGTGAGTAAACACAAAAGAATATGATGAGAAATGAGTATATATTAGATAAAAAAAAAGAGTACATAAGCAAAAAGGTTGAAATAGTCTCAATTAAGGACAAGCTTAGAAAGAATTGACTCAAATGATTTAAATATATAAATTATAAGCCGATATAAGCCCTAGTAAAGAGAATTGGGTTATTAAATTTTGCTCATGTAAAAAGAAAAAGAGTACGACCAAAAAAGATATAGCAAAAAAAATAAGAAAAGATTTTATATACTTAGAGTAAAATAAGGAATTGTTATTTGATAATGTGCAATGGAAACAAAGGAATCATAAGCCAATGTCACCTAGTGAGAAAAAGGCTTGGTTGTTGTTGTTGTGTTGTTGAAACTAAAAAAAAATAAAAATACATGATTATTAATAAAATATTAATGCAAAGTGATTAAAGGGAATTATAATTGTCAAACCTGGCTTCAAAACCCACTAGATTCTATGGTTTCAAACAAAAATTATGTTTGATATGTCATTTTTGAGCCAGCCCAAGTCAATTTTGAATTGATTCAAAATCAAGTACTCAGCTTGAAGATATTTGACTTTGAGTCAAGCTCGAGTCAATCCCAAATCAAAATTTTCGATTTCAACTTAGATCAATTTGCTCAAACTACTCAACACATCTAACAGCTCTAACCCAACTATGCTCTCCATGGCTCCATCATCCTTTCTAAATCAGAAGCCAAACAACAACAAAAATACAATGGTAGATAGGATGTAACATAACATTGTCATACTTATTCTACAGAAATAGCAAATGAAGAAGAAAAGTGCAACATCATTGTTTCACATACAAATAATTTCTCATGAAAGAAATAAAATGCCGTTTCACTCACAAGTTTGTATATCCATTACAAGGATGTGCATATAGTCACTTCTTGTCACTCCAATTTCATCCAAGGAAGATGAAGAGAATACAATTACAGTAAAAAATTTTATAGGTTGTTATCACCTTTGTTTCATGTTTAACCTTCAATAAAAGAGGCTGAAAAAAAAATGTTTTTCATGTTCCCCTGAGCTTATAAAGAAAACTTTATAAGCTCAAGGTCTAGTTTCATTAATAAAATAGAAGTGAGGGATTGGGGAAAATTCATGATTTCAATGATTTATCCAGTAACAATTTCTTAGAATTTCCTCTATATTAAAATACATGGTAGAAAAGTACCAAGAATGAGTTCAACATCATCAACAAATCCCATATTCAGCATTTCATCAGCTTCATCAAGGACACGGAATTTCAAGGACCTCAAATCAAGTGTACCTCTTTCTATATGATCCTAGACAACATAAAAGATTCAAAAAGTGTTAAGAAATCAACGGAACTTGAACTATAATAAGATAATATGTCGAAAGATTCCAAGAATGATAATAATAACGAGGATGATACCTTTATCCTGCCGGGTGTTCCTACAACAATATCAACCCCTCGTTTTAGTGAAAGCTCTTGCGAGCGGTAAGGAGCCCCGCCATACAGACAACAAGAGCTTAATCCCACTGCACCACCATATAACTCAAAATCCACATGCACCTGAGAGTAAAAGGATGGAATAGATGATCCAAATACAAACTAGAAAAACATGATACAGATCTTGGGGTTAGGATTCCTCTCCAAATCTTCTTCATAACTAAATGATATGCAAGTCCTATGCCAAACATGAACACATTTGAAGCACAAGATTCGATAACAAGAATGATTTTGTATGATAATTCGTGATTGATCCTTCCTCTCTAAAACTACCTAGGCAGTTGGAGAGGATCCCTAATCCAAATATCAAATTGCACTATAACTGTACCTGATTGGCAAGCTCCCTTGTTGGTAGAAGAACAATAACACTAGGGGTTTTTCCATAGCTACTATTTCTTGAAGCTTTGTGCCTCCCGTTTGTCAATGACTCCAATATAGGTAGTACAAAAGCCAACGTTTTACCCTAAGGAAGCAACAAAATTGTAATCTGTCATGTATAAAAGTCAAAAAAGGAAATGCCACGACAGAACAAGGCTTCAAAAGAATGTAATAAATTGTGATAACAGTTTAATCAACTGCTAAGTAAGAAAAAATCCTCCACATAGATAACAATATCTGTATTAGCCCACCAGGCACCATCATACTACCTATTTGCAATCAGATGGTGGATATCAGAAATAAAATTTCTTTCAATAATATTGCATAAAAATAACAAATTATGTACCAGGATTCCTGAAAGATGTCGAATACTGTAGCAGGTTAAAACGAGTAAATTCTTGAGAGTATTAAGACACTAGGTTAAGAGCTTGTTTTTAAAATACATTGTCACTTTTGGACATTCTTCTGAAGTTTCTGTTCCGCAAGTTTGAAAGCTTTTATGGTTTTGGTCTAAATTTAAGTCTTCTAGTTTCAGGCTTTCAGCCATAATTTAGTTCTAAAACTAAAATAATATTCATAAATGTGAAAAGATATTTGAGCACTTAACAACTTTGTAAAGCTTTATTTAAAAAAAAAATGCTTGACAGAATGTCTATTGGTATTTAATGAATAAGCTGGAGGAGAGAGTTGGTGAGAAAAGTCAATAGGTTTGCGCATAACCATAATAAAATCTCAAGAAAACTTCAACAACCTAATTGCACAAAGCTTAGTTCAAATCTAAGGTACAACACCAATAGTATCAAAACTTTCTGGTCTCCTCCCAATCCAAACCATGTCATCTCGTCCACACCTGTCATTTTGAACTAGCCTTCTAGAGCCCACAAAGGACTACCTTTCCCAAAAAATGACAAAAAGCACAAAAAGGACCAAAATTGGTCATTTTAGCTGAGAAGCTGAAACAACCAAATATCCAAATAATTTAGTATCTTTGAACTATTAGCTACGAAAAGCATAAATTTAGGAGCACGCACAACAAATTCTTAGGTGCAAAAAGCTTAGATTCATTATTCTACACAACACCCAATGAACATCTAACACATAAAGAAGGGATTTAATGTGGGCACAAGAGAATACAAAAGTATTCCGGTGATGCTTGCGCAACAGCACCTTGCATCATTCAATCGTACAACGATCGAACTATATGTTCATATAGAATACGAAACTGATTCTATGACACCTGCACAACATCTTGTAATATTGTATAATGCGATGGAATGGAATAAAATATATCTTTTAAGTACTTTTGAGAAATGCAAAGGGTTCCACATGACCTAAGTGTAAATAAATACATGCATAACTTTGTATTTACATATACATATTTATCATTTTTGTATGCATATTACAAAAAATCCCATCTCAGATGATATTGTCCTTATTGAGAAAACTAAAGAGGGAGCTAGAGCGAAACTAGAGCTTTGGAGGAATGCTCTAGAATCTAAAAGTTTTCATCTCAGAAGATCAAAAATTTAATATATGAAGTGCACATTTAGTCAAGAAAGAAATACTTATATTGGATATGTGAAAATTGGTGATCAAATTGTCAAGAAGAGTGAGCGTTTTAGATACCTTGGATCAATCATACAAAATGATGGTGAAATAGATAATGACGTTATTAGCAGAATGCAAGCAAGATGGGTAAAATGAAAAAATATTTCTGGTGTGTTGTGCGATAGAAAAATCTCATCCAGAATGAAGGGTAAATTTTATAAAATTGTAGTAAGATCAGCGATGATATATGGTACTGAATGCTAGCCTACAAAGAGAAAACATACAAATAAAATAAATGTTGTAGAAATGAGTATGCTAAGGTGAATGTGTGGGTTGCACCAATTGAGGATAAACATAGAGAAAGTCAGCTTAGATGGTTTGGACATCTAAATCGTAGGCCGATTGAAGCTCCAGTTAGAAAAATTGAGTTATTGATTTTGCCCAAGTACAAAGAGGAAGAGTGATGCGGGACGAAAGAATGACGATGCAGTTTAGAGATCAGCAATTTTATAAACCAGATTATTCACAAACTAATGCTTGAATATCAGAGAATAATTTTGTGATGACTGAGAAATTAATTAAGCCCGCAAAATCAATTACTTTTAAAATTTTAAATAAATTAAATCAAAGGTAATTGAGAAATTACCAATTCAGATTAGGGCGCAATCCGGTTTTCAACAAGTCAGAAACGGAGAACAGGATTAGGAATCTCATAATATTTAACCAACAGTAATTGAAAATCACTCAATAATGAAAGATCGCACAGGCAGAACAAGTTCGAGCGAGTAGAAAAATCCAAATTATTTGATTTTACCAGATTAAAGGTTTCGTTGAAATTCGTACCTGAACCAAAAAATTCAAGGACCGCAATGTAATTCTCCCAAAATAGAGCAGTCCGCGTCTATCGCAGGGGCTGTCGGGCACGAGCGAAGCGGGATTGAAAATCTCCTATTCATTCTGATTGATTGGAGATTCTATTTTGGGATGATTTTATTTCTCATATTTATTTTGTATTAGTTGTTTCCATTTCGATGATCATTATTTTAGACATGTTATCTAATATTTTCTCATTTGTGTGAGAAATTTATTACATTATGTATTTTTTCTTTATTGAGTCACTCTGTATGGAAGCCTATATAAACGTCTCTCTGTCACTCTTATTTTCTTAATGCTGAATAAATCTAATTCTTGTTTTTCCTTGAGATTATCTAATTTTGGAATGAATCAATATCCTGGATAGGGAAGGGCTTGGGCCTTGGGTGAGAATCCCTAAACTCCACCCGCTCCAGTTCTTCACCTCCGAGTTCGATTCTGTTTGCCTTATACCTCTAAGCCTTCACTCTTATTTTCTTAATGCTGAATAAATCTAATTCTTGTTTTCCCTTGAAATTATCTGATTCTGAAATGAATCGATATCCTGGATAGGGAAGGGCTTGGGCCATGGGTGAGAATCCCTAAACTCCACTCGCTCTAGTTCTTCACCTCCGAGTTCGATTCTATTTGCCTTACCTCTAAGCCTTCACCGTGTTTCGATTTCGCTCACTCCGCTCGACCGCATCGTGCAGTTCCGCTCGACCGCATCGTACAGTTCCACCAGACTCTTTCGACGCGCCTGCGCCCGAGCAGGCGGTCGCACCATTGCACGCCCCGCGCCCGTGCGGGCCCTACGTCTAAGCGAGCCCCGTGCCAACGCGCGCTAAGCCGCAGCCGCCAAGCGCAGCTCGCGAGCCCGTCGACACTGCCCGCGCCCGTCGGCGCCGCCCGCTCGAGTTTCTGCTTGCGCCAACCGGCGTCGCCCGCTCGCGCACCAACCTGCGTCAGCCGGCGCGCCCGAGTGCCCTTGAGATAGACGCGGACTGCTCTATTTTGAGAGAATTACATCGTGGTCCTTGAATTTTCTGGTTCAGGTACGAATTTTAACGAAACCTTTAATCTGGTAAAATCGAATAATTTGAATTTTTTTACTCGATTGTGATTTGCTCGAACTTGTTCCGCCTGTGCGATCTTTTATTATTGAGTGATTTTCAATTACTGTTGGTTAAATATTGTGAGATTCCTAATTCTGTTTCTCGTTTCTGACTTGTTGAAAACCGAATTGCGCCCTAATTTGAATTGGTAATTTCTCAATTACTTTCGATCTAATTTATTTAAAATTTTAAAAATAATTAGTTTTGTGGGCTTAATTAATTTCTTAGTCATCACAAAATTATTCTCTGATATTCAAGCATTAGTTTGTGAATAATCTGCTTTATAAAATTATTCATCTCTAAACTGCATCGTCATTCATCCGTCCCGCATCAAAGAGGGAGACCAAAAAAGACATGATAAGAAACTATAAGGAGTGATCTTAGTTACTTAGACTTAGATAAAAATTTGGTAACTGATAGAGCGCAATAAAACAAAAGATTCATGTAGCCGACCCCACCTAGTGGGATTAAGGCTTGGTTGTTGTTGTATGCATATTACAAAACTATAAAATCCAAAAGACAAACTTAACTCAATGTTGTACATAATTTTGAGATGAGTCTCATACATCCATTGAAGCCCAAACATCTAATCTTATAAGATATAATTTGTTCAAAAAAATCATATTTTAGCTTTTAAATTTATTTCTTATTCAAACCAAAACTTTCTCCACAAATCTAATTATAATAGTGTGCTTGTTTGCAAAGATTAATTTTTGAGTGTATTTATTTGCAAAGGTTAATTTTAATAAGGTTTATTATTAAAAAAAACTATTATGTTGGAATGTGTGAAGTATGTGATATAAGTTAGGTATTATTTTAATATATGCATAGAATATGAAATAAAGTTAATTTTTATTTTGAAATATGTGTGATGCAAAATATAGTTAAATTTAACATTGAAATTTGTATATAACATTTTAATCTAGTAAATAAACAAAATAAGGTTAAATTTAGCCTTCAGATAAGGATATTTTATTACTGAGAGCGTGTATGATATGAAATAAATTTAGTGATTATGTTGAGACGCATAAGAAATGTTAATTTAGTTATTCCTTTACTATTTGTGTAAAATGTGAAATAAAATTAAATCTCTATTGAAAATATATGTATAATGTGAAATATAATTACATTTTAATATTCTAGTTTGTGTATGACATAATATATAAGGTTAAAGTTAACAAGATGGATGTTTACCTAAATAACTTGGATTATGAAAAAAATGGAGAAGTTCATGCAAATTTGAGACATTACTTTATTTCAAATAGGAATAACATCTTAGTGTGTATGATCATTGAAGCTTGCACAAACAGCTTAAGATATAGGATCCAATCATATACTTCACATTCAGCAATGTGCAAAGAAAAAAATGGGACTTTGTATACCTATACGATCCACCAGTATGAGCAAAGAATGTGACCTCCATTTTGCATTCCAATGTTTTGTATCATGTACAATCGCTGAACTCCACAATTCAACTGTTCCATGCAAAAAGTCTAAATTTTGTATTTGGGTGCAATAAGACTGTACGTTCCCCCAATCTACGCTAATGCTCTGCCCTGTACAATTTTCTATCCCAGCTTTTTTTGCATGAAATGGATAGAAGGTCATTACTTAAGTAGATTTGTATGGGTGTGCGGCATGCACCTAAGAGTCTCTCTTGGGAAAAAAACAGAGCGGGACAGGAAAAATACCACCTAACGCTAAAACCAGCGACTATCTTTCCTCTAATCATGCAAGCAAGGTTTCTAGATAAAATGTCAGTTTCTGTACAGAAGCGATGACAAACAACATTTTCAATATTGAGTATTAGGTCATTAACTTATTCATCTATTAGTGTCTTTTGTTTCTATCATCGTTGCCATTTGAATGATTTAACAAAAGTATTTGCTCAACAAGTAAACGTAAGATCCATCTCAATTCAGCTTCTTAAAAACGTATAACCACAACCTTAGCATAATGAAGTACCAACAGCCGAATTTTCAATCAAAAGCAGAACACCAGTGTGTAACAGCATGCCTACCTGACCCGTCCGTGCCCTGCCAACTAAGTCAGAACCATCAAATATCATATCAAATGTCATGGCTTGGATGGGAAATAGCGCCTTTATCCCCTTAGAGTTCAGCCTTTCCTTCAAAAGTTTGGAGATCCTGAAGTTAGAAAGCGCATTCGGGTTGGCATCTGCACCATCCTCCTCCCCGCTTCCAGTGAGCTCCCCATCATCCTCCTCCTCCCTAGCCATGATCCTCGCCTTCTTAACCAACGAACCATTCACCACTGCCTTCTCTTCTGAATCCGCCGGATCCACGTCATCAAAAGTGGTATCGCTGGATTCGTCATCATCGACTGCCTTCCTCTTCTTCTTCCTCCTATCGCCATCCTCGAACTTCAACTTTTCTTGCCGCTGCTTCTTCTTCTTGCCCTTGCTATCATCCTCGCTGTAGCCATTGGGAACCGAAGACAAAAGATCGAGCTTCTTTGGTTTCTTGGATTTCATGTTCTTAATTTCTTCGGAGATGGGAGATTCGGAAAAGACGGTGGCGGTCATGGCTTTTAGAGTTAGCAACCGGCGGCGGTGACCCTTCTGCCGAGCGGTGTAGCACCAACGCGGCGAGGGAAAGAGGAAGAGAGAGTGAGGGTTTCGGATTTTATATGCTCGATTGGTCCGAAAAAACCCTAGCTCGGTTTGCCGAGCATTATTGGTAATTCCTACAGTCGAATTTGTAATATATATAAAAAAAAAAACAAATAACACTTGTCCAATTTGTTAAAAAAACTTTTGAATTTGTTTATTTAATTTTGGGTAATTCCATCTGAGTACATGAGATAGACATCAATTTTACATAAGTTCAAAAAAAGAACGTACTACTTGATCCCTATTATTCAAATTTTTTTTATATAAGTTCTTATTTTATATATTTAGGTCCTATTTAGTTAAAGGTTAAGTCATGACCAAAATAATCTTCAATTATTTTATTAAAAAATAATTAAAAATTAAGTATAATATGTTATACAGTAAATTTTTATATTAAAATTTATATAATAAGTATAAAAAATAAAATTTTATTTAGGAGTTATTTAATTCATTGTTATCTTGATGTTATGTCAAGTAATCTACATGTTATGACATCTAAATAATATCTTTTAACTAATAATTTTATAATTTTATATACAAAAATTTATAAATATTATTAAACCAAATAATTATTTTTTCTGTATAACATAATATAATATTAAAATAATATTAACCAATTCCTTCTTAATAAAATTGTTGGAGACCATTGGTCATAATCATGGCTAAAATAGCTTGCAAATAAATATGAGCTTAAGTATTAAAAATTATTAGTATGAACTAAGATATAAAAAAATTAAAATTGATGTTATAATAATAATTAAAAATAAATATATTTAAATATTTTTGAAATAGTAATTTAATGTTTAAAAGAGGAAGAGGAAGGTCAAACAATTATGATAAAAAAGTATAAGAAATAATTTTACGCATTTAAAATTAAATGAAAATTTGTATTTTAAAAAATAAAATAAAAAATAAAAAAATTATATAACTGATATGATTAATAGAATAAAAGATTAGTTTATTATCATTATTATAGCAACTTAATATTTAAATTTATTAAAATTTGTAAAAGAGAATCATATGAAAAATTTTAAATAAGAGAAACTTAGATAAGATTTTTTTAGTCTTCGTAAAATCAGAGGTTTATCTCTGGATAGAATTATTTTTTTTATCAAATTTTGTTGATGAACTTAATTTACATATCTTAACATAATTATAAAAATTAATAATAATTTATATAATTCATTAGAAGTCTAATAAATGAATTATTTCACGAATACAAATGATACAAATTTATAATTTTTGAGAAAATATATAAAAAATCTTATGAAATAATTCTTTATTAGAATGAGAAAGAAGTTGAAAAGGAACAAATAAAAACATCATTATCGAAAAAGTATACAATTTTTTTTTTAAATATTAAAGTATTATTCATTTTAACTTTTGAAAATTAGCATATTATAATATAATATCAAAAATCAAATTTTTTTAGTTCATTTCTTTGCCTCTTATTCGCTAACGTACTTTAAAAAATTGGTATTAATCGTCATTGAGGTACTCAATTTTTAAGATTTATAAAAAAAAATTATTGTCAAATAGAACTTATGCTTCTAGAAAATTTGAAAACCTCAATTAATTATAAATAAGTAGTCATATAGTAAATACTTATGTAGCAGTGTTATATGTGCCCATAATCAAATTATCATAAGGGAAAATAATATGCAATATTATTAACAAATAATCAATTCAACCTCATTTTTTATAATTTAAATTTTATCTAAATATTATTTTAATTGAATAATTTTATATATTTTTTTATAATTTTTTCTAAATAAATTATCAAATGAAACAAAATTTTAAAACTCGATTTCGGTCACAAGATAAAAGTATCAGTTTCAATAATTTTGATAGTCTTGATATCGATAGGTTTGATCTTTTCAATAAATTATTTAGATTTTATAATTTAAATTAAATTTATTAATAATAATTATTAAATATTATTATTTAGATAAAAAAAAATTTCAATCGAGTTTGCTATCAAAATTACTTTGAGCTGAAATTAAAATTTGGTAATTTTTTTGGATCGTTTTCTGTCACAAAACGAAACTTTTCAGCCTGAGTCTTAAAACCTTGAAATCAAGTACATGAAATAAACAGCATCACAGAATCAAACTCCGCTTAAGGGACATCAATCGATGATGGGCTGTTTCGTAAGGTTGTTACTGATCCGATTTCGAGCCGAGCCAATACTGGCTCGAAGTCGGATTGATCACATTTTGATCGACTTGAGATCGACTCGAGCTCGATTGGGTTCGACTTCGAGCCAACTCGAGAAGATTCCAATCGACTTCGAGCCAGCTCGAGTCGATTCCAATCGACTTCGAGCATTTGATTCATTTTCGAGCCGCTCGAAAATGAAATAAATTTCAATTTTTTTTGAACCGATCTCGAGCCGGGTAAGCTCAACTCGATTCTGCTCGATATCGACTCAGTTTAAAATATATATATATATATATTAAATATAATATATATATATATAATATATTATTATTTTAATATATATTATATACATATATTATATATATGTATTATAATATAAAATATAATTTAATTCGAGTTGATTTCGAGCTGGATCGAGCCGAGCCTACCCTGCTCAAAATCAGCTCAAAATTATTACCGAACCGAACTTTTGGCTAGTTAGTCGGCTCATTTAGATTGACTCAATTTCGATTCGATCTAAAATCGATTCAATTTTCGATCTATTTTTGATCCCTATTAACACCCTTAGGGGCCGTTTGGATAGGTGGGTTAGCTGGGTTAACTCAAGTTAACCCAGCTAACCCACCAAACGCGTTATAACGCGTTATTTTATCCCCTGGGTTAACTAACCCAGTGGGCTTCTCTTACCCCGCCTACCCTAAGGTTTAGCTACCCCAGCCGCGATGCTTGGGTAAGGGCGGAGATGGCGGATCTGCGCTCCCTCTCGCGCGCGAAGCTTGCGCGAGCGGTTGGATTTTTCGCGCTGCCGGATGATGGCGCCGCTCCAGGCGCGACGACAGAGGGGATTTTTCAGCTCTGAAACGCAGGTCGGTGCAGTGCCTCTCCGGCAACGGAGGCCTTCTGGGTTGGTGACGGTAAGTGCTCTTGGTTTGTGATCTGTTCAGGTAAACATGTGTTCCCTACTCACTGCCTCCCCTAATCGCAGATCTGTTTGCCCATTAGGGCAGATCTGCCTGCCCTAATTGCAGATCTGCCAGTTCCTGGGTTTGATGCGATGGATCCCCTCTGTTTTTCTTAGTTTGGTGCTGTTCATCTTCATTATTCCTAGTTTTTCTGTTTTTTTCATTGTTTTTCTGCCTGCGATTTTTCCTCTGTTTTTCTGAGGTTTGTCATTCTTCCGTGTTCCTTCTTGCTTCTGCCTGGAATATCTGCTGCCCATTATCTCAACCTTTTTTTATTACATCCCCTCTGTTTTTCTTATTCCTGTACTGTTTATCTTTATCATTTCTATTTGTACTGAAATTTTTTCTACTGTTTCTTACTTGATTTTGTAATTCTGTGGTATTTTTTCTTGTTTCTGCCTGGAATTGTTGTTGACCATTCTCTGAACCATTTTTTTTTCATTTCATACATGCTGCAGTGGATGTGCACCTCTCTAATTTTTTTTCTTGTGGCTGAGGCCTGATTGTGCATTGTGATTTCCTCTATTTTTCTTGGTGCTGTGCTGTTCATCTGCATCATTCCTAGTTCATTTGCGATTTTTCCACTGTTTTTTCTGAGGGCTGAGGGCTGAGGGCTGCTTGTGCAATGTGATGACCTGGCTTTGTGTCATGTTACCCATGTTATTATTGCCACTATTAAACAACACTAATTGATTATCATTTTGCTGATATTCTTGCTATGAGCCATAGCCATGTTACCATGCTGATTGGGTGGACTTTGTCTTATGTAACCCATGTTACAGGATTCATTGCCATGTTACTTAATAATTTATGCCATGTTCCTCTTTTGTCATTGTTTAAAATGACAGCTCTTATCTCCACTATATTATTCCAAATTATGTTCATTATGCTTTGGCTGTTTTTTTGGCCTGTTGTGTCCTTAGTTCTTTATTTATTGCTGAATTTGGATGGTCATCTTACTTGTGCCTCCAAGTTTTAGCATTCTCTCCTAATTGCTTTGCTCTAGCAGCTTTCTGGTAAGTCTACTTTTTCTTTAGTCTCATTCAATATTTATGTTCTGCTACAGTTAAGCTATAGTTCGTATATGAATAGATATCACACTTGTTTGCTCAGATATTACACTTGTTCTTATGTCACTTCTGAAATATGGGCAATGATAAATTTTTTGACAATTAAAAAAAAATTTATAGGTCTGATTAATCTCAAAGTGATTTCATGTTATATGTCAGTTATCTTTGGTATCCAGGTGGAGAGGTAAATATGAAAATGTTTTGCTTTTTGCCGATCCAAGTTACCGTAGCCGACATACAAATTTCTGAGCCCAATACTTTTAGCATATCAATAGGCAAAAAATGGTGAAATAAAACTTAATGTCACTCTTTTCGCATATCAGTACATGTACTGTTTTGGATTTTGATATTTGTTTGTTCATTTTGTTTCTTCGTAGTTGTTGATTCTTAAATGCATTCGGATTACTTGTTAAAACATATAGCTATATATTTGCAAACTTCCTTCACGTTTTTCTGTTCGTTCAAATTTTCAGTTCAGTTCTTGTTAATTTATCTGGTTCTATGTTCTGTCGTGATTTTTGACCTTGTTCAATTCCGTTTAAGTTAAAATTAATCCTTTTTGTTACAGTCCTGGATACTTCAAAATTATTTTCTCACATTTTAGAAAACAATATTTTAGATGTGGTTTTCTGGAGCATCATGCACTATTTTTACTTTCTTCTCAAAGTATTTATTTTATAGAAGCAGTCGGGTTTGATGCTCAATGGCATGCAGATCTTGGTGCTCTTTCGTGTTTGTTTATGGCACTATCTACTGCTCCTTGGTGTTAAGTGAAGATGAAAAGTATAATGATTTATGATAGAGTTATGTTTATCTTTATTTTATAGCAGTATTGTGGTTGGTTTGGTTCTCCTTTTATTTTTCATTTCTTACTAGTTCTTAACCTACCGGAACATTGCTTGTACTTATTTAAGAAGAAAAGAGCCAGAAATTTTGGGTCTTTGGCATCTAAAATTTTGAAGTAATTGACCTAATACTACTTTGCTTGTATCATATTTAATTATACTTTGTTTGTTGTAGGGGGTAATAAATCGATGATGATCATGGTGCTCAACTGTACAAGAATGTTGATCTTGACGAATATCTACAATTTCATATTTTTTTATTATTTATGATGATTTTATTATTTCTGTGTTGAATGTATTAGTAACTGTCTTCTTTTTATTTCATTTTTTTTATTTACTATCCTGGATTAACTTATTTATTTGTCAAACTGAATTCAAAATTATCCTAAATTAACCCGAGTTAGTATTCAAATATCATATTACAATTAATAACTTACCCCAACTGAAATAAATTATTAATGGGGTTAAGCTAACTCGGGTGCTTAACCTCGAGTTAGCTTATCCTACCACCTATCCAAACAGTCCCTTACTGTTTCGTCTGTTCCCTCTCCCCGCGGCTCCTTCGTGGCTTCCATTTCCCATCTCCTCGCCACCAGCTGCCTTTTCCCGTCTCCGCATGATGGCGGCGGCTGTTCCTGAGAACGCTGAATGTGGTGGTACCGGCGGCGGCTTCCCGACCCCACTCTCGCCGCCGTACCCAACTCTATCGAAGGAAGTGGAGCTCCGTCGCGCGATGTCAGCAGCGGCGAGGTCGGGGGCTTACGTCATCGCCGCTAACGATATCGTCTTCGAGGACGAGTGGCTTGTGGTTGCCAACAAACCCTCCGGGATCTACTGTGATGCCCTCATTTCTTCCCTTTCATCTTCTTCTTCTAGTAAGTGGATTTTCTTCTAATTTTCCTTTGTTATTGAAGGAAATAGCTTACATATCGAAGAACTGCATTTTATTGAGATTTTATCTCGCAGGTGTACTATTTTTCTTTGCGATTATATGTAGATTCGTTAATAGAAATGTCTTTAACAGTAAGCAGATGAGAAATTTGAACTTTTTAATTGCACTTTATAGACCTTGCATTCTTCAATCAACTGCTCATTGAAATTGTGCAAATTCTGAAGGTCACAAGAGTTGAGGAGTTTTTCAAATAGTTACTGGCTAGATGAGCATGAGTTCATTTCATCCTTTTATTCTCTAGAAGTTCATGCTAACCATGCTTTGACTCATATCCTGATTGTTCTTGTGCATTTACTGCTTCATTTTTTATGAATCTACTGTTTATTCTCCAAAGCTATAGAGAATATCTACTGTTTGTGATAACTGTAACTTCCTTTTAAGAGTAGTGAGTCTTGACGAATACCTCTGATAGATTTAGTAAATTCTAATGAAGACCTCATTAGGTGGTACCTGTAAGAAGTTATATTGTTGAAATACTTAAAATTTGTGCGTGTTTTACTTGGTCTTGATCTTACTAACTATTTTATACTTATAAGTGGAATTTCTTCGTCCTTACATGGTTTTTACCCCCTTTAAATGGGTCCCACATAAAATTGGAGTTCCCTTCACTTGTTTTCTTTTCCTTCTCAGCTCCTTTACAAACTGCTCCATGAGCTCCGTAAGTACAGTAGATGTTCGATGCAAAATTCAGTTTGTTGTTATTGCATTTTGCAACAATCTGTAAGATAATTTCCTAATAAAGTGATAAGCAGGATTGCTGCTTAAATACTAGCTTTCAATTGTTAAGAACAATGTAAGTTGCGAAAGCATTTCTCTTATTATATTTTGACAATTTGATAAAATTTAAGAAAATATTTTTCTTATTATTGTTTAGAGGTTTTTGCTTCTTTATATAGAACGCATATCAGGTGTAAATGGTAAAACATGGTTTATACACAATAAAAGACTATCACAAAAAGGCTGAACTGAAAATGAAGTAGAACGATTCTCTCAACTTCCAAGCACGAGGAAGGAAGTTAATGTGTAAAATAACACTCAATCTCAATGTGTTTCATTTTTAGTTGCTATTATAACACTCAATTTCAAAAGTTAATATATCACAAAGTACGAGCATTTTTAATGATATGGCAATTCTGTTAGATACTCCATTTTATTGAGAGGTTTCTACACAAAATAGTTGAGAGAGGGTTCCCTTGGATTTTAAATACCCTCATAGAGCTTTTGAAAGATATTCACTACTCAAATCTAATTATAAGATCTTGATTGTTTTGAAAATTGAGTATTGATAATGATAGAAATTTCACTAACATTCAAAATATCAGATTGAACTTGAGAAAACTAAATCTGAATATATATCTTGTAATTATAAATAGAAGTAACATAATGTCATGCGCCACCCATACAATTGGGGTAGGACCCTGACCATCTGTATGATCAAGATCAAAAGTAGCATAAGAATTAGATTGGCTCAAGAGAAAAGATAGCTTTTTTATTTTGAAAGTTTGCAATTAACTCAACAAGTGTCCATCATCTAATGGGCTTTTATTCATTATTTGGTTTAATTTTTGAAAAGAAAACACAAGCAAGGCATCGATGCCAAAGTATAAAGGAGGAAACATCACACAATGAAGAATTGAGGGAGTATCAATGATCTAAGGAATGCCAAGGTTTTCAATGAAGAACTGACCCATCTTATGCTCATCCCAATGCCCCTTCACATCGAAAAATCCTACGCAGTTTGATCAGGAGTGAACATAATTGTAAAGCCATGATCACACTCCAACAGAAAATCAATTCACTGAAATTTGTGGCTTAAGAAAAACATTTGAAAACTATTGACCAGAAGGGTGAATAGTTCCTAGATGATTAGCTTGAATTGAATGAGAGATCCATTAGTAGTTTAAATTTCATTAGTAGTTTAAATTTGTGCGGAAAAAAGATAAAAGTGTCTAATGCTGAAATATTGTTGAGTCATGAGTCAGAGTTATATGGTTTGAGACATGAATCAAAAACCAAATTTGAGAGAGTTTATATGGCCAAGTAGAATTAATAACGATAGGAAGGTTGAGTATTACGAATGGAAAGAACTTCTCGAATTATCTCTTGAACACATCTTTTGGAGTAAGAGATATAGGTGGTGATATTTGAATTCCTTACAGTTGTTGCATTGATTTACTAACCCAAATCTGATTATGGAGAAAATGGTGTTGCTTGGAGAGTTTTGAGTAATAATCCAAAATTTTTGCAAGAATGACACTAAATAGAAGGCATTCTTTTGTTTTTCTTGAGTCTGGGCTGCTAACACTGGAGAGTTGTTTGGTTAGGAATAGGTACTTTCCTTGTTTCTTTAAAAAGTAATTCATGAAGAATAGAGTTAAGAGAAGGGAGATTTATAGAACATTAAGCTTGAATAAATTCAAAGTCATCTCTATGAGCCATGAAGAACTGTACCAATCACATCCATTCACGATATTTATGGTAATGCTCACCATCAGATGTCCATTTGTGTTCTATTAAGGCGGGTAGATCCCCAATAAGGGTCGTCTGGGAGTGGATGTCAAACAAATTGTCATGTTCTTGTTTAAGATTGTTGATATCAAGTTCTAACTTGTACATTAAAGTAGAGTTGATATGATTGTACTTTTTGCAAGAATTTCGCAAATCTCTTTTCCATTCTCGAACTTGCTAAATTGTGTATTAATGGAGGTATTAATGGTTTTGCAAATCCACGTCATGATTTTATTGTGTTAATGTGCCATTCATCAATCTATTTCAAGATTCAATAAGATGTTTGATATCTCCACTCATATTTTCGAAGTCCTTTGCCCTTTAGGAAAAACTTCATGAGATAGGACCATTGGTTGTAGTTGACACATCTAACCTAACAACAATTTATTGAACATGCTCATTGCCATAGGATGAACAGATGGTGCGCAGTAGCACAACTTGGTTGACGTTGGGAGCAGAGGGCATCTCTCTTTCTTAGTTGTCTTTCAATATTTAGTAGAGGAGGTTTGGTTGTCACGATAATTGCTTTTTTGAGATTGCATGATCTTGCTTAAGTTGGGATCTCTTTCAACTACCTTGGCGCACCAAGTGATGCCTGGTGTGCAAGAGATGCGACATTGCTCCAAATGGGGCGGTGGATCTTAAGGTAGCGGGAGTTGCCATGCACACATGTAGGAAGCCTTGTGGAATGACATTTTGGTATATGGATGTCAAGCTTTCGACCACTGGCATAGTGGCCGGGGAACCTACGAAAGATGAAGCGTTTGTTGTATCAAGTGGCTGCAAGGCACGTGCTATGAAACACTGATACTTCATGAATCACATACTCTACCGATGCATATCCGATATGTCATGTGATGTGTCAGCTTTTATTTTTATTTTTAAAAAATTGATACTTATCCGATAACTCTCGATATTTAAATTAATGAAAAAATATTGGATCACTCGGTTCGACCCATATGCTACAAAATAAAAAAGATCCCATAAATAAAAGACGACTTATGTTTAGACTTGGCGGTTAATGACAGGAGAGCATCAATAGGATTGGAGAAGAGTTTCATACACATTAGAGTTTCCGCAGTAAAAAAGATCTGTAAATGCAAACTGCTACTTCCTTTACTTTAGCTTACCCTTTTCTGTTATCTCAAAGATGCTAGTGATGTCACTGCATTTTCTATCTCGGTCAACACTTTATCACTATTTTGGATGGTTATAACGCTTTTTCTCTACCTCAATCAAGCTCGTAATGTTGAAAGTATAGGAATTTAGCCATAAAAAAAGCTTAGGGGCAAAGCACGGGTACGATACATTAGTTTCTTCTCTACACTTTATCGATCACGTTTTTTCTCTATACTTTGTCGCTGCTTCTATTCTTATAGGAATTTAGCCATTTTGACGATCAGTGGGGCACTCGATAGCTAGGGTTTGGTTTGCTTATGAACACCACACAATAATTGGAGTGAGGAGGGCCAAACAGTGTGCCGATTATTCATGAATGCTATCAAAGGGCTTGCTGACGTTGCTGCATGGTATGTAATCTTGCAGAGGCAAGGTAGACACATTGTGTGTCGCAGCCCATGTAGTGGCTAGAGTCAAGGTGTCGAGGGTAGAGGAGACCTGGCTCTAGTACCATGATAAGAACAATAGAATTTGGGAAAATATTTCTCTTATTATTGTTAGAAATTTTCACCCTCCTTTGCATAGAATATAGATCAAGTATGCATGGTAAATTACAATTCATACATGATAAAATTATACCTGAAAAGAAATGAGCTAACGTGGAAGGAGAATGACTCTCAACTACCAGTTAGGAGGGAGAAGAAAATCAAATGCGATCAATCGAGAATAAAACAAGAAGGCAAATCACGAAGATTATCTAAACAAGCAAATTAGGAAGAGAATCATCATTAATATCAACATTAGTATTACTTGTTTATTTGGAGCTTGTTGGAGGAAATCATACTACTTATTTATCAATCAATACACCAGGTATTCTTTACTCCCAGTTGAATGATTGCATCCCAACTGGGATCTTCACATATTAAACCTCTACTCAACGGTCGGTGAATCTCTCCATAAAAGTAACTTCAATTATTTTATTTGGAACTTTTACATAGTAATGTCAAATGGAATTGAAAGCTTACCTTACTTCATTTGTTATGAGTACCTTATTCTCTCGCAACAATTGCAGGAAATTCAACCATCCAGTCTAATCTTCATCTAGCAAACCGGTTGGATAGAGATACCAGTGGCCTAATGGTCATAACTAAGTCCAACCAAGTTGCAGGAAAATTAGTGAAAGCATTCACTGATCACAAGGTCAAGAAGTCATATCTGGCCCTTTGTGTTGGGAATGCACCATCTTGGGAAAAGATCAAGATAAGTTCCGGACATGGAAGGTCCAAATTCGGAGCATGGCGAGTTTACTCTGCATCAGATGTTGGCCGGGTTCTTCCTGGAGGATCCTTCGTGAAGCATATGGCCACTGCCTTTGAGGTCCTATCAATAAACAGGCAAGGAAACTTCAGAGTACTGAATATGCTCAACATGGATGAGTTGCAGTCTTTAGTAGTCCAGCAGAGTCGAGGTGAGAGTGAAGGAGGAACTGATGAAGTTCTTGTCAGAGCTTTCCCGGAGAGCGGCCGAACTCATCAGGTCCGATTACATTGCCAGTATCTATGGCTTCCTATAAGAGGTGATGTGAAATATGGGGGTGTTCATGAGTGGAAAGGAATGGATTGTGATTTCCATGCTTTACATGCAGAGAGCCTTTCATTTGAACACCCAATAACAGGTGCCTATGTCTCCTTCCATGCTCCTCTTCCGTCATGGGTCATCGAAACATGTTAACATGAGTTACCCTGGGCTAGCTTAAGCTTCTTGAATTCGAGGGGATATAATTGAAGCTATTTAACTCGGTTCATCATTATCTTTAACAACGTTATCCTAATTAGTTCCGGCAACTTCGTGTATCATGCTTCCTTAATTTTTCTTGGGGATTATACTCATTAGAATCATTAGATTTATCCAGGGTTGCAGCTTGAACTATTAGATATATAGAGCAAAGTCTTAGACCAAAATGCTGGATTTGTGGCAAAAAAATTGTGTTCTTCTTAATCTTCTGAAGCAGACTCTTTGTGTGAGATGAAGAAAATGCTTTTGTCTGCAAGTTCTTATTCTTGGAGGTGGTTCAAATTTTGAAGAGCTAATGAAGATTGATTTTTTTTTTTTTTTTGGAAAATTGAAGGGGTTTTAGGCATATGCTTATTGTATACTTTTCATAACTCTAAGGCCTCGTTTGGTTCGAAGTAATTTGTTTGTTCAACACAAATTTCAACTATAAAAATTAACTTTATTTTACAACCTACAGAAATAAGAGTATTAGAATTAAAAGTATTTCATATTTTACATATTTTTTAATATTAAAATAAAATTTTTCTCATTAAATTTAAAAAATAATTTTTTTTTCTTATTTGAAAGAAAGATCAAACCAAATGAGGCCTTTATCTTTCATAAGATGCATTGAATGGAGAAGACTTCACAGCTCAAGTTCTTATTTTAGTAGTTATAAATTGTTTCTGTTTTGTTATAGATTTATTTTGTAATATATTCTCATATTTACATATTAAATTTTAGTGCATAATTCTAATCATATAAATATTAGATGCAATATACTATAAGTTAATTATTCATGAGAATCTTCATTAAAATAAAATATTGGGTAAATTTCACTCAGGTCCCTGAGTTTAAGGGTTAATATCACACAGGTCCACGTTTTTAAAATCCTATTATTTGGGTCCCTAGGTTTTCAAAAAATATCATCTGGGTCCTTTTTTTATTTTTTATTATTAAAAAATATACAAAATTACCATTATACCTTTACCCTCTCTCTCTCCTTTAGATCCGGCAGTCCGGCAGCCACGCCGCCCCGCGCCTCCTCCGGCGGCCACGCTGCGCCGCTCGGGAGCGCCGCACGGCCGCACGACGCAACAGGCCCGCCCTTGGCCGTCTGGCCGCGCGGAGCCGCTGCGTCACGTGGCCGTGGCCGCCCGGCCGATGCATCGCGCGCCGCGCCGCGGCCTTGCGAGGCCGCTGCATCGCCGGCCGTGGCGCGCCGCGCGGCCGCGCGATACAGCGCCTCGCGCCGCGCGGCGCGCGATGCAGTTCCTCGCGCGGCCGGGCGGGCCACGGCGCGCGATGCAGCTCCTCGCGCGGCCGGGCGGCCACGGCCGCGCGACGCAGCGGCCTTGCTCGGCCAGGCGGCCACGGGCGGCCGGTTGCGTCGTGCGGTCGCGCGGCGCAGCTTGGCCGCCAAAGGCGGCGCGGGGCGACGGGCTGCCTGACTGCCGGATCTGAAGGAGAGAGGGAGGGTAAGGGTATAATGGTAATTTTGTATATTTTTTAATAATAAAAAAATAAAAAAAGAACCCAGATGATATTTTTTTGAAAACCTAGGAACCCGAATGATAGGATTTTAAAAACGTGGACCTGTGTGATATTAACCCTTAAACTCAAGAACCTGAGTGAAATTTGCCCTAAAATATTTTATTTAGATTTGATTATTGAGCAAGTCAAGCTTGGTCTAACTTGGGTTGTGCTCATTTGAGAAAGGTTCTTTTTTCTTTTTTTTTCTTTTTTTTTTATAGCAAGAACATTCTTTTTCTATCCGAGTCAGAATGTTGAGCTTGCTTTGAGCCTACAGCTTGTATAAAAAATAATCGAGTGATTAAGGTAGCTCAAAATGTCTAACTCTTTTTTTTAGAATTATAATACTAATGGATTTAAGTATAATGGGTGCAATGAAAATATGTAGTATATAAGTTTAAATTATATATATTAAATTGATGAATTTATTGTTAATATTTTCTCTTATGAACCAAATGGAGGAATTTTTATTGCATCCGAAGTGCCCCTAAGTTAGGATCAATTTGCGCCAATCACATCAGCAGTGGGCTGCACCTTAGTGCTAACGTGGCAAGCACTGATTGGGAGGCCGAATTTTGGGGACTTGGATGCAATAATAGAGAGAGAGAGAGAATGAAAGGAGGAATTTGGTCAATTTTGGTAGACCACATAGAAATAAGCTAAAAAAATAGCTCTAGATGAAATAAAGCTTGACAAGAAAAGATCCATATCTGATGATTTAGAAATGATAGATGCATCTTCATTATAAAAAAAGAAAAAGAGAGATGCATCTTCATTATAAAAAAAGAAAAAGAGAGATGCATCTTCATTATAAAAAAACAAAAGAGAGATGCATCTTCATTAAAAAAAAACAAAAGAGAGATGCATCTTCATTAAAAAAAAGGAATAATTACCTACATGTCACACAATTTAGTTTTATTTTATCTTATTCATCCATTTTTAGCTAATTACGCTATGCACACTCAGAACATTATAAAATCTTACATACACACATTTTAACTTATTTCTATTATAATGAGTAATCATAATTTTTCAATAACCTAACTATAATTAGATTACAAAAAATCTAAGCCATTCATCATATTATTTTAAGGATATTTAAATATATTTTGAGTAAAAATCCTAAAACCTTAATGTTTAGGTGGCGGCAAAGGAAGGAGACATCCGCGACGTGAATTAATTTTAGGACAAATCAGTGCTTTAGTGTGGTATTGAGGAAGAGAAAAATATGTACCATTAACGGTAAAAATATAATTTTAATGATTTACTAACATAATATTTTTTTTCAAATAAATTTTGATTAAGTTTTAACTCAAATGTATGTATGTAAGATTTTGTAATATTTTGAGTGTGCATAGTATAATTAACAAAGAATGAATGAGTAAGACATAAATAAAACTAAATTATGTGGCACGTAGATAATTATTCCTAAAAAAAAATAATAGATGCACATGAAATATAGGTCAAACCTCAGGGGCCCAGTTGTAAGTTTCCCAAGAATATTAACTTTGCTTTCCGGCGCCCACCCTTCGCCGTGGAGTGGCGGTTGGCAGCCGATGACCGTGCTCGCGTCTGGGCAATCGTCGAAAGTGCTGTTGATTTGGGCCAAAGCGCTGCATAGAATGGGGGAAGAAGAGATGGGATGGAGTTCGAAAGCAATTGATTCGTCGAACATAGGGTTTCGGGTAATTTCTTGCTTCCCTGTTGATGAGCTAGGGTTAGGTTTTCAGCTTATGTGTGGTGTGTTGTGTCCTTTCAGATGTTGAAGAAGTGTGGTTGGAAGGAGGGAGCCGGTCTTGGAGCCTTTGAGCAGGTAAAAGTTTGAATCCCTCTTTTTATTTTGTGCGCCATCTGCTCGTAGATTTCCTGCTATTGTTACATGAACTAGTCCTGCTTCACCTTCTACTTTAGTAATTTGCCGCCTTCTTGGGTTACAGTGCGTAGTCAAGGATATTCTTTCTTATTTTCCTTGAACTCTTTTGGCAACTTCCCACTTTTTCCTTCACACTTCGGTGCTTCTGCAAGTAATTAAAGTTTTTTCTTGGATTCTTTTTTTTTTTTTAGAAGAAGCTTGTTATGGATTCTGTTGATGAGATATCAATGAGATTGTTTTATTATAGATGGAATGTTGGATAGAGGCATATATCTAGGTTTAATGGGGACATTTTTCTTGTGCAGGAAGTGTAGTTATTTTCTTTGCTCTTCCTCTCAGGGGTTTGCTCTGGGAAAGCCTCTCAGTCGAAGAAGAAAAGAATGCTATCAGCTTCTGCTCGATCATCGGCTATATAATAGATCCCAAAACTCATTGATGATAGTATGATTAGAATTATTATTAGAATACGACTTCTTTGATTATAATTCCTATTAATATTAGAATAGGACCTCTTCTGGAACATATTGGAAAGAGATTTCATGGTGTTTTTTGTGTATCTCATTGGAAATTGGGCCGTCTCCAGGTCAACCCTTGCCTTAAAGGGATTGAAGCAATAGCTGGAATATATCTTAGAAAAAGTTTTTAAACTCTTATATCATTAACAAACACTTGAACTAATGATAAATCCTCGACAGACTTCCGTATGCTGTCAAATGTGTCCTTTGATATCGGTTTTGTTCACTTCTATTCTTTAATTTAATGGTTGACCAATCTTTCGATCATCAGTCTTCGCCTTCCCTTCTCGTTGTGGTATGGATATAAGGGTTTTGCTTGGAGAGGTCAAGTTTGAAAGGATCAAGAAAAGGTTTGGGATTTACCCTCTTCTTTCCCCACTTCTTCTCCTCCTAGCGTCAGGGAATGACCATTGAGCGTGTTTTGTTTTTAGGAAGAAAAAAACTCTTCTCTTGTCCCTAAGGTTCATCACGAAGTGACTTTATGTCAGAGTCAGATTCACTTAGCTGCCTTTCTAGACATAAAACACTCCCCCCTCCCTTCCCTTTCAAAAAGATGAATGTGAGCAACAAATAGTTGAATAAATATTGTTCTACCTCTGGACTGAGATTGTTTTATCATGGTGGGGGTGGTGTGGAAGATTGGGGGTGCTTCACAAAACATTGGAGAGGACACAAATGAAATTGAAGTTATAGAGCAGGTGCATAGTAAAAATGAGCAACTTTAGGTGATCTCAATAATATTGCTATAAAAAGATAATTTTTTGAAAAGTTCCCTGCATTTTCCTTTGTATGTATCATTACAAGGGAAAATTATTGCAAGCGGGAAAATTATTGCAAGCGCACAGCACCCTATTCAAACGTATGTTAGATCTGTTTCTTATACAACATGTTTATTCTACTTTTCCTTGATTTATTTCTCAATTGACGCAAATGTCACAAAAGTGAGAAATACATTTAGCGTATAGTTTTAATAGTTTGCAATATGTTCATAGCATTAATTCCAGTACAAGTGGAATCCTTGTCAAAAAATTTGAAGCTTACATGCCTTTTGGGGATAAGTTTTGTGAATCAGTAGTGTCGTTACTCTGTTGAATATGTTAATAATTCTTCAAATCTGAGATCACATATCGCTGTAATTGCCTTTTATTTTTATTTTTATTATATTTCATTATGAAGTTTCAATTTTCTGGTTGAGATATTGTCAAACATGGGTAATTTGGATGGTAAAGCAGGGCAGGTTAGATCCCGTACAAACTCAAGTAAAGAAAAATAAACGTGGGATTGGTGCTGAAAAGAGAAAGAGGAGCGACATTAACTCAACAGAGAGCACATCTGAGTCAAAGATGGAAAAGGTGATCTTCACATGCTTCACACACGCCAATCTATATATTCGTCATCTGCATTTTACTAACCCAAAGGGTTTGGTATTAAGGCTTTTTTTGTTCTTATTGTTGTTGTTGATTAACACTTGCTTGAAGTTCTTTTCATAATTCTTTCAAGCTAACACTTATGCAATTATCAGCTTTGCACACATTGGTTTGGTTATGCTCATCATGGTTAATTTAACCCATTCTGAGGGGATTGACTGCTTTCATATGTCAGGAAAGATTGCAATGCAAGAAGAAACAAAAGGCTATTTCAAAGAGGTTTAAAAAAATACAAGAACACGAGGAGCGAATGAAAGAGAAGGAATTTGAACGAGCTTTTTTTAGAGAGTTCTGGCCAGATAATGTTTGAGTATACAAACGGTTAGTTTCTGGCTGATTCAAATTATTGAAACTGTACTGATCAAAGACATCAATATTCTTTCTTTTATTTGTATAATTTGTTCAATGCTCTACAAGATGGTATACCCATGTGCATGTCATTAACGTAACCACGCCTGTCTTTTTCCCTTTTTTGGTGTGTGGACTGCTGATAAGATTATAAAGTGTGTTTCTGAACTCATTGTTCAACTTTAGGGCTTGTTTGGTTGAAAGATAAATTTGAATAAGGAAAAAAAAATTATTTTATAGAATTAATGGAAAAGAAATTTATTTTAATATTAGGAGGTGTTAGGATGTGAAATAAAGTTGATTTTAGGTCCTGTTTGGTAATGAGCTAAAAACCATGACTAAAATTAGTCATGATCAAAATCTTAAATTTATTTTAAAAAAATTTAAAAAATTATTTTATATTTCATCTCACACAAATTCCAACATTAAACAATCACTTTATTTCACATTCAACACAATTCTCAATAAACCAATCAAATTTATTTCACATCCTACATAATTTTTAATATAACCAACTTACTTTATTTCACATAATGCATATTTTTCAAAAATGACTAAAATTTCAACCAAATCTTTTTTTTCTTATTACCAAACAGAGCCTAGGTTAGAATTTGTGTTGAATGTGAAATAAAATTAATTTTTAAGGTTGAAATTTATGTTATATGTAAAATAAAATTTTTAAAATTTATAATAAATTTAAAATATTATTATTTTATTTTATTTTTTTGCTTATTTTTGAGTTCATGCCAAACATGCCCTTAGTTTGAGATTTTGATTATAAATTGATTTCCAGCAAAAGTGGCTTGAAGCAGAACAGTGATATGAGCAGAACAGGAAAGTAATTGCAATATGCTGAATCCATGTCTACACGAAGACTACGCAAGAGTTTAAAAAAGATTTGATTGTAATGTGGATGTCTTTAAAGTCTAGCACAGTAAGATCAATAAAGAGGAAAAGTTGTGAAAATCTAGTAGAACAAGTTACAAGGATAATTAAGCTTCATAGCAAGGTTGAAAGTAATGGACTTGGCAATTGCTATTAGCTTAAAAAAGAATATTTCATTAATAAAGGGAATGTTCCTACAGCTGAACATTTCAACTTTTTAAGTGATGCATGCCATTGAATCACTTTATTAATGTTTAAAAATTTATCTACACACAACCTTAAACTAAAAGATTTATTTGATTAATTTAAAAATTAAAAAATTTGAATAGCCTAAACAAACAATACTTAATTGCTATTAACCCTAAAATTTTTGAGTGTTGTGTAAGTAAAAAATTATTAAATGATAAATATGTAAATTAAAAATTTTGAGATAATATGTACATAAAACCTTCTTGATTTTTTTATTACTCCAAGAGAACTTTTTCTCATTCAATCCAAAATTCATTTTCCACATATATTTGTTACATAAACGTTTATTAAATGTATTTTTATTTATGAATTTTATACATTTTTTGAGAATACACATGCAATTACATAGCTCGAAAAAAAAATGCATTTTTGGTTTAAAATGTTAAGATTCCATAATTTCAATTCAAAAACAATTTAAAATCATATAATTCATAATCAAATTAATTCAAAATTTACTATGAACTCCACTAAATTTCCATGCAAATCATGTTGTTGAACAATATGGCTCTGTTTGGTAATAAGAAAAAAAAAAGATGTTAAAATTTTTAATCATTTTTGAAAAATGTGTATGATGTGAAATAAAGTAAGTTGGTTATATTAAAAATTATGTATGATGTGAAATAAAGTTGATTGATTTATTGAGAATTATATTGGATGTGAAATAAAGTGATTGTTTAATGTTAGAATTTGTGTGAGATGAGATATAAAATAATTTTTTAATTTTTTTAAAAATAAATTTAAGATTTTGGCCATGGGTAATTTTAGCCATGACTTTTAGCCTATTGCTAAACAGGGCCAAATTGTTGCTTCGCCTGCGTGTGCCAGGAGACTAAAAAACATATTAAAATCAACTTACATTTTTTATTTAATATGTTACATAAATTATAATTCTTAATAATTTTGATTTGTTGTAAAACGAAGTAACCAACCTCAGAAATTATAATGTCGAAAAGCTAACAAATTTCATGTAGTACTGTAGACTCCATTTCACTCAAAGGTGAACACAGTTCTGGGGAGTACATCGTGTGCACTCCAGGCTAGCCCATGCAGATATAGCTCCTAGCCTCAAACGTAAAAAATTTTCCTCTTTATTATTTCTTGATTGATTTCAACGACTGAGCCCCATTTGTCTAGGAGTTTAAAATTAACCTGGTTTAATTTTAACCAGGCATATCACATCACACATAAAATTTAATATTAAAAATTAAATTTATTTCACATCCTACACATATTACTAAAATAATAACTAACTTACATCACATCTCTCACATATTCCAACATAATAACTAACTTTATATCACATCTCTCACATATCCCAACATAATAATTAACTTTATTTCACATCATTCACAACTTTCAATAAAAAAATATCTCTATCCAAATTTAATTTTAACCTTCTTAAATTTAATCCTACAAACAAACACATGACATATCCCAAAAGCAAACTATAACAAATGTTGAACGGCAAATAAATAGCTTGATACAAGAGCAAATGATGCTAATCCGCTACAAGCCATTCGCAGTCCAATTCCACGAAATAAGATGCCTCGATCTGCAGGGTTCGTTCCAGTGACTCTCTCTAACCAAATCCCGGGCGTTTGCCATCTCAGGAACTTCCTTTCCATGCTAATATACTGCACAAAATGCCATTAACATAAGCTTAAATTGACAAAACAAGTATGAAACCTGGCTTCCAAGCTCTCATATTTTACAACACTGTTTCATCAAGCTAAGGGATCAAATTCAAATGAACTTTTGTTTTAGATCCTAACGGAATTTGGAATTCCACTAGAGACGGTAAGAAAGGGTCATACGCGAAGTCTACCAATTGCCACATCTCAATTTGCTTATCATTCATTCAAATTGTATAATATCTCACTTTTCAAAAATTGTATAATATCTAACATTTTCTTCTTTCAAATGTACATACTATACTACATTGGAAGCAAACGGATACGAGAGTTTTTGAAATCATATTAGCTGGGTTTGAGCACCATTGGATTTGACCTGTTTAATTCTAAGTTTAGCTCTGGGTTGACTCATTTTGAGTCAAACCTGAATTTGACCCATGACCTGAATTGACTTCCCTACAACATGTTACACTGTAAGTCGGTGACTAAGGGGTTTACTAATCAGCCAGCAGGTAAAAAGAACAGGGCAATACTGGTATTAACATAAATGTTTTGAGGTTTAAGTAAACTATGAAAGAAGGGTGGTGGGAACAGGAGAATACCTTAGGCACAACAGCGCACTGTGACCTTGTCTTAGCCGTGTCAAAAGAATGAGAAACTGCAGCAGCTACTGCTCCAGAAAACCCAGCAGCAAGGCTAGAGGCCATGGGGGAAACTGGACCAACTTCATTGATTGAGCTAGAGAAATTAAGAGAGATACAGAGATCAAACCGACAGCAGAAACAACATCTTAAAATAAATTCTTGATGAGCCTTAATCCCAAAACTACTTGGTGTCAACTACATGAATTTCTTTTCCACAAGCAGCTCTACATAACAAAATAAAGTTTCTGAAAGAATAGCAAAATTACAATCTAGATGTCATCTTGAGTAAAATTACAAGGGCATGCATGATAGCTTATATATTCACTATATCTAGCATACGTTCTACATCAACTTGAAAACTAACCTTGGCGGAGGATTTATATCTAGAGCCTTCCAGTTGAGCATTCCAATGTGAATAAATTGCCAGAGTGAGAAGAAAATGCCACCATAAACAGAGTCCCTGGTTATTCCAGCCCGAAGTCCTCTCCATAAAGCACTTGAACCTTCCAAAGAATTGATGTCTAAAGGTCCTCTAACAGAGGATGCAAGTGGTAGTTTTCCTGAGCCAGTCAACATCCATGGGTATTTCTTCAAAGCAGAATCCAAGTTTGAATGCTTTGTAGGCAGGGAGGATAGCAGGCCAATAGTATGGATCCATGCCTTCACATTTGGGGAATATTTTGGTAGTAATTTTGTGGCCATACCAGGTCCCAGGGTTCTAGATGGTGATGTAGAAGCCACTTGTTTCCTGTGCATAACGAGTTCGAACGGGGTGCAAACAACAGCCTCAACAGCACCAGCAGCTATGCCAGCCAACATAGACTCAGAGACGTATACATAGTTATCTTCCCTTCCATCTGCCATCAAAAGCCCATCACAAGTGACATGCTTTTATCAGTTTTTACAGTACATCAAAGAAACATAAAAAGGAGAAAGAAAAGCAACATAAACAACTTTCATAGAAGTAAATTTTGACAAAACAAGGTCAATTATTGTAATCAAGGAAAATAGGAGACTATCGGATATGGTGGATATGATAATTAAATATAATAAATACAATTAAAGATATATAAATATAATATATGAATCATATTATCATATTTAAGATGTAGTTCATATGATAGAGCGCTAACTTTTTGATAAATGAGAGAGATGGATTTCAATCCTCACGGCGATGGATAAAGACGTTGGAAGCAAGACAGAGGCAGTTTTATCCCAAAGCATCATAGGGCGAATGTGAAAGCTAAGGTTGCGATAGGTTTTGTTGTCTTTCTCCTTCAAGGACTCAATTGCCATTATGTGAAAAATTAGCCCAATCCTAACAATCATTGGCCAAGACTATCGCACAAACCCTAGTCCAGGTTGACCGGAATTTTTCTTCAGCTGGTTGTATCAGGGTTTATTAGGGTAGTACTGGACCATATTGATATTTTTTAAAAAAAAATCTTATACCTACTTGACATATTAGATATGTATCAAAGGTGCATCAGGATGCATAGGTATTTGATGTGGATATAATATTAAACACATTGGGCTTTGTAATGTATTCATACTTCATAGATTGTACTCAAATAGGTTAAATCTTCTATATTAAAGTTATATGTCTCATAATTTCACTTGCACCTTCATCTACTATTGAGCTACTCCTATAATCCAGAAAACTTCATTCTATTCACAGATGACCAATATATACAACATGAACCAGAGTTGATCTATGGGGATTTTTTCAATGGCTCCTCCGTCTGCAATTGAGCTACTCCTAGAATCAAGGTAACTCCAATCTATCCACAAATGGCCTATATACACAAGTAGATCATATTTCGATCTCAATTAGCAATATTATGTTATGTTTTTCTCTAACATCTTCCCATAGCATCTTTCCGTGTCAACATCAAATCTTTAATCAACTTATCTACATAAACAAAAACAAGATAAGGATAAGACAAGAACTTTTTCATAGGTAACTATTCTTGGACCTACTTGCAGATAAGCTTTTCTTCCAGTATTATCTAAATGCAATATTTGATACTTAGAGGATCCCTTCTTGATGTTTCCTTGAAACTTCTTGCATACTTAAGTTTCATCAAACAAACATTTGTTGTTGTTTGTGTGGATTGCATTATTTGGTTCATTAAAGGATCTGATAAAAATGTGATCAAATCAATTAGTAGGGAAGTGTGATAATTTGTAGCTGCCCAGTTACTCACATGCAATTCACCATAGGCCTCTTCCAGATGAACCTGTGCCCCAAATCAAAGCTTAATTCTCACATTTACAAGTGTTCTTGCTCTTGATTAAGCATTAAGCTCAGCGACCAAAAATCACTCAATTTTGTTGGCAAATAGCAACTTCTCAAGCTTCTTTACTTTATTGAGCCTAATTATGACAGCTAACACACACCCACAGAATCCTCCCTTACGCTAATTCATGTAACTCATGAATAGCGTGGTCTCCTTTACAATATGATGACAACAATGGAACTCAAATCTTAGTGCTCTGTTCAAGTATATAAAGACATCGCAAACTAGTAGCCATTGACACCTGTAAGAATATAAAATTATTCTGAGCTATAACTTATAAGCTTAATCTTTTAGGTCAGTTAGTAACTAGAAATTTAACAAGGTATCAAAGCAAGGTCGTCTCAAGTTTCAATCTCTAGCATAAGATTTAAAAAGTAGTACTTATGCTGAATTTCAGGCTGCAAAGCAAATAAGCTTGCGTGTGAGAAGACGTATTAGATTATAAGATTATTCTTATACCATAACCTGCAAGTTTAAGCTTTTGAGCCAGTTGATAATCACACCCACAAGCGAATAAATAAGCTCGATAAAAGCTCGTTTATGCCACTTAGCTTGACAAACAAGCTTGTACATGTTTATAAATATTCCAATCCCAAATAAGTGAGATTGAACATACAAAATACTCCATAGTATGCTGGTGAACAGAATCATTTGCAGTTTGTGAGAAACTCATTTTGAGGCTTGATAAGAGGATAATAGAGTTCATTAAACGCTCAATTAGTTGTTTGTCAGTGACCACGGTAATAGGATCTGTTAAAGGCTCCAAAATGTGCTGTATTAGTAGACCACCATTCAAAGTACAAACAATACAAATTGCAAGACACATTAACTACAGAAGGAATGTAGTAAATCAAACAAAAGGAATGGGTGATAAATGGCACAAGGATCCAAATTACCCTTATAAAAAGCTCCCAAAAGTTCATAGGTTCCAAAACGAGCTCCAAGTCCTGGAATCTTGCCCATAATAGACCACCCAAGACCAATATAAAGACCTGATAGTTTATTTAAAAAGAATCTCAGATTAGAAACATAAATAACACCTGCATTACAACTCCAAATTCCTCCAAGAGATTAAATATAAAAAAGAAGTGCATAAATGAAAGAACAATTCATAACGTGATGGGTATGAAGTGAGCATGTTTCCTTCAGTTGGTAACAATTAGCAACCACCAGAGTTTTTTTGGTAGCAACATACATTGCAGAATGTAGAAGAAAAACAATAAAATGTTCAGTGCACAGAGTGAAAAACAAATGATAATTAAATAAGTTTAAAAACTTCATACGCCACAGATATCAAGAAAATACTGTTTGTAGAAATTATAAGCATTTTATATTGTATTGATATTGTATCTTAGGGGAGGCAAAGAGCCAAAGTTTAGTTTCAAGTTAATTTTAACTCAATCATGAAATTTTTCAGCTCAACAAAAACTCTATTGAATTCTAAGTTAATCAAGCTCATATCTTCAAAACTTATGAATAAAATATTATTTGAGGAGATCATAAGCATTAGATCCTGTATGATTGGCATTCAAATAGCCAAGCTCTAGCTTTGAGTCAATTTAAACACAACCATAGTTTCTTTTTTTTTTTTGAAATATGCCCTAGGCTTTTAGCATTAAATGAAGAATAAGTACAAAAGTTTATCAACCAACGTCCCTATGAGGATATTGCAAAAAATATAGTTCTAAGTTTTCAGCTTGACTTAAACTCAATGGTAGTCATTGATCTATCTTCCACTATGACATGCATATTTGAATTTTTCCATCTATTTCAAGATATGTAGATTGGGGGCAGCCCAAAATACTTTTTGGCAAGGTTTGCCAGAATCCAACTCGATTAGAAACTTTTCATAGGTGACTCTAAAATAAAGATTACTTAAACAGATTTTGAGTCAAGTCAAAAGTCAAGAGTGTTCCAAATATTGACTATTACTGTGTAAATATTTTCACAAGTTTATGATCACGTAATGATGAGCGATAAACCTCGGTGGTACAAATAAGCAACACAATGTGATGATTTTGTTCTTTAAGAAGGTAAACCTGGAATCCCTGACATCGATCTCACTCTCTCCACCACCTGAGACAGTCCCAGTTTTTGTTTGGAACTCGCGCCGACCTGTAAATGCGTGAAGAAATGGAAGCACAACTGCTGAGGAAATACAAAGTTCCACTAGCATATGGCTCAGTGTACTAATTGGCGAATGGCAAAATGAACACAAATCCGTCTCACTAGTACCAAATTAAAATAAAAGGATCTCAAATTTGTGGAGACCTAAGTAGACGAGCTCATATAGTGCCAAAGAGATGGAAAGTACCTGCAGGAGGGTTTTGAGGCTGTCTAGCGGGTGGGTGAGGGAAGAAGAGAGAACAACTGCGGCGGAGGCTGCGGCAGCGTGACCGACGACTGGGAGGTCCTCAAACGGGCCTCCCATGGCCTTATTTCTGCCGTCCGGATCGATACGGAAATGATGGAAGCGAAGATGCTAGGGTTTTGTGAGGGTTTTTTTTTTTTTTTGAACTTGAGACTCGCGCACGGCTGTCCGGCGCGATCGGAGCTCCAATGCCCCGCAGCAAAACCTAGCCAGCCATTGGTGGGCGGCCCGGCCCGACCCGTGGCAACCAGATGACTTACATTTTAATAAGTTCCAAAGATTTGAGATTTACATTATAAAAAAAATAATAAAATTTACTTTAATCAAACAAATTAAAATTTACTTTATATATTATACATAAATTATAATATTAAATTAAATACATTTAAAATTTATCATAAATTTTAAGGGTAATTCCACTTAGGTCCCTGAAGTTTACTCGACTTGCCACGCAAGTCCACAATTTTGAAAACATACCAAACAGGTCCCCAAATTTTACTGCATAAGTCATTGTGGTCCTTCTGTGACGTATCCGTTAAACGCAGTTAAAATTACGAAAAAAACTTTTATACGCTTTCAAAATTTCAGCTGCACACCGTGCGCGCGAGCGGCCGGCACCGCGCAGCTGCCGCTGTAAGTGGGCAGGCGGCCGGTAGTGCCCGCATGCCGGCTTGCGCGTGCAGGCGGTCGGTAGCGCACTGCCGCCGAAGTGCGTGCGAAGGAAGCCGCGCGAGCCGGCGTGAGCGCGAAGGTCGCCACAGAGCGCGGCCTCGAGCGTGGACGCCGGCGCGCGGGTCGCTGACAAGCAGGGCCGCGCGTTGCGGCGACTAACGCGCGGACGCCCGCACGCCCACTGGTGCAAAAAAAAAAAAAAAATAAGAAAAACAAGCCACTGGTGGCTCGGCAACGCCCACAGGGTGGCTGGCACGCGGGGCCGCGCGTTGTGGTGACCTGTGCGCAGACGCGCGCGCGCGGCGGCCCAGGAGCGGACGCCGGCGCATGCAAGCGTCCGTGCGCGTGTGGCGCAGTCGCGCTCAGGGCACGGACGCCGCCGCCCGCAGGGTGCAGGGGTGCAGGTCGCTGCAGCGCATGACCCCGCTCGCCGGCGGCGCTTCGCTTGCACTTGTGAGGGTGAGAGGTACAATTATAATTTTATATAAAAAATTATAATTTTTTAATTAAAATTTTGATTTAACGGAATGTTTAATGGAAACTGTTTAATTGGACCATATATAGTAAGTTTTGAGGACCTGTCTGGCATGTTTTTAAAATTATGAACCTGCGTGGCAAGTCGAGTAAACCTCAGTGGAATTACGCCTAAATTTTAACATTAAAATTATTTTTATTTTATATTCTATATAAATTTTAATATAAAAAATTAATATTATTTCACATTGTATATAATTCTGTACATCTCAAAATAAAATTAACTATATTTTAAATTTTTTATAAATTTTAAAATAAAATATCAAATTATTTGAATAAAAATTTCTAGTATGTATATATACATGCAATCTTAATTTTTAAAATGTTCAGATACTTTTTTGGGATAAATTAGGCTAAAGACAACAATGCCAAAAATATCAAAACTTTTATAGTCATGCACAAATTTATATTTCATTATCACATAATTATTTTGCAATATTTGCATACTTTATTTTCAAGTTATTTTTTTCACATGTTGTTATGTTTATCAAATGAATTTATAAAATACTAAAATATATATTTTAATAAATTTATAAACAAAATCTTTTTGATTAAAAATTTAATTATTTCTTCAATTTAAATTCGACCAAACGATAACAAAATTTTAACTTCACGTAATGTAATGATTCAAGGTACTTAAATTAGGCAATAATGATAATAAAATAAAAATAAAAATGAGGCAATAAAAAATTGAAAATGAGTGCAAAGAAAGTTAGAAACCCTGGGAGCTGTCCCACCTATATGCTTGCGAAGGTTAATTTTGATAAAATTTAAATTAAATTTAAATGAAAATATTTTTTATTAAATATATATATATATATATATATATATGATATAAAATAAATTTATCTATTATGTTGTACTGTTGGAAGAATGTATAGCTGTTAATTTTATTTGAAAATTAAAACTCACTCGTGTTTTATTTTATATAAACTCAACTCAAAGTCAATTCACTCGAAATAAAATTAATTCAATTCGAAATCAACTCAATATTTATATTTTTATATATATTTATATTTTTTAATATATATTTAAGATAATTATATATAAATATATGTTCCAGAAAGTATATAATAAAGAAATTAATGCATGAAATATATATTATATAAATAAATTTTATCAAAATATTATAATAATTATAATATTTGTTATATAAATAAATAAATTTTAAAATAATATTAAAAATTAGGCTCAATTCAATTTGATAATTAACTCGAAATTGAAGAGATTTTACTTGATTTGAACTAAATTCGAAAAGTTTGAATTTAGATAATATCAACTTGCTTCTATTTAGCTTGTAGTTTTTAAAAAAAATTAACTTGTAAATAGTCTAGAAAGTATGATATAATTTAATTATTATTATTTTAATATACATACATAAATAATGTAAAATAAATTTAATTTTTTTATTTTAAAATGGAGATAATATAAAGGATAATTAAATTTTAATATTAAAATTTACGTTATAATATTAGATTAATTACTTTAAACCGTGGCAGACTAAAACGAAGTATGCCTGACGCGTCAATTCATCCAACCGCCGGAGGTCGCTGTTTTCCTTTAACTTCGCAAACCCTAAAACTTAACGCTTCAGATGCCGGCGTGTTGAATCCGGCAGGCCGTCTTGCGGCAGCGATACCAGAAGATCTGCAGAAAGAACCGGGTTTCTCACGTTCACTGTCATTTGTGCTAAAATCCTCTGACCTAAAGCTTCCCTTTCTGCACTCAGTGCTCCAGGCGGTCTCGCGGGGTTCGTGAATCCATCTGAAAACCAAGATGGTAGCTCGTCTCCCTCTCTTTCACCATCTTTTTATCAGTAGTCGAAGTTCTTACTAAGTTTCTCTTTATCTGGACGTCTAGTTGAATTTCAACCTATTCCGCTTCATTACGGCTTCCTTGTATGCAGTCGATCACCCTTCATACGAATCTCGGTGACATCAAATGCGAAATCTTCTGCGATGAGGTACCAAAAACTGCCGAGGTACATCTTCTCCTTCAGCCTTTTAATTCGGGGTTTACAGCAAGAAATCAAGTTCTTGGGCATTAGTTTTGGCGAATGAAAACAGCATAAGCTTAACAGTTTCTCGTTTTAGAATCCCATGATAAACTTCCATGGAAATACAAAAGAGATTTTTTAAGCTTTCTGTGTTGGGAAGCTACAGGTAAAAGTATGTATGAGTGGTTTCAAGGTTCATACTATAGTAGAGAAAACAAATCATAGCGTGGATACTTTAAATCCACTGCTTTATGCATTTAAATCAATTTACTTAGAAATTGTAATTACCTCTTAAGGTAGAGGATGGCTATTTTGTTTTAGTTAATTTCATTTAGTTAAAGAAGACTGCATTGTTAGTTCTTTCGCTGACACTTGGTAAGTTTCCTGTGCTAATGAGTTAAACTGAGAACTATAAAGCACCGATACTTCGTGGAGCCTAATATATCTGTATCGTATCCGATACTCCCCGATACTCCACCGATACGTATCCGATACGCCACGTGGCGTATCAATTTTTATTTTTAATTTTTAAAAATCTGATACTCGCCCGATACTTGCCCGATACTTGTCCGATACTTCTAATTAAAGAAAAAAATGTTGAAACAGTTGATTTGGCCTACACGATAAAAAATAAAAAAATATATTATACGTAAAACACAATTCACGCATAGATTCAAATAATAAGATTGAGAGATATACTGAACTCACACAATTGGGATTGCAAAATACTTAATGCACGCTAGTGTTTCGGCAATAGAAAAAGAATTTGGTATTCGCAAGCAATTGTATTATCTAATTTTTCTATATCAACTATACTATCTTTCCTTCTATTAGACACCGATCACTTTTTTTTTTACTTTAATCAAACTCATATTATGAAAATGATAGAACTTTGATCTTTTTTATTTTATTTATTTATTTAGTTAAGACTCAGAGAGAGGAGATCATATATCTACTTTAACTAGATTAGTATATATGAGTTTATGTCACATTATCTATATTATTTTCAATTATATGTCATTTGCATCAAGCTAATTAATTTAGGTTGGATTTAAATTAAAACTGAAACTAATTTATTGATGTATATTTATCTCATTTAGATAATTTGTGATAGGTTGAAAGTAATTAAATAAATTTTAAAATATTATTTTAATTTAAAATCTTTTAAACTCAATAGTTGTTGAAGGATATTTTTTTTTTGTATTTCAATTGTCTATAAAATTTTTTAGTGATATTAATAATGTTTAAAAAATATAATTAATTTGAAAAAAAAATTAAAAGATATTTTTGAAAATTATAACAATAAAATATATAAATTATTATAATTTACTATAGATTTATATCTTAAATATAAGAATATGACATATTATACATAAATATAACAGTCGTATCCTGACGTATCCGTATCCTACTTTTTTTAAGTTTAGCGTATCGTCGTATCCATATCGTATCGTATCCGTATCGCCGTATCGTACTCGTGCTTCATAAACTGAGAATGATGCATTCAGCATATATCATGAAATGATCCTGGCTTCATTTTTTCCAACACTAGAAAATATTCTAGCTTAATTTATCTAGGTTAAGGTGTTTGATAATAGTCTATAAAGTAGCTTCAGGGACCTAAAATGTACCAATAAATCTAATTAATAGAATAAAAGAAATGAGCATTGAAATTTATGTACAACATGATACATGTTTTATCTACTATTATCGCTTGCATATTGTGATGTTAATTGTTTTCATGTTGTGTTAGTAAAATATTGAATTCAGCAGAACTCACCTAAGTGAGAGATATCAAAGGGAGGTGTGTGTGAGAGATTACCTAAGTGATGATAGTTTTATATGTTTTGGGTTGCATAGCTAAATTTAGAAAGTATTTTGGTAGTTTTATAGTTGACATTTTGAATTGTTTCTTTATATCACTGGATGTACTTTTGTTGTAATTCTAATATGAATTAGATGTGCTACTTAGTTTAATTTGATTTGAAAATAATTAAAAATAAATTATATAGTGTTAGAAAAATTCTCACTAAACTTCTGAGTCTTCGTATTGGTCGGCTAGGGCATGACATCAATTCTTCTTAAGTCATTTTTGCATGCCTACTTGATGGATTCGAGTTTCTTTAAGCATAGCAAAATGATGAAGATTTGTTTGTCTATCTCTTCGATTTCAAATTGGAATATTTTGTTTTTTGAAAGTCAGATTAGAATATTTGAGGTTTAAGTAATTTACATCTCACGTTAGATGGGATTTGCATATTTCTAGTTTCCATTGGATTATTCCAATCTTATGTTTTACAGTTTAGGTAGGATTTTAAGATTTGTTTATTTGTTGCCTTCATCATCTTGCTTCTCTTATCTCTTCTTCGTTCCTTTCATCCTTCATATTCTACATCAAGCAGTTAGCAGGGACCTAAATTTCATATAAAAATATAGATTATATCTTCTTGTGTTATCTGTGGCAAACTTCTTGTCAAATAATGTGAAAAAAAAAAAAACTCAGTAGAAAAAAACTTGTTTGCCTTTGCTTATAAGGACATAATATTTAAAACATGAAGCTAATTGAGATAGTTTTGTAATTATGAGCAACTCCACTAAAACGGCAAAGAATTCAATATTTTTTCTTTTTCTTAAATTGCAGATCTCCCAAAACAATGTTACTCCAAAAGGCACTTTTTGTTTAATTTAGTCAAATACACCATTAGAATACATTTTGCTATTCAGTTGATGTTACTAAGGTGGCATTTAGTTTAATGTTATTGTAATGCTATGTTATGCTATTTGGATAAATAATTTGTTTGGTTAGATGACATGTTTAGATAGTATTGTAAAAAAATTATAAATTTGTTATTCTAAAGTAACATCTAGATGTCACCTAAATTGAGTAATATCTAAGTGTCCCTAACATAAGAGTAGTCAGTGAAGTTGGAAATAACAAAAGTAAGACAATAACAGTCATCTTTCAATATAATAATATTGATTTAAAAAAAAAAATTATAGACAACATAAACATCTAAATAACATTGACATTTAAACAACCCTAATGATATTGTAATTTGTGTTTGCAATTTTGTGACCAAAGGTGCTTTTATTCTAAAGGTATTCTATTGTGTTGCTATACACTTGTGTTTCTAGGTTCATCCATTTTTTGGAGGATGCAGTTGATAATACATTTCCTCATCTGATAGAGTGTCTTATACTAATCTTTGTTGCGTTGATCTTTTTTTACTTATTTTAGGTTTCCTTGTTAGTAGTAAGTCTCTAGATAAACTTGAGAACATAAGGCTTTACCTGGACTTGGAATATTTTACAAGTTCACTTCTACTCTTTATTTATGCAGAATTTCTTGGCTCTCTGTGCAAGTGATTATTATGATGGAACCATATTTCATCGGAACATTAAGGGCTTCATGATCCAGGGTGGAGATCCTACTGGCACTGGCAAGGGTGGGACAAGCATATGGGGGAAAAAGTTCAATGATGAGATACGTGAGTCACTTAAGGTACCGTATAGCTACAAATTGTTTTATATTTTTATTGGAGGCATTTACCTTGTTCATCTTCCCGAGACCATTAATCCAGATTTTATAGCAATTATTCTTTTTGGTTCTAGCATAACGCCCGGGGTATACTCTCCATGGCAAACAGTGGACCAAACACAAATGGAAGCCAGTTCTTCATCTCCTATGCAAAGCAGCCACATCTGAACGGGCTTTACACCATTTTCGGCAAAGTTATCCATGGTTTTGAAGTTCTTGATATCATGGAGAAGGTAAGGCTGCATAATCTCCATATCCTAAATAGCAACTTCATTGATGCTCTGAACTGTAAACTTCTTTGCCTAAACATCATTTTTTTCCACATTTTTTTTGCCATTAAACAATGATAAGGTAAACAAATTTATATGTATTTGATTGTTGGGTAAAGAAGAAAGTACATATATAAAAATAAAAAAGTGAATTTGTGGTATGACCAGAAAAGGATTGAATAAGAAATGATGTTTAGAGAAGCTATGGAAGAAAATTATCTACTAAATACAGGGTAAAGTACCTGAAACTTTTTGAATCACTTCGTCTGTTCCTAACAATTTAAATCAGTTAAGTACCTGAATACTTTGATTGATTCTATCGTGGTACTGAAGTGATTGCTGTAAATAACTTAAAGGTTATAGCCAAGTACATGATCAAATTAACCCCCTCTCTCTTCCATCTATCTCCTACAGGCCTGAAGGGGCGGGGTGATGGGTTTCAGTTGAGACTAAAGAACAATAGATTATTGTTTGAGATTTGTTGATTATTCGAGTTTTGATGATATTTTTTGTTCCGTTTAGACACAGACAGGACCAGGGGATAGACCTCTTGCTGAGATTCGACTAAATCGCGTGACCATCCACGCCAACCCTCTTGCTGGTTGACCACTGTGTTCACGTTTGATGCATATCTTGTTAAGGAGACTAAGCTGAGAAGTTTGGTAAGAATAATGAAGATTTTGTACACTTCGGGTTGACTCCTGCATATCTTGCACTTTGTTCTATTAATTTTACTTGATATTTCAGTGTAGTCTCTGGTTTTGTTAAGACATTTTAAACTTTTCCCTTTGATTTTGGAAATCATACAATTTGCTTTCAGATGTGTTGCTTATTCTCATGAAAATGTATAGAAATATTTAGCAAGCCATATGAAACTTAAAATTTAGATGTTTTCCCATACCTGAACTTACCAATAATAATGAATGCCATTACGTCAATATGCTGGAGATTCTATTTTCAACACATGTCGATATGCCTTATAAATTCAACCAGATTTGATTTGTCCGTAAGGTCTTTTTGAATAAAGGTCCTGAAAAAGCTATCTTGTCTGATGCCCATGTTAAACACATGCATGTCTATAGCACTTGTTGTCTGTCCGATTTCTGTTAATGTCAAATCTTATAGCAGTCATTATATTTTGTGATACGGATATATTTTAATTAATACAAATAGCTTGTTGATGTGGTTCCCTAATGTCCACCCAGGGTGTAGCTATCATTATCTTTGTACTATTATGGTGAATGGTATTTAGTAGTAGTCTTATGCAGTATTTTATTTTGGGTTAATTACGAAAAGATCTTATAGTTAACTCATAATTATTGTTTGGTTCACAGTTTTCAGAAACTTGTTAAAAGGTCCCTATTTTGAAATTTTATTGTCCCCCTCTCCTCTCTCTCTCTCTCTCTCTCTCTCTCTCTCTCTCTCTCTCCTTTCAGTAACGGTGTCCCTCTTTTCTCACATGTTTCTACCATGTCCCTGTGGAGTTACTAATGTTTCTATTATGTCTAGAGGAGGGGAACTAATCTAGAGAAAGCCAAGGAGCATTTCAAAGAGTAGTTGATTTTTTGAAAGCAAGTGAAGGGGTGCTGAGACCAAGGAGGTTTTCAGGCCAAGATTCGAGGCTGAGGTAGGTGCCCTTTTGTTGGATAAGCATGAATTCGTTTCCTCCATAAGTTCTCTACTTGTTATGTGTCTACATCTAGTACAATTTAAAGAAAGTTTACTATGTTCTCTTGACTAATACTGCTGGGAATGCATGGTATGAATTTAAAATTCGAGTGCTTCAGACTGTGTTGTTTGCTATTCTGCCTACCGACTGATTTTGCTACCAATTGATTTATGGACTGGTGCAAGAAGAGAATCAATCGTGTGTAAAACTCAACCGATGCATATAATCACCACCTATCAACCCTTGTTTTCCAGATTTCTAAATCCTTCCGTCATTTGTGGTTTGATTATTCCTGATGCACTTTAGGTCTTATATATTGGATGGCAGCTAAAATCGCCACTCAACCATCATCAAAGTGGTATTGAAGCTTCTCGGAGCATAGGTTCCTCCATTTCTGGCCTATATCGAAGAGGTTTAATAGCACGTTTAACGCGTCTTTCTAGTAGTAACCCTAACTTTGCTTCCTTGTTATCATAGTTAAGTGCTTGGGCTCATGCATTCATGTATACAACAACAACAACAACCAAGCCTTAATTCCACTAGGTGGGGTCGACTACATGAATCCTTTGTTTTCATTGCGCCCTATCAGTTACCAAATTCTTATTTAAGTCTAAGTAATTAAGATCACTCCTTATAGTTTCTTGTTATGTCTTCTTTGGTCTCCCTCTTCCTCTTTGTACATGGGCAAAATTCAATAACTCAATTTTTCTAACTGGAGCTTCAATCGGCCTACGATTTAAATGTATAATTATATTTATATTTCCCATATACTGCATTCTTATTTAAGTCTAAGTAACTAAGATCACTCCTTATAGTTTCTTGTTATGTCTTCTTTGGTCTCCCTCTTCCTCTCTGTACATGGGCAAAATTCAATAACTCAATTTTTCTAACTGGAGCTTCAATCGGCCTACGATTTAAATGTATAATTATATTTATATTTCCCATATACTGGCATATTTGGTTAGTTATTACAGTATGATGGATCATATAATCATATGACTATTAGATTCCTAAATTCTAGACTCAGTAGTACCTAACACATATAGGGGATATATGGGTGAGTGGCATTGTGATGATTTTTCCTAATCTGAATATGGTCAAAGACTAGAACATGTATTCTTGAGCTCTGTTTAATTGAAAGAAAAATAATAATTTGAAATAATTTTTGTGAAAATTTTAAAAAAACATGTATAATATAAAATAAAGTGAATTATATTAAAAATTATATTAAATATACCGTAAAGTGACATCTTGCCTCTTTATTGGTTCTTACATACCTGCTCTATCTTTAGCTTCCAAGTTCTAGAATGTATGGAAAATGAATTATGTTAAAAATTACACATGAGACAGTAAAATTTATTAACTTATTAAAAAAAATATAGAATATAAAATAAAGTAAATATATAATATTAAAATTTATGTAAGAAAAAATAAAATATTTTTAAATATTTTTCCAAGTTTAAATATGATCTGTTATGGAATTTTTATTAATTGGGCATCTCCACTAAATTTCTTCTTTCTCTACTCTCTAGTGTAATTCTAGTGTAATTCCTCGGTATAGCATATGCATAAATTGGTCTTCCTCCGATCAATGTTCATAGTTTTGTGATATGTGATGTGAGATCTGAGTGCAATTTAAGTACGACTTCAGGCTGTACAATTTTTATGATCAACAGATTTATAACTACTACTTTTAACTAATCATTTTATTTGGTGTTAGTAACAGCTTTCAAGCCTCCTTATAGGGGCACGAGATAAGAAAAAAAGACTTGCACCAACCACCACAAAAATATCCTTAGGGGGCATTTGATTCTGTGTTATCTAAATGTTATATTATGTTATCTTTATAAAGTACTTCTGATTTGATGGCATCTTTAAATAACATTATAATTAATTACAAAAATGTAAATGCACGCTGACATCTAGATGTCATCCCAAATCGGGCGACATCTCATGATAACAACGTCAATTTGTCATTATAAGTCAATAACTTTCAACTAAATAAAAATAATTTGGATGGCATTGATATTTTCTAATATCATAACATTGAATCAAATAAATGTCTATTGATGAATAACAATGACATTTAGATAACATGACATCTAAATAACATTGACATTGAGATAACACTGAACCAAATGCTCCCTTAATGTGCTTCAGATTGAGGACAAATTTTCCAACGAAAGTTGCACAATGCTAATTATCAGTACTATAAGCATTGAAAGTATGAGCGAGTTGATATTTACGTTTACAACTATATTGCTGAAACTTCGTCATAATGAGCCGACATGCAACCGTTTTAACTGAAATAATCTATCTAATGAAACAGTCAAACAGCTTGCTTCTATTCTTACTTCTATCACTGTTTGTCTTTTAAACATGCAAATATGAATCAAGTTAATCTCATTTACTTTACAAATAGCTAGTAGATAACCTTAGTAGCAACAAACCAAAACTTAAGGGAGTGTTTGTTTTAATATTATTTTGAAGGAGAAAAAAATAATTATTTGATTTGATGTCATTTTTAAAGAATATTTAAAAAAATTATAAAATAATCATCTAAAAATTAACATCTAGATTATATAACATTAAATAATATCAAATCAAATACCCCTAAACTTTTTTCAAAATACTTATGCAATTTGAGTAAATTTGAGATCCTCAATCATAAAACAATAACAAAGGCCCTGTTTGGCGCGAGGACCAAAACAAGACCAAAATAGTACTAGTTTAAAAAAATAATAATAATAATAAATAAATTATTTTAATTATTCTACACAAATTTTAATATAAAAAATAATATTTTACTTCACATACTTAATAATTTTTAATAAAATTATAAATTTTATTTCACATCTTAGATTAAAATACTCGATTTAAATATTTTGATTTAGAACGTGAAATAAAGTTGATATTTTTATTCTAAATTGTTGAGTATGTAAAGTAAAATAATATTTTTTATATTTAAATTTGTGTAGAATGATTTAAAAATTTTATTTATTATTATTATTGTTGTTTTTTAAATTAGTACTATTTTGATCCTGTTTTGGTCCTCGCACCAAACAGGGCCAAAGTCTTTTAAAAAAGATACAAATTCATTGTGAAAATAACGTTAAGTTTAGAGAAGTAAAAGAAAAGAAAACATTTCTACATACCTGTAAGTAACCGTTAGTAGTGAGGTATCAAAATGAACTCATCGTCCTCGAGAACTTGCACATCCTTCTCGCCAACAAAATTTTCTCGGCCAATTGTCTCCACTATTCTAATAAAAGCTTCCCTTTTATCGCGAGGAAGAGGAACATAAGGCAACTTGAATACAGGTCTTACAACACCAAGCTGTGCCAATGCTGTATTTAAACCAATCGGATTCGGTTCACAGAACAACCATTCTATCAACAGCATCAGCTTCGCGTTTAACGAATGGTTCGCCCCTTCAATAATGAGCTCATGCATCAATCCTGGCACAAGATTACTAGTAACAGACATAACTCCATTGGCTCCACTCATCCATCTGGCATCATGGCACTGATTATCATTTCCACTCCAAACCACCAAACCATTGCCAACATAATCTTTAATCCGATCATTTCCCGCGCATTCCTTAACCCCAACCATATTTGAATTTGACATGATGGAATATATAATGCTTGGAGGGATATCTTGGCCCGTTCGAGCCGGCACATTGTAAACTACTGTCGGACCAGTAGAAAGAACAATCTGAAAATGGGACATCAAACCTTGCATTGATGTTCTTCCATAGTATGGATTGATGTGGAGTGCTGCATGCATGCCAACAGCAAAGCCTTGCTCAGCTGCATGAACTGCTTCTCTCGTAGAATTGCTTCCAGCGTTTCCCAAAACCTTGACTGATTCTCCAAAGCAAGAGACAGTATGAGCAATGAGCACAATGTGTTCATCCCATGTCATCAGGTGGCCTTCACCTGTTGTTCCTCCGATTATGATGCCTTCGACGCCATTGGCTATCTGCTTGTGCATTAGAGAGTCGTAAGATTCGAGGTCTAATCTTCCATCGGGTAGATAAGGTGTTTTAATGGCGGTGATTAGCCTAAGGCATTTTATATCCTCTATTGGAGTCCTGCAAATAGAGAAATTCAGATTGTATCAGATTGCTAAAGGAGTGACTTTCCACAACAAGAATAAGAACGAAGAAAGAAGAGCCCTAAAACAGATCCTACATATCTTATGGCCTTTTCACTTTTGGGATCCCTGCCAGAGAGAAACTTTACTACTGCAGTCAGTAATTCAATCCTCTATGGTGCGCTGTTTATGAGCATGTTGATGGTTAGCTTGTTTAATGAAGAGAAAAGAAGATAGTTTAGTCGAATAGCCCATACGCATGTGTCACGAGAGAACAGGGAGAGAGCTCCAGGAAGACATTAGCAAGAAGGGTGGGTAAATCCAAAGACAAGTCCATGCCTAAATGTAAAGGTTGCTTCCATTATAGGAAAGAAGGCCACATGAAGAGAAGTTATAAGATTATCTCAGAGAACAAACTGAAGACAAGAATCAAAAAGAAAAATGAGGACATGAACGACACAACTACAGTTTCTAATGAGGATGTGGCAGTGCATGTTGGTCCACTTGCACAACCAAGAGGGGGGTGAATTGGGTGTAATTATAATTTTAAAAATTGGTTAATATATATGTTAAAAAAAATTAAGTACTTTTAAAGCTACTTAATATTGTGAGGCTTTATTATTCTTAAGCAAGAGCGTTCAAGCAAGAGTGTTCAAGCAACTCTTTTCAGTATAAGCAATTTGAGCAATTGAGCAATTTTAAAGTAACACCTGCAAAAGAATAAGTAAGAGTAATATATAAATCTATAGATAATATATAAAGTTATACTAGTATAAGTATAAATATATATAGAAATTTAATTTACTAATATATAAGATGTGAAGTGTGTGAATATGAGTTTCTTTATTTTTAAATAATAATAATATATTATATGTATACATATAAATAAATATATGTATATATATT
>KZ453102.1:551104-688334 GCA_002786265.1 Apostasia shenzhenica | reverse complement strand
ATAAAAAATAAAAAAAATAATAATAAAAAATCACAAATAAATTTAATTATATTTATTTTAATTTTCTCCAGATGAATGAGCCATAAATTTCTTGCACTTACATGATGGTCTAAAATTTTATAGCAAATGCATCTTTGAAGTTGATTTTTCGACTTGATGCTTCTTTTCTCAGCAATCTTGATCAACTTCATTTCTTTATCTTCTTGGCTCGATTTTATCAATCTTGAGTCAAAATTATCTCGACGATCATCCTTCTTGATCCTGAAAAGCTTAAGTACAATATATACTAATATTTTTAAAAAATAATTAACGTGTTTGTTTTCATCAAAATCGATAAGAGTTCAACAGTGCACTCTTCTGAGAATGTGATGTGTCTGCATGTTTTAGATCACCAGGAGATAAGAGTCAGTAGTTGATACTGCAATTTTGCATTATGCAACATCGAACAAAGACCTCGTTACTAACTGCAGAGCAGGAGACACTAGGACAATGATGTCAGGGAACGCAAGTAACTCTAATATTACTAAAATTCATGATTTTTTGCTTGCTAGCATATGTTGGGTACAAATTGATCTTGAAGAATTTGCAGCATGCTCCTGATTTGCGCCTTAATCTGATTTCTAGGATTGCACTTGATAGATAGGGATTCGAGAACTACTTTGGCAATTGAACATGAAAGGTTTAACAAATGATCTTTTGTGGTGGCTAAGCGTAAGACATGCCATAACGTGTACAGGACCTATAATAACTTGCTTAAGAAATACCTGTTAATATTCATTTATATATTTTTCTGAATCTAATATGAGTACATCTGTGACCTGAGGACTTCAAAATAATTGTTGCATTAAAAATAAAATTTCTGTCAATCTATTTTAATAACATTATATTTTTTGAAGCTTCTTTGCCCTTTCCTATCATAGGAGGTTTTCCCCTACTTTCTAGTTTCCTCCCATCATCTGTATTAAATAGGAAGTTTTCTTCTGCCTTCCTCCCACCTCCCCAACCACCATTGGGTCCTACCCTATTAAATTCACTTCCTCCTATAAATAGGCTCCAGAGCCCTCACGGAACCCACAACCTCTAATTTACCTTTGTATCCTTAGCCCATTTTGATGTGACTTTCCCTCTTCTTCTCCAGCGACGAGACTGCCAGAAAAAATAAGTATTCTGGTCTCACTAGGTTTAAATTACATCCAGTAATTTTTCTTATTGACTCAATTCTGGTCCCACTACCTCGTATCAAACCCGATAAACCCGTGTCAACTGTTAAACATGAGCTAACCCATTTGACCTGAGTTGACCTATTTGACCCGAGTTGACCAGGATTGACCCGTTTGACCCGACTTGACCCGTTTGACCCATGGACCCGAATTGACTTGGTTTGACTTGTATTGACCTATTTTGATCCACTTGACCCGTCTGACTTGTTTAGTCTGAATAAATCTATGTAACCTGAGTCAATATGTTAAACTATTAAGCCCAATAGTGATCATTTCATATTAAACTTAATCAGGATAATTTTATCTGAATCAAGGAATGCGTCATCCACCAACAAAACTATTACTACCTCTCATCCAGGTAAATGATTTTTACTGAACTTAGGACATTGTGGTTATTAAATTAAATTAATTAATATATAAGATATCAATTATATTTTGTGAACTACATTCTACATCCTCTGCATGGCTTGATGTCGATATTCTGGTAGGCTTTATACCAAAATATTATACTGAGTTATACTGAACTCATGTATTCAGAGATATATGATGATATAATATGCTAGGATTTCGGTGGTTGACGAACCACCTTCTAGACGTGTGGCGTCGTGTGGGGGACATACCTACATCCTGTTATTCCGTTGTCATACTGGTGATGTATCTGCTACTTCTATTATCATACTAGTAATGTATATCTACTGATTTTGATCATTCATTGATATAAAATCTATACATATTAATATATATGCAAAGTATGATACATGACAATATTATAAGGTGACAAGAAGATATTATAAGATATTCTGATATCCTGATCTGTTGATAAATTAAGCTATAAAATCTCACCTGGCTTATTGTAAGGTGGAGGTCGTTAACTCAGTCTATGTGACTGACTATTGTTTTTCAAGTAAATAATATGCTGTCAGAAAAAGACTACAAAATCCTCAAAAATGATGTTTCCCTACATTCCGTATGGCTCCACTGATATTTATCCTTTGCTTCCCAGTTTGATTATTTTATCTTTCTATACTTTAGTCTAAGATTACCTTGAGTGACTTGCCTGACGTTCGAACTTATATAATTCTGTCTTGAGATTAATAAGAATATCTTTTTCTTATAATCTGTGCTGTGATTCTGACTAAAATTCACATCTTATTTTATGGATAATTGGTACATAAAAATGATATTCTTATTAATCTCAAGACAGAATTAACAATATTCTTAATTGGTACATATTCTTATTAATCTCATTTTAAAAATCATATTTAACAATTAAAATATATCTACACTAAATTTAAATCTAAAAAAATAAATAAATATAGATCTATCTAAAAGTATTATAAGATCTATAAGCTTCGTTCGCTAAAATTCATACCTAAATAAGATGATTCGAAACCAAGCTGGAATCAGATCAAATATGGAATAGATGTTGTCCCAGGAATGATTTCGATGCAGAACGGGTGATGAGCGGCAGCACAATCTAGGCTCCAGCTTAGGCGAGATTTGCCTACACGATATTAGGCAATGAAGAGGCGAGACAGGAGCAGCTCGGATGAGGTGCGCACGAAAATAGGTCACGGAATTGCAACTGTGATAAGGTTGGTGGGACGCGGCTAGGACAGCGTTGATGTGCCCCTAGAATTATGTCGCGAGCTTGCATCGATAGCAGTGATTCGATAGAGGCGATGCAATGCAGGGATGTCGCGAGGACGCTTGCAATGATTTACATCGACTGGGATGGACAACATGCGGTGATGGCAGACGAGTTTAGCACAAGCAGGGTGTCAAGGAGCATTAGAATCCAAAGGGATAGATGGAATCAACAGAAAGCATGGAAACAACAGAGTGGGAAAGGGAAGAAAATCGATCCAAATTGAGGTGGACTACAACGAATTGTGTTTATGCGTTCTCACCTCAAACCCTAGCCCATTCCTACCCGTGATATCGATTTAGAGAATCAATACTACGGAGATGCTTTTATACCTCCAAACATAATGACAAAATAAAGAAAATTACATTATACAACATCACTCACACAAGCTAAAAATATGAGTATATCATACCAAATATATCTCACACAAATTAGAAAATAACATAAAATATCTGTAACATTCTAAGAAATAAAATCATCCCCAAATAATATATCCTCATCATATGAATCACCCATAATATATCTAATCAACATTCCATTAACATCCATCAGCAACCTTTCTTTTATGCTTAACAATCGAAAAGATCGAAGTGACACGATCATATCTTGATTGTTAATAGATCATTAGCTGTTGGGTTGTTTCACCATGCTAAGGTGTCACCCCATGCTACATGTAGTGCTTAGATGATGTAGCAAATCAGGTCATAATCCATCCAGATCCTCTCAGGTCGGAAATTGGATCGAGTCAGAACTCAAGTTTCGGATTTAATTCATTTACAGTAAAAGTCATTGTTTGAAGTATTTTTATATTTAAATCTAAAATAACATTAAATTTATTGAATATAAAATAAGAGAAAATAATTATATTTATGTTTGTAATACACATATAAATACATATATATTACAAAATATAAACTTATATATAAAAGTAAATCATGAATATATATATATATATATATATATGGATTTGGTCTGATCAAAATCTATATATATAAAATCGAGTTGTCGTCGATCCGACTCCTTTTGGGTTGGAAATTGGATCAAATCAGAACTCAGGTTTTCGGGTTTGACTCATTTATAATAAAAATCATTGTTTGAGGTATCTTTTTATAGTTAAATCTAAAATAATGTTAAATTTATTAAATATAAAATAAGAAAAAAAATTATATTTATGTTTGTAATACACATATAAATACATACATATTGCAAAATATAAATTTATATATAAGAGTAAATCGTGAAAATAGGTGCATTATACGTTGCAATTTGATGTAATCTATAAAAATCTTTCATTGATTAATCATAGTGATGCTATTTAAACCTCCTTACAAAAAAATTATTAGTTATATTGTTTATCTATATGAATTACAAATTAGATTACATAAATGGGTAAGGTCAATGGTGAGCCGCATCTAATCCGTTTACTTGTAAACGGATCAGGTCACTAAATGGGACGGGTTGGTAGGTCAAAAAAATTTATTTTGGGGTTTAATCGAATTAGAACTCGAATTGGATCGAGTCATAATCTGATCCATTGACAAGCCTATTTACGACACCTGAGGGCCCATTAGTTTTTCCTTTTAAGTTGAGAAGGGTTTTCACGTAAATTTGGTTCCTTGTAATTTTTCTTGTTTTCTTTGCCTTAATTTAGTAATCATTCTCCTAAATTAACCACAAACCATTTTGCAACTCAAGGTTTTCCAACAGAAGAAAGATAATGACAATTTGTGGAGATACTTCTAATCCTATGTTAATGTTTATGGATGAATCATTTGCATCGTTCGTATTTCGTGGATATTCATGAGCACCTTTTCAAAAATATTGTAAATTTTCTTATCATTTACATATTCCTCAAGACTTGGAAATATACATATCTCATAAACTATAAAAACATATTTGTTAATTAAAATACACTGTGTCAAATTAAATTAAACCTGTTTTTGACCTCGAGGCTACGCATTGGGAAATGAAAATTTGAAACAATAGCTGACTTGGGAGAGCCCCATCTATCGCACCTGAGTACATTAAAATACAAGATAATAACAATAGTCCATGAAATAATGGCATCAATAGATCAATAAACTTATTCAGTAGATTCAAAAGATTTGAATTGGCACTGTGCAATCCTATTAATGAGTACTAACTAAATACAAAAAAGGAGAAAATTGCATGTTAAATCAAGAATCACTGCATCCGTCCGGAGCATATACACAGTAGAAGAATAACAGCTCTCCTCTACAAGATGGAAGGAACTAGGAAACTCATAACCTTCCTACGAAGTAAAAAGAAACCTAAGGCCCTATTTAGCGCGAGAACCAAAATGAATTCTAGTATTTTGATTCAGGATGTGAAATAAAGTTGATATTTTTATTAAAAATTATTGAGTATGTGAAATAAAATAATATTTTTTTATATTAAAATTTGTGTAGAATGATTAGAAAATTTTATTTATTATTATTATTGTTGTTTTTTAAACTAGTACCATTTTGGTCCTGATTTTAGTCCCCGCGCCAAATAGGCCCTAAGATAATAATATCACCAGTTGTCATCTCACATACATCTCATGACCTAATGACATGGCTTTATAACCTATCTAGTGAAGAACTATGCCTACCTCATGACAACCTTCCCAAGCATGATAGCATTCCTTATGCACCACATGAGGAATAAAGGCTATGATATTTGTTATATCTTCTGGATATCCAAGAGGTTTCGTTTTCCATGACGTAGGAACATATTTGAACCTGCGAATGTTAGCCATAGAATAATTCATAATTACCCTTACAAAATGATGTTACAATTCATCTCATGAAGAGCTATTTCTACCTTGTGATCCCACAAGGTAGGAAGGTATGCCACCACGAGAAGATATAAGTGAGAGTAGCATCGAATATGTATGATACTTCATGGCCACCCCAAAGGCTTCGACTAAGATTACCAATGTAGGCCTGCCATGAGGCTCTAGGAGACCTACCTCATAGCCATAAGACGAGGTAAGAAAATGACCTATCTCATAATCATGACACGAGATAGGTAATAGGACAATGCCATGACTTTTCACGAGACCCCATTCAGAGCTACCTCATGGAATCACCATAATGACCAAGAAAAAGAAGTCATGTCCAGTCACCACGAGACTCCTCATTGCTCCAGCACCGGTTCCTAGACCACAGAACTATAGACTTAGCTTACCATCATTTTACCCAATTACAACTGCATTTGTTCGCAAGACTTGGGTGCAATCAAAAGACCCGAAATGGTAGCTATTCTGTCAATTCACTGCCAGCTTTCTAGGTTACAATCATCATTGTATTATGTATGGCATGCCAGCCTTTTTATGCACAAGCGCCTCTCTCATTGATTATCGACACGTCATCATCAGAAAATCTCCAAACCTTCAAAGGATAAACTCAATTGCCCATCATCCCAAGGCAGAAACTCCTACAAATACCTATACTTCTCACAAAAAGGAGATCTGTTTCCACACCATTCGAAGAATTCCTACTAGGGTTTTTTTTCTTTGTTGAAGCTTCCATGAGAACCAAGGGAGTAATCCAAGGCTTCTCTTGACTTCTCATAGGAGCAAAAGAGAAGGCTTCCCAACACATATGATCTCATTCGAAAAGAGAATTTCACATCTCAAGATCAATACCTCAGAACTTCTCACCCAAGGCATAGAGGAATGCCCGTCAAAAGAATAAAAAAATTCACGAAGCGTTCTCATGTAAACATTTTCTCCCCATATCTTTCCTTAAGATATAATAGGAAGCCCAAGGTGTTGTAACTTTGTATACTCCTTCCTTATTCCCAAATAAAAGGTGATTAAAGAATCATTCATGTTGCCTACTCTATAGGTCTCGAGGTTTTCCTAACTGTAGAGAGTTTCCATGTAAAAGTGCTTGTGTCTCATTTCTTTCCCTACGTCTTTTTGCTTTTCTCTACCTTTCCTCAATCTCCACCATCATTTCCATGATATAAATTAAGTTCCAGTATAATGCAAGAGGCGATCTCCCAAGCACAAGAGATCTATCCCATTCGTCCCAAGAGGGCATTTTCTGTCATCAATATTGTACAAACTCATAGTTGAGAATCATGATACTGCATTTGTAATAAGTAATTGGATTATTGAGTTTACAATTGGTTAAATTTGAGTATAGCTGATGTATAGAGATATACCCCCATATTTCACCATAAATAATCTTTTATTAATGCAGGCTAGTCATTTCAAAAAATGCAAGCATCTATAGTATTACCCTTTTTGGTTGAAAAGAATCTTAATTAATGGCTAACAATAATATTTTGAGCACAGTTATGACTTGATCGGGGGATGAGGAATTTATTTTGTCCATGGTTCTATCATCCAGGGCTGATTCAAAAATGATTTGTCTTTGGTGTCAGTAGTGCTTCAGCAGTAACCTAAAGTTTAAGTAATGTAAAATTTTTTTGTTAGGAACCATAAGTTCCCTGATCTAAGAAGATTCCCAAAGAGTTGAAATTTAGGTTTATATTGAACTCATGAATGCATGCGGCTACCATTGAATTCTTAATTCGTTCCTTTGCATGGCTGTGCAATGTGCATTAAGCTTTGTAATACCTCCATGTGCCTTTCTTTGGTTTGCTATGAATGAAGAGCAAGATTTGATGGTTAGTGGGTTAACAAACTTTTCTAATTCACATTAGCTTCTTTACTAAATTATTTTCAAGTGCAATTCAGTACGACTCTTCCTATTTTCTTCATATGCTCGGCTCCCATTACTCTGATTTTTCCATTGATGGAGTAGTATTCTCTTTTTATATCAAAAAGCTATTATTTTCTTTATATAGTAAAATACACACCATTAATATGTGTAGTTAGCTCCTCAATTTTGTATAAAACAACAATCTAATGAAAAACGGTGGGACCAAAATATAAAAGTAAAGTATAAATGGCATATTCAATAAAAGCGCTTTTGTAATTTCTTAAAGTGATAAAATTGCCGAAAGTATCATTTCAAAGATAGGAACACTAAATATCACAAATGTCACAAAGGAAATTTTTTGAAAAATCATAACAAGAAATGAGTTTTAAACACAAATTAATCGCCATTTTATCATTATATTTTATGCCTTAATAACATAATAGAAAATTGAAGACATTCCAAGAATGCATGATTAAATCTCCAACAAATATCCTACACAGTGTAAATGCTCAGGATTTCATAATCATGATTATGAACAGCATAATAGCTGAATAAATAGTTTAGCATTAGCCAACTTGAATTCCTTGCCACGAGCCTTTTCATACTTTACAGTTGAAATAAGAAAAGTTAAGGGGTTGATTTTCAAGTAGACATTACACAGCTAATTACTACACAGCGTCAAAAACATAATATTAACCATGATTAGATTCAGCATGTGACGGAATTTAAAATCCCGAGAGATGGCTACAGGCGCAGCAACATAATAATAAGAGAAATAACAACGACAACAAATAGCACAGCTAAAACTGTAATTGTAGATTGTTTATAACAACAAAGCTTCTCAAATGCACTGACAAAAAATCTTCTAAATTTTTTGCATGTCATGTGATCTCCTCAAGATGATGTCCAGCATACACATGCTTCGACTCAATTTCCAACAATAGTTATATGACCTTCCTACCTCCAATAACTTTGAGGGCTTGATTGGGTTTGCTCAAAAGAAATTCTGTTTGAAATTCTTTTCAAGTTTGAAGAACTGAGCAAAAAAATTACCCTACCAATAAAGGATCGACGTGTTATAATGCCTTAACCAAGAAAAATATGTAGAATCCCTAGTAAAATTCTTTGGGAAGTTAAAAACGAGAAGGGTGACAAATGTTTCGTACGACAGGAGGACAACTATCTAATTGCAGGAAAAATTTTATAAAAACTACTATCCAATCAGCTAGGCTGCATTGGAGTAAGTGTTGACCAATTCAATGGCAAATGTCCATAAGATAATGCAGCGAAGAATATACCTAGTTGGGTAAGTTTTTTTTTTTTATAGTAGTTACAATACAATTTATTGAATTGGAAATAATTGTACTAAAGAGAAAGAAGGCATAACAACTATATACAATAAAGTAAGGGTGGAACTTTTTAAGGCAATTTGATCATTTTCAATGTCAATCTCTAAGGTGTGTTTGTTTAGTCGGGTTAGTTTTAATAGGTTTACAGTCAATTTTGAATGGTAATATTTTTATTTAAAAGTTGTAAATAATATGAAATAAAATTAGTTATTATCTGTGTGGATGTGAAATATAATTATTTATTATCTTAGTATGTGTGTAAAATGTGACCTAAAGATAATTTTTATCTTCAAGGAAATAAACACAAGTGTTTTTTTGAAATACATGTATAATATACAATATAATTATAATTAAATTTGTAATAGTGTGACATGTAAGGTAACTAGGTTAATTAGTGCAAAATATAAGATAAAGTTAAGTAGGTTAATTTCAACCTGGAAACAAGCAAGGCCCAAGGATCCTATATATAAACGTGAGTGGTCGACACAATAGCAATGAAAGGTTGGCAAAGACCAAGAATGACTTGAGATGATAAAAGCTCATACTATAATTGATTGCATCAGAAATGATTGCATCAGAGAGATGTAGCACCTAGAGAAGGTAAAATGGGGTAGGACATTGGCCCTATTTGGCATGGGCTGGCATGGGCCAAAATCATCACAATCCCCTATCAAAAAGACTCAATATTTTTATATTTATTTTATATCATACATAAATTTCAATATTAAAAATCAACTATTTTTCACATCCTACACAAATGTCAACTTTAAAAATCAAATTTGTTTGATATCTTACACATATATTAATAAAATAATCAAATTTATTTTACATTTAACACAAATCTCAATATTAAAATAAAATTATTGCACATCATAATATTAAAATAATTTTATTTCTCTATCCTCATATCAATTGAAACATTACCAAAAAAATCCTAAACAAACAGCCCATTAAGGTGGTTTGTTCGTATCAATCATCGATCCATAAAGGTTTTTGTACATTAATATGATTGATCCAGGTCATGACAGTAAAGGAAGGGTGGGAAAAAATCTTTAAAAGATATGATCATTAAATATGATATTGACTCAATTGCGCTTATAGATAATAATAGAAGAGAAATCCACATAGCTAGCCCAAAATAGAAAGAAAAATGCTATGCAACCTAATATTTGACCAAAAGTAGCCCAGAAGCAACTTTTTAAGTTTAATACATAAGATTATCAAGCGGATGAAACCTTTAATCCAATTGATTAGGCCCAAAAGTAGCTTTTGGGTTATGTATTGATCAGATATTGGGGTCTTGTAGCAGGGATCAAATAGAAATTCACGCATTTCCAAAGTATAAGTCATCCTATCAACAAGATTGGTACACGTCGGCAAGCATACGATTAGCAAGCATACACCTAGTAATTTGTACCATGATTGGTCCTGGTTACTGATCTTTATATTCCTGGAAAGCCTCTTTGGTCCACGTAGTTACATTTTCAAAAAAAAAAAAAACATAAACATAAATTGAAGCAGATGCTTAGATAATAATCTTTGGTTGACACGCCCAGCAGAAAAGTACATAACCTACAACTAAATTTTCTACCTAAATTAGTGAAATGCAGTGACAGTTATATGAGATGGAATGAAAAAGGAAAAGAAAATTAATCAAACTGGCTTTACCTATTGCAATTGGGCAATTTGCTGCGCAGCGTCTTCAACCCAAATGCAGAATCCACCTCCTTCGCAAAAAGACTTTCACCAGTTAACGAACACATCGCTTCAGTCTTTGCCTCGTTCTCCGCTTGTCGACGGGCCAAAACCAGGAAAGAAATAAGAAGAAGATGCTTGCAAAACAAGGTAAAGAGAAGTGGGGAAAAGATGCTTTAAAAAAAGCTGAACCGGAAGAGGCATCAGGAAATGGAGAGAGGAATACGGAGCACGGCGGAGATGAGAAGGTTTCCATGGAGCTTCGTTAGGGTTAGGTTTTACGTTTGGACGCAAAAGAGGGGAAGTTTGAAATTCCGATAGAAGAGTGAAGCACTACTGCAGCACATCGGCACGGAGGCCGGCGTACTTTATGACTATAGTGAGTAAATTGCAGTTTAGTCCATTCACCAATAGCATATTTCACATAATCTATGTTTTTAAATCATTAAAGCCCTATTTGGCGCAAGGACTAAATCATGACCAAAATAATACTAATTTTAAAAAAAAATAATAATAATAATAAATAAATTTTTTAATTATTTTACACAAATTATAATATAAAAAATATTATTTTACTTCACATACTCAATAATTTTTAATAAAAAAATTAACTTTATTTTACATCCTATATCAAAATACTCAATTCGAATATTTTGGTTTAGAATGTGAAATAAAGTATATATTTTTATTAAAAATTATTGAGTATGTGAAGTAAAATAATACTTTTTTATATTAGAATTTGTATAAAATGATTAAAAAAAATTATTTATTATTATTATTTTTTTTAAATTAGTATCATTTTGGTTCTGATTTGGTCCTCGCGCCAAACAGGGAAGTTCCAGTTCAATTTTCACGTTATTATATTCAATTTGATAATTATTAGTAAAATTTGGAAATGAGTTTTTATCACATCAAATAAAATGTTAAATAATAAAAAAAAATATTTCATATTGAGAATAAAAACAAATGAAAAAATTATTCGTTCTCACAACCAGAATAATTGTAAAGATAATTTCATCATTTATCTAAAAAATATTACATTTTAGATAAAATTCGAACTAGAAGGCCCAACAATCTATGTGAAATTTATCTACAATAAAAAAGGTTAAGGTAAATTATATTTGAACTCCCAAGGTTAGAAGTGCAATACAAGTTATGAAAAACCTCACTTTGAGCCCTGAAATTATAAAAGTGATTCAGTTTGGCCCCTTTTTTAGAAATTTATCTTTTTTACTAATTTTTTCAATAAAAATATAAAATTTAATTATTTTTGATTAGTTTAAATTATTTACATATTTTAAAGGATCATTATACTTCTTTATTCTTAATATTTTTTAAAAATTTAATAAAAAATTAAAATAAAATTTCTTTTATATCTTATTTTCTTTGCATTAATAATTTAAAATTTAAAATATAAAAAATAATATTTTAAAAAATTATAAAATTAATAAATATAATAATCTTACAGCAAATTAATAAAAATTAATAATTATGCCTTAATTGCGATTGTTGACATAGGATGTAGGAGATCCCAAGAAACACCAAAAAAGAGAAAGAATTCCGAGAGACGGCGTCCCGCAGAAGGATAAGCCTATTAGTTAAAGCTTGAGAAAGAAAAAAACACACAGAGCAGCACACAAAGGTTTAAGGTGGTTCAGGGAGGAGTTCCCCTACATCCACCGGGCAATCAGCGAGAATACTTCACTAATGAAAAAAGGCAGCCGTGAATGCTGATACAATGCTAGAAGGAGAACAAGTTGGGAAAGAAAGAGAGAGAGAGAAAGAGAGAGAGAGAGAGAGAGAGCTTTTCTTCTTGTCAAGCTCCTGTTTACAAGGGGTGATAGAGGAGGGATTCTGCTCTTTCTGGGGTGAGTCCTCTGTTCTTCCCTTCCCCTTTTCGAAGCCAGTTTTAGGGTATTTGTAGGCAGCAGATGGTATAGTTTTATCTTGGTTTTTCGGAAGGAAAGGACATAAACAAATCCTGCACCCATACTGCTTTGTCGGGCACTAGAGGGGTTGGAAGCAATGGGTGAAGAGCTTGTCTTCTTGGGTTCCGTGATGGCTGAAGCATGCAGGCCCTTGGTTTGCATGTCTGGAAAAAGCATGTTGCATTGGAAACGGTGCGGCCAGAGCACGCTGATAGCGATGAGTATAGCTGAGAAACATCGTGTTCGATATGACTGGGAGAGCTGTTTGAATAAGGATCATGCAGGATGTTTGGAAGGCTTCAAACCTCACTCACGAGATTTGGAAGGCTCCCAACCTCACTCACGAGGTTTGGATGGCTCCAAACAACTCCAAAGATTAATGCATGATGTTTCAAGACGAATGAGCGTATATGACTGTGATGCAGCGCTGAAACCACATGTCAACATCGATCAAAATTACAAAATTTTTGTAATTTTAGAATCCCAAATAAATTTTTTTAAAATATTAAGATTAATTTATAATGCTTTTCTAACTTCTGAATGTAATTTACTCAAAACATTAAATAATATAACTCAAAAAAATTATTTATCATTTCAAAAAAGTTCAGCTCTAAAATGATAAAAAGCCCACCCAGATTAGTTAGAATTTCACTTTTTTTTTTGAACTAAAGAATTTCTCTTTTTTGATATACTCAGAAATGTTGTTGTCGCTTTCAAAAAAAAAAAAAAAAAAAAAACGAAAGATTATTGTCTACTTAGCTCAAAAAAACTTTTACAGGCATACTACTCAAAAAAATTTAAATATACATACAAGTCATTTAAAAATTTTTAATTTACATAATTACCTCTTACATTTTTTAATTTACCTTCATGCTTCTTAAAAATTTTCTATTTACATAAATAATGCTCAAAATTATTGCACTAAAAATTTTCTATTTACATTTATGCCCTTGAAAGACCTTCTATTTGAGTTTTTCACTTGTTATCTTATTGTTAATTTTAAATTCTTTGGATAAAATACAAGACTTTTAAGTGATATATTTGAAAACAAAATTTTTTAAAAATATATCTGAGATTATAAAAACATTATTACTTAATGTAAATTAAAATATAACTATTAAGCTTTACTATTATATTATAAAATTATAAAAAAAAATTTAACTTTATAAAATATAATTTTAAAATATTAATATTTTAAATTTTAATTTTTAGGAAAAAACAAAAATAAAAAAATTAAATTTTAAATTTTTATGAATTTTTAAAAATAATGAAAATAAAAAAAACAATCATCCTTTAAAATATATAAACTGTTTAAATTAATATCAATAAAAGGTAATCAAAAAGATAAAATTCTAAAAAATAAAATAAAATTATAATACTTTCATAACTTTTAAACTAAAATTAAAATTTTTTAAAATTTGAGACCAATTTACAAAACTCTCCAAACATCAGGACCGAAATACTTACCCAAAAATCAATTTAACATCTTAACTAGACGTCAATCAATTGTAGATAACATCTAGATATCATTTTAACGTGATAATTTTATAAGTTTTTATAATATTATTTAAACACATTATTAAACAAAATAATTAATTTTTTAAATAATATGAAATAATATAACCAAACTACATTCGTGACACAAACCAAGAGAAAAACAATAGCACATGGTGTCAAACATCCATTGAGACATCCATTAAGTCCTAGTTCCAACTTTGAAGAATAATATAACATCATATATAACACAAATGAACAAACAAATAAATAAAACATTAAAAGAAAGGGGCATTTACGTAAAGAACATTGAATTCATCACAAATTACACATTTCACCATCATTTAGTAAATATTATGCATATCACACTCTTCTTATATTGCTTATGGGCTTTACATTTCTATTATAACAATAAGGAGAGTGATATGCGTAATATTTACTAAACGATGGTGAAATACGTAATTTGTGATGAATTCACTATTCTCTACGTAAATCCCCCTAAAAGAAAATATCAAAAAGCAAGTCTGAATAACCACTTTACTGAAGAAAGAGAGATATTTAATGTAGGTCCATATCTTTTTGAATCATTTGAAATAAGTCTGAATAAGTACTCACAACAAAGCTTAACCACAAAACAAAAACAAAAACAAAAAAATTTAAAAGATATGGACCTACATGAAATACATCTATATCTCAGAAACCCATAAATTATTTACCCTTACAAAAAAATAATAATAATAATAATAAGGGGCAGCACATTATGAATAAGTGCTTCATTAGATCAAACCTCCATTGCACTGTCAGCAGCAACAGCCTTTTGCTGCAGCTCATGCTGCTCAGGAGTGTGCAGAGGCAAATGAGAGGCCTGTTCTTGCTGCTTCCGCATCTGATGATGCAGCTGGAACATCTGAGAGTTCAGATGAACGTGCTGGCTCAGGCCAGCCGACGGCGGTTCGCCATTGGCGAGTTTCAGACGCTGAACCTCGGCCGAAAGTGCTTCATTAAGAGCTGCATGTTCAGAAAAATATATATATGCATAACATACTAGTGCCCATGAATTCCTAGATTCGAACCTCTGATTCTGAAGTTTGAGGTCAAAAGGTATCATATTGTGAAAAGAAGATTGATAAAGCTAAAAGTTTGAGACATAATCAGATAAAAGTAAAATTGGGCACAAAGACGGAAAAATATTTTGCCTATAAGCTAATGTATCCTCGAGTTTACATATCAGCCAACCAAATCACATAATCTACAGTGTTCGCTCGCATAAGAATGTGTAAACACAACATGAATAGCCTGTTTGTTTGTAAGGTTAAATTTAAGAAGGTTAAAATTAAACTTGAATAGAAATATTTTTTTATTAAAAATTATGAATGATGTGAAATAAATTTAGTTATTATATTGGGATTTGTGAGGGATGTGATATAAAGTTAGTTATTATATTATAATATGTGAGGGATGTGATATAAGTTAGTTATTATTTTTTGTAATATGTGTAGGATGTGAAATAAATTTAATTTTTAATATTAAATTTTATGTGTGATGTGATATGCCTGATTAAAATTAAATAAGTTTAATTTTAAACTTCTAGACAAACGGGGCTGAAGTGTTGTAGAGAAACATTATGTTTCTTTTTACATTCAAATGGTTTGATGTATGTCAATTCAATAGATCAATGAATTGCAGGATATGTTCTTATCTTTTAGCACATCAACTAAATACATTATAGATGATATAGCATGGGAATTGGATTCCCAGTAAGTACAGAATAAAGTGTTGGAATCAATGAAACTATAAGGGACTCATGTGAACTAGTGATAATAGTGAAAAAAAAAAAAAGAATTTTCTGGAACCTACATCTTCTAACAGTATTAGTTGGACAAATGATGAATCATGAAGTGGATGATCATTGAACAAAATCAGAATAGGATGATGGGATGCAGGAAGGCATCACTCCGATCAAGGTCCTAAAACCTGCGGAAATCAACCCATCGGAACGAATGGCAATGGGATCGTCCAATGGATGATTGGACCGTTCAATCAATAAATAGATCGCGACCGACGTAATAAATCCCTCCTACTTTATCATCAAATTGTTAAGCGCACTCTTGATAATACTCGGAACGCACACAAGAAATTGTCCCACTTTGGCGGTTCAACAATAAGTTGTATTCATACACAAATGATAGTCCTTTACCACTACTAAAGCATTTGTGACAATGATCCAATCATTTGTGTATTGAGACCAACTTGAACTCCCTGTTATTTCTCCCCTAACTTCACATATAAAGCATGGATGGAGATCTAAATAGGTAAATTGATTTAATAAGCATGTACAAATTTCCTAAACAAACAGCAGTTAGTATCAAAAGACATCAAAAGAAAATTAGACTAAAGGGGCGTTTGGTTCAATGTTATCTTGATGTTATGTTATGTTATCTAGAGAAGACAATTGTTTGGTTCAATGACATCTACAAATAATCTTCTATTAGATTATAAAATTATTAGTCAAAAGATGACATCTAGATGTCATGACATCTAGATTACATAACATAACACCAAGATAACAACGAACCAAACGCCCCCTAAAGCAGATCGGGTTTTTTGAACGACAAGACAAGAGGCATTCTGAGAAACTCATTAATAGATTTGTCACAATATTCTAATAGACAACCAAAAGGACTTGAGAGACAATTGTTCAAGAGCTAGGAAAGACGAGAAAACATACCATCTCTTAACTGCGCTTGCTGCTCCATGGCTTGCAGCCTAAACTTCAAATGATTATTTTGAGACGTAAGGCCAGCTGAGTCTCTCTGATAAAATGAAAACAAAAATATTACCAAACTCTCCAACAAAAATCCAAAAAAAAAAAGAAGAAAAAAACTTGAATGAGATCTGATAAACTACCTGTAGCAGCGTTAACTGAGCTGACAAAGTGGTTGCTTCAGTCTGTAATGTCTGTACCTTGTGCTCTAATTCTGTAATATAGCGCATCTTCCTTTCCTTAGAACGAGCAGCTGACTGGCGATTAGCTAAAATCCTGCCAAATCAAGAAAAAAACGTCAAAGAGGAGGGCTTCTCTAAGCACAGTGAATCAAAGGCAAGAAAAAGACAACACCTTTTGACTCTTTTAGGATCAGTCATTGCTAATTCAGCAAGCATCTTGTTAGCCATGATTTTCTTAAGCTCTAGATCGCTGAACTCCCCATTGCCAAACTCCAAACTAAATGCACATGTGCTCCCATCCATTTGCCCACTACGTGAATGCTGACCAGGCCTGGATCCAGGGGAAGGCAGCTGCTTCGACATCTCATCTCCGAAGTTCAATTTGCCCATAAAACTGTCCATCGAAATACTCCTGCAATGCCTTGAAGTTGAATTGAATGGAACAGGATCACCAACTGCATTCCTCTTATTCCTCTCCTTCCTCTCTGCCATTCTGCATTCACTCTCATTCATACTACTCTCTGCTTCATTCTCACTGCTTTCGGCACCATTAGTCTTGGAACCACTAGCTCTGCTGTCCAAGTCCTCGCGTTTCTCTTCGGTGCCGGAAGAGTTGTTGAGAGCTTCCAGGCCGTCGAGATTCATGTAAGCGCTGATGAGGTCATCACCTGCATCACCGTCGGATTTCGTCCGGCAGTCTCCTTCTCTATCACTTTCAGCCTCTTGCTTAACGAACAGAACTGGAGGCTTAGAAGATGACTGACGGCCTTCCCTGGCGACTGGAGCCGGCCGGTCGAGGAGCCCCTGCAACTGATGCGGAAGCGGGGGAAGTCCGGCCATGGGGAGAGCGGAATCGATGAACCCAAACGGAATATCGCTCTGAGATCGCCGATGCGCTTTGCGTTGCTGGAGTCCGTCGGTGACAGCCTTCCCGGGTGAGGGGGGGAGGGGTAGAGCGGCAGAAAGTTTCGCCATGTTAACGTCGGCGGCAGCTGTAGAAGCAACCGCCGCCGCGGCGGGGTCGGGAAAAGGGAACGAACTAAAAGAAGACAATGATTCAAGAGAGAAGAAGGGAGGCTGCGAGGTAGAACGCGAATGCGAAGGCAACAGATTGAAACCTACGCCATCAGAGGGCGGGTGGGACAGGGACAGAGAGGCCGGAGGCTGTTCAGCGGCCCCGCCGCTGGCGCTGGGGATCCGAGAGTAAGGCGAGGCCGTGGGAAAGAAAGGATGGACGGGTGGGATGCCAGGGCGCTTTGCGATGTCCGGCATGAGGTTCGGTGACAACTGGCCGTATAAGCCGCGGCCGCCGACCGAGGAAGAAGGGGACGGTGCTCCCGCAAAGGGCTTCAACCTCTGCATCATATCCATTCTGAACTCCTCCGTATCCTCCATCGAAGAAGTAGAAGAAGATAAAGAAAGAGAAGAACGAGGATTTGGAATGGTGGAAAGTTCTTAGAGATGGAATGCCGGCAGCGTCTCCTTGCGCCGGAAAAGACGCCAAATGTAGAGTGGCGGTAATGTGGCTTCTTCAGAGGGCGGAGAAGCAGATGCGCTCTCTCCCTCTCTCTCGCGCTGACTCACGTTCCTTTGGCTCAAGCTCTGTTTCTCTCTGTGTCTCTCTCCGCGTGAATTTAAGTAGGATTTCAATTTCATTTCCGCTGGCGTTTCATCTTCATTTCATTTCGCTACGCCTCCATATCCGTCGTTTTGTTTTAGGGAATTAATACGTAGGCTCTGAATTTAAGTTATAATAATATTCAAATTTATATTCTCAAAATTTTAACATCCAAATTTTAACATTTAAACTATTTTTTTAATTTTTTATTATTATTTTTTTAAAAATTATAATTATATTTTTCCCTCTCCCTCTTCAAAAGCAGAAATAAAAAAATATAATTATAATTTAAAAAAAAATAAATATTAAAATACTAAAAACTCAAGTATAATTTACTATTTTTATTATTTTTCATCATATTTTTTTATAAATATTCTATAGTATTTCATTTCAATATAATTTCATAATTACACATCACTGATGGTCCGGACCGGACCTGAGCTGAATCACTTGGCTCAAGCCGGTTCAGATAATTCAATCTAATTCGACATCTCAAAAAATAATAATAATTATTGCTGATATTACAATCATAGAATGTTTCGGTTTCTTTTCTTTTTTATTAATTAATTCATAATTTATTTAAAAAAAAATTCAAATAAAAGAATTATAAAAATAAATTTAAAATAATATCACAAATTAAATAATTAAAAAGATCAAAAAAACTATTCATATAAAGTAATCTTATCATATTTCATTATTCATTATCATTTATTGCTCCTGTTTATTATTTATTATCATGTTTCTTAATCTGGCTTTAATAAAAAAATTTAAAGGTATGAAATTATAGAAAACCTAATAATTATGTATATAATTTTTCATATTTTTCTACCAAAATGAATTTCTTATTTTTAAAATGTGCTGAACTAATATAATAGTCATAAATAATAATAAATAATTAAAATAATAAATTTATTTATTTTATTATTTTATTGTTATTACTAAATAGTAAATACCATAAAAATAATTTAATTCATTGTAATATAATATAATTGAATATGCAATTTAAAGTAGTTATTGAATAAAATTAGATGATATACCAGTTCACTCGATTAGATAAGACGATTTACCAGGTTTACGTCGTGAAATAAAGAGGGCTGATGGAATGAATTTTTAAAAAATATTAATTAATTTTAAAAGATAAATCTAATTATAGAGCCTGTTAATGATTTATATTTTTTATTTTCTGTGAGGTAATAATTGCATGGTACATAATAAATTGTTGCTCTAATTATCTGTCTTCTAGGTTTATACTTTATATAGTGCATATAAAATTTACTTTAGAGGTATAGAAATAAAAAGATATTATTTAATGACAATATAACATGCAAATTTATCATTATTTTATACATTTATTGGGATATTTAAGGGATTACTATTCAGACTTCTAGCAATATCCATTAATGTCAATAATAATAATAATAATAATAATAATAATAATAATAATAATAATAATAATTGTAATTAAAATAAAGCAATGTCATTAAAGCCTTTTATAGATTTTTTATGCAAATTTGCATCTCAAAATGAAAATCATTTAATATATAACAGTTCATTGAATATTGGGAAAAATCTTAATATTTCTCCGTAAAATGGAATTAAATTTCCTATTAGATGCTCAAAATTAGACTAAATCCTTCAAAAAAAATTATTTATATCTCTTTTGCATTATTAACAAGATCAAAGATTTTTTTAAAAATACATTAATAAGCATAAAGATATAGATATGCATGTGATACTGAATATTCTATTCATTTAAGATTGTGGATTTAAATTAATGCATAGATTTATTTTAGATTGATAGAAGATGTGATATAAATGCTCAATATTTTGAGAATTAATGAATGAAAAAAACATTTATGACGATTATGGACTTATAACAGTTCTTAAAATAAATCATCTATATCACAAAACTACAATATTATAATTTGTCTTTACTCTATGACATTTAATAAATAAATAAAATAATTTGAAATTTATGTACGTATTTACCTTAATTTCAAAGATATATGAATTTTAAACTAACGATAAGATTGGATAATTGAATAAATCAGCCATACAACAGGTCAGTTTGATTAAATCGGTTAACCGAGCTGGCAAACCTATTCGAGCTTCCGATGATAAATTGAGAACATCATATTTTATATTTTTTATTAGTTATCGTAATATCTAGATGTCATCTTTTAAAATATAATTTTATAATTTTTATAAAATTATTCAAAAATATCATCAAATTAAAAAAATTATTATAAAATTATATAAAAATATCATCAAATAAAAAAACTATTTTTTTAAAATAATATGATATAATATTAAACTAAATACTCTCTTCATTACATCTAATAACAGCAATTTTATAATTGCAAAAATTATAATTGAGATTCTTTAAAAAATTGAGATTAATTTGTAAAATCTTTTAAATCTCAGGAGCCTGGATGTCATTTACCATAAATTTTAATAATTAATTTTCGTTAAAATCAGGGTAACGAAATTTTTAGCCAAGATCTAATGGCGTGGTCTCCTCGGGACTGCCGCCGTCAGAGATAACGGCAATTCGGCAGCTCGTCGTGCCGATGTGTCGACTGGAGTCAACTCGACCCACGTTTCGAAGAAGCCACGTGGCATGAATACGTACATTTGAGTTTAATGCGAAACATTACACATATTTCATAATATTTTTAAAATGTAATAAATTAATTTTCACATCTCTTTCTTCATCACTTTTTTATGTAAAAAATAATAAGTTAAATACTCCCGGGTATTCTCATACTCTGAAAAACTTAAAAAAATTATTAGAGTGCATTTAATTCAATGTGATTTAAATGCTAATGTAATTTAAATATTTATATTATTTTTAAATTATTATCTAATTAATTTAATAATATTATATAAAATGAAACAACAAAAAAAAATTTAAAAAAAATCCAACCTCCTCTCATTCAATTAAAATGGCAATTAGGCTTCTCAAAAATTTTAACAATAATTTTTAATTATTATACCATTATTTAAATATATTATAGAATCAAATAATTAATTTCTGCAAATAGATTGACATAACAAACTGAAATATTTTGAGGACATCTATGCAGTTTGGCTTCATTTATATGTGCAATGGCCAACTCAAAATGATATGTTTCTTTGAGCTTAATTTAGTGCGAGAATTAAAATCAAAATTAAAATAATACTAATTTAAAAATAATAGTAACAATAATAAATAAATTTTATTATATTTTACATAAATTTTAACATAAAAAATATTTTTTTATTTCATATAATCAATTATTTTTAATAAAATTATCAACTTTATTTCACGTATTAAATCAAAATAAATAATTTAAATATTTTAATCTAAAATATAAAATAAAATAAATTTTTTATATTAAAATTTCTATAAAATATAATAAAATTTTATTTATTCAATATTTTTATTATTTTTTAAACTAGTACTCTTATGATCCTAATTTTAGTGCTCGCACAAAACAAAGTCTTAATTTATATATCATAATACATAACAAAAGTTATACAGTAAATGATCACTTCTCTTAAAAATTCAAAAATCAAGAGGATCGATGTGAGAATTTAGAAATCCAAATAGAGCAAATGCAGATAATCCAATAGGAATAGTCAACAAAAATAAGAGACATTTACATACCAAAAAACACTTTACAAATAACATATGTATCACCATTTTCATAAAATTTAAATTATAAAATAATATATATTTGAAATTAAATATAATAATTAAATTTTTTTTTTGATAAAATAACTAAAATTTTATGCAACAGTAAAAAACCTCAAAATTAAATGCTTGATATATGAACATTGTTTCCCATGAAAAAGAAAGAAGATGAATATTGAGAGGGGACGTTACTTTCAAGGTTTTGAAAATAATCGGAGTCCAACCGGAATGAAGTAAAAATTAAAAAAATTAAAAAAATTAAAAAAATTAATAAAATATAAATATAATTAAGATATATATTATTCACACATCAACACAACAATTAGACATAAAATAAATGTGTAATAATTGAATTTAACAAATAATATCTTATGTCAATAACTCAAAAAATAATTTCAAACAAATTAAAATAACAATAACCCAACAAAATATTCACAAATCACAAATTGAGTATAATATTTAGTACATCATTAAAAAATCTGAATAAATAGTATGCTTTGTTAATATTAAATATTAAATCATTTTATCATTTCATATCACTAAAATACTAAAATACTAAATCATTCCGAGAAAATGGGGGCTGGAGAGAAGAATGCGAGGTAAGGGGAATCGCGAGTTCATGACTATCGCGCGAGAAAAGACCGCAGAACGAAAGACTGAGTTAGGGAACTAGGGTTTAGGAAATTTTTTTTTTAATTTTAAACTCAACCGGTCTAACCGTACCGGTTCACCGATTGACCGATTGAATCGCGATTTAGACCGATTCTGGCCGGTTTTAAGCGGATCTGGTTATAAAATTAAACCGGACCGGTTGGCTGACCGGTTCACGATTCGACCAATTGCACCGGCCGATCCGGTCCGTTTTTTAAAACCTTGGTTACTTTAAAAAGAAACATTTTTAAAATCATTAGCTATCTGTGGTTGAAAATTTTACATTTATGCCCTATTTGGCAACGAGCTAAAAATCATAACTAAAATTAGCTATGATCAAAATCTTAAATTTATTTTAAAAAAGCTTAAAAAATTATTTTATATCACATCTCACACAAATTCCAACGTTAAACAATTACTTTATTTCACATCCAACACAATCCTCAATAAATCAATCAATTTTATTTCACATTCCATACAATTTTTAATATAACCAACTTATTTTATTTCACATCATACATATTTTTCAAAAATGACTAAATATTTCAACTAAATCTTTTTTTTTTCTTATTACCAAAAAGAGCCTTAAAATCGCATTGTTAATAAAAAAATGAAATACACAGAAATTGCACCATTTCTTTTGCTTCTAACACTTTTTAAATTTTCCATAAAAAAAAAATTCCTTTTAATTTTTCTTCCGGTATCCATTGCCGTGAATATGCAATTTCAGCCTTAAAAAAAAATAAGAATAATTACATCTATCACCCCAAAGATAAATTAATTACTAAAAAAAAAAAGATAAGTTAATTATTCATTTTACTCGTAAACATAAATAAATAGTTCACATTTGTCAACCTAAGATGAACAATATTCACACTTATTATTCCAAATATAAATATTTAAATCTTTTAACCCTATAGCTTATATCTATCACCTCATATACTTGCTTATAAATAAGCCAAACTCTACACATTTTTTTCAACCGATAAATGAAAGTTTCCTTATGTGCAACTACCTTTAGAATGGGTTAGTCTAAGAATTCCGAAAGGGATCAATATCCCGAAAGAAAAGGGTAGAAAAATTTTAAGTGAAAATTCTAGAAATTCTAGTTATTTATTTATTTTTAATATTTTCCTCCATCCTCTAAATCCTAACCACCACATATTCATCGTCCCGCATCGATTTCAGTACTAGAGCGTGTTGTCCCACGTCAAGGTTACACGTACTTAATACTATGACTTAGACTCAAAGATTAACCCTCCTAAATATCCTGCTAACCACATGACCTCAACCCAACGAACACGCCAACCTTTAGTCAGAGGCTAAAACAGTCAACTAAGACAACATTAACAAAACTAAACAAAAACTAAACAAAAAGATTTTTTGGTTTGTAACATTTTTTTCAATTCAATATAAATTTGAATCCCTAGAAAATGCACTGCGTATTATGTTGAACTCAAATTAGATCTTTATAGAAAAACACTCCCTGAAATCAGAAAGTGAGAATATTGAAAAGAAATATGAAGGGCTCAGAAATTTCTCAAAAGGAGAAATTTTTGTGTGCACCGGTGCACGGCGCACAAGCCCAATTAGCACACGACACATCAGCACGCCTGACCACTTTTATCCACGTGTCGTGTGCTAATTGGGCTGGTGTACCGTGCACCGGTGCACGCAAAAATTTCTCCAGAAAAAGGGGGAGCATTCATGTATATATGTGTAGCTAAAGAATGCTTACAGTTCATGCCGGTTTTGACGAGGGTGCTTTCTCCACCATCTTAGTACATAGATGCAACATGCAGCGCCCAGTAGCCCAGAAGCAGCCATGGCCAATATAGCAGAATTGCTTATGATCTTGTGATAGCCTCCCTATCAGCAGCATTTTTTTTTTTTTTCATTAGCATAACACAGAGGAAAGCAGATTACTATGTAGAGAAACTACATACTGAAAAAGAATACGAAGAAGAATAGATATACTAATAAAATGCAATAAAAAGAAAAAGGAAAGCCCCAAGCTACCATTAGTCTCAAATATAGAGAAAGAAAGAAAAAACATACATCATAACACACACAAAATCCTTATTAGAAATCATTGTGTTATAGAGAAGCGTGAGAACCAAAATGGTACTAAATTAAAAATAATAATAATAATAATAAATAAATCTTTTTAATTATTTTACATAAATTTTAATATAAAAAAAATTATTTTACTTCACATACTTAATAATTTTCAATAAAAATATCAACTTTATTTCACATCCTAGACCAAAAATTCCAATTGAGTTTTTTGATCTAAGATATGAAATAAAATTAATATTTTTATTAAAAATTATTAAGTATGTGAAGTAAAATAATATTTTTTTTATATTAGAATTTGTGTAAAATGACTAAAAAAAATTATTTATTATTATTATTATTTTTAAACTAATACCATTTTAGTCCTGATTTTGATCTTTGCGACAAACAAAGCCATAGATGTATTTGATGAGATGATATTCAAGACAACCTATAGATTGTTGACCAATATAAGCAAAATATGAGTTTATTTCTGTCACCACAATAGAAAGATAAGAGGGCAAGACCAAACATGACTTCAAAGATGAAAATTACACCAAGATATTGACTTGAGATTACAAGACAAACTTTTTATGATTGATGGTCTACATTAAATCACGTTGTTTGATGTCATAGATAGAAATCAACGTAGTTTATTTTTATTTTATTTTATGTTATTATTTAGAAAATTTATTATTATTTTGAATTAGTCAAATCCGTCATATTTATTTATTTTATTTTTAAATTATGAATTTATTTAGTCCCAAAGGCATATCTTTTTTTAAGAATACAATTAGCTACTCTAATATATAAGCCTTGTATTTGAATATTTAAAGAAACCTTTGAGGGATCCCAAAAGTGATTGATAACCAGGAAGAGAAGGAAAGGGTAAAGAAGTCGAACTTTAAGTGAAAATCCTTGAAACTCTTCTTTATTCTCCAAATCTTCACAACAATTTTGGTAATAGTGTGTTTGTTCCACAACAGTTTTAGTATCAAAGCTCATTTCCACTTCTACCTCTGCAATGCTAAATTATCGTCGCTCCATCATTGTTGTACCTCACGCATGTGAGGTTATGCAAAGTGCCATATCACAACAACATGCGTAATCTGAGCCTGCTCAGCTCGATCAAATATAGATATTTTGATAAATATTGAAATATTGAAGGGCAAAATGGGAAGTCTAATTTTTCCACCACCTGGTACCAAATTTATATAAGATATATAGATATATAGATAGGTAATACATAGGCTACGAACGATCTTTAAAAACAAAAGTGGTAAACAAGTATGATTGATGAAAATGATTTGTAAAAATATAGCTATTGAAGATGATCGAAATCTTCAAAATAAATTTTGCAAACAAGACACTTACAATTACCACTGATAAAAATGCTGCATTCGCTGGTACTAGGGAGAGACTCATCATGCCTCCACGCAACTCATTTGGCACATATCTGATAAGCAAGCAGCAAAAGCAATCACAACCAGGCTATTACAAGAATACTTGAATTTTTGTCAAATGAAGTACAGCTTACACTGTCCTTAATCTTGCTAGAGAAGGTAGGATTATGCCAATGCACGCATGAAAGATGCAGAACCATACCACGAGAACTCCTACATCCTGTTCACGAAGAACGGTAGGTATTAATTCACCAAGAGATGTAATTAAAACCGAGGACTTAAGCATGAGGAAGATCATTAAATTTTCTTTATATGAGCTTTAGAAGTAATGCCTGATAATCATAAGCAACCACTGATAAAACCAATCCAGCGGTAGCAAAAGTGACTGGCAAGTAATCGAGATCTTCAATGTGCAATGGCGAAGCAGAATTCAAGAACCATGAAAAGACAGTGCTTCCAAACATTCTTGAACCAAGAAAACAGGGATAAATATGGGACAGCTGCACCTCTCTTCCATCTGCCTGCAACGCAAGTAGAACTATATGTACCATATGTGAAGCAAGTTTCAGTAATCTATCTTTAAGTTAAACAGGTCTGATGTAATAGATACACACTAATTCATTGTAGGATCTCTAATTTATTTTAAAACAAGCCATGTCATGTCATACAGCAACCTCCAACACACTGTACATCCAAATATCTCAAATCTTAAGCTAATAAGAATGACAACCAATTCACTAATTATATAGAGCACCTAATGCCCATAGGTTGAATCAAACTTCCCTTTCAACAATGGCACAGTCAATCAAGGCTATGTTAGGCAAGACTACGTGATAACTAAACCCAAATCATCTCGTCACTATTTTTCCTCAAAACCCCATTGCCAAAGTTCAAACCCACCTACTCTACTACAACTTAAAGATCCATACCATTACCAATTATTAGAAAAACATAGGCTAATGGGAAGGGCACAGCTAATTCATTTATTATACAGAACTCTCAGTGTCTATGAGTTGAATCTAACATTTCTTTCGATAGTGACACACTCAATTCAAGCTATGTTAGGCAAGACGATGATATTAAGCCAAAGATCACACTCAGGCCATCTAGTCATTATTTTTCCAAACACATTTGTGTTTTTGGATAGGATAGATCTAAATTGGTGGATTGCAAAGGTCAAACCCAACACATATACAACTAAATGGGACTAGGTGTAGGATTAGTATGAAGTATAAAGGGGTAACTAAATAGACTCTATTTAAAATTTTAATGTAATCTACCTTAATAAAGATAATGAGAGCAACAATTCTAAAGTGCAAATATAAAGCGCAACTAGCTAAAAGGCCCTCCTCAATCACAAGGGTTAATAAAAAAAACAAATTACAAAAATAAACAAAAGCATCACCTATTTTTTTCTTAATGGATGATCTTGAAATTGCGTTGGAGCTTTAATCAATCCTTAATCTATTGCTTATTCAGCTCTTGACCGCTCAATCACTTGAGAAGTTAAGAGCAATTAATCTAGTGGTTAGCATGGGTTAATGCATCAAAAAGTCAATAAGAAGTAGATGAAACCCCAGCAACCCTTAAATAAGGTTCCCACCAATGATCAGTCAAATTACTGTCAGACAACTCTTGGTTAACCAAGTGACCAACTAAGGAACTAGTTGTTGTAAACCAACAGACGAGTTTAAGACTGCTTTGGTCAATCACATGATCAACCAAGCGATCGATTAATATTACCTACTACTATCGATTGACCAAGGCAATTTGGTTGATCACTTAGTCAATCAACCCACCAACCAAGCAAACACCAGCACTGTTGATGACCAACCAATTGACCAACCCTCTTGATCAATAACTTAATCGATCAACATCAAGCCAAGGCAAAACAATGCTTTTTTTTTAATCTACCAAGGTCTTTGATCGGTCCCTTGGTTGACTATCTAACTAAGATCTACCAACAAAGTTTACATCAACTCAAATGACACCAATCTACTCAATTCTTGATCTAATCACTAACTAATCAATTTCAAGTGCTCAAAGATTTCATCATCCCCATTCTATCAAAATTATCCTTACATTGATTCCCACTTCCCAAATAAAAATAGAAATACACGATAACTAAAGACTTTCAATTTAAATTTGATCTTCAAACATGGTGACTTCTTCATTTTTTAACTAGAGCTCATCACACTTCAATTACGTAAAAGAAGCACCTCAAGTCTTCTTCCCTCAATCCACTTTACTTGACCCCAAATGATATGCAAAATAAACCTGTCTAATCAAGTTGTTAAACTTTGTTAACAAAATAAATAACACTTTGCTAAACATCAAAATCCCAAATATGACAAGAGAGCAACCAACAAAACATAACAACAACAATCAAGCCTTAATCCCACCTAGGCAACATGAATCCTTTGTTTTCATTTCACTCTATCAAAAAAATAATGTCTCATTTAGCTCCAAGCACGTAAGGCCATTCTTTATAGTTGTTGCCATATCTTTTTTGGTCTTCTACTTCCTTTTTTTTGAAATTAAACTATTTTTAATTAAAAATGAAATTGCTTTAATAAAAGAAAGAACATTTGGAAAACTTATACGCAGGAATGACAGAAGGACTGAAAATTAAGCTAAGAGTAGTTGAATAATAATGCATTAAGGCATATACTAAATGAAACTATATTCAAATATACAGGTTGGATTGGCAAGGTGATACAATCCAATTCTTATCCTAAAACATCTTGTCACATGCAAACCCCAAACCCAACATGCAGGTATGGATTAGATCATCAGACTCATGTCAACCATCACATTAGGGACAGATTGGAGCAGATTAAACATATTTATTCATACATAACATCCGTACTCAAGGACAAGCTAAGGGGAAATGCAAGTACAAAGATTAGAGAGGACAAATGTTTGGCTATCCCTGTCATCAAGACAATCCAGTTCACCACCAGCTCATGGCCAATTTTTCTTAAACATTAGTTCATTCCTTCATATTTTCAAGCTCCTTATGCTATCGCACAACTAATAGCATGGTGACAATGCACCAGGTACCAGATTGACAAGGCACACAGTTGTAATTGTAATTTAGTTCCGGCCTGGTCTTCACTCTGTGCTCATCAACATTACAATAGCTCAGTTCTGGTTTCAAAATGATACACAACTATCATAGAAAAAATCTTAATGACAGCAATTTTACTTCATGGCTAAAGATAATGTTGAAAGTACCAATATGGTAGGTGCCCACAGAATCCAAAAAACTGATAGAGAAAAATGGACACTTGCTTGAGCCCATACTAGCATCCATACGCACTTGTCTGTCAAGTGGACACAAACTCAAGTAAGGAAATATAACAGATGGTCCAAAAAATATTACAAGAAGCATGCCTACTATTTCTTCACCATGACGTTAAAATAGAACCTGACAATAAAAATTAGTCAAACATACACAGGATGCCCACAATTTGTGAAAAAACATGAATTACGTTTTGAGAGAGAACAGAAGGACCATGTCCACCCAACAATTAAGCTTACCTGTGACATACAAGCTAAATTTAACAATAAATTCACGATGAGTATAACATAATATAAACAAGTGTTGCATACATATTTTGTATTTATTTTTATAGAAATAATTACTTCAATTAATTAGCAGAACCATGGGAATAATCACAGCCCAAAGATGCCAGATTATCAGGACCTTGCCTACCCAACAATTAAGTCTAATGTAACAAAAGAAAAACCTATTATGAATCTAAGCTCACACTACATGCATCTGAATTGAACCTTGTCCACCCAACAACACTCATATTACTTGCCTCGTCTATGGATTTCATTGCCTGCACAATTAGCCCCCTGACACCACTTTGATGCTTAACAGACACGGTGCAGGCTCAAGATCTGTCTCACATGACATCCAGACATCATGCAAGACCCCATGAGCACTCAAGGCACATCTAACTTAGCTATGAGCCTCAGTTGAGCTCGAATCCATCTGATCAGACCAAATTGATTGATATGAACCAACAGCTAGAATCTTATTTATGAAATTGAGATATGATTTCTTAAAAACCAAATATTTACTGACTAGATGATTTTCAATAGAATTTGATTACGAGAATAGCTGTTTTGGCTATAATTTAAAAACCAAATCTACTAATAAAGTTTATTATAAAAGAGACACCAATTTAATTCATGACATCCAGATGTAATTTATTAAATTTAAATTGATAGCCTAAATCTAACTTCATAATTACTATTTATCACCGATTCAATTTAATTTTGGGATAATTACCTACATGCCATACCATTTCGCTTTATTTATGCGTTGTCCATCCATTCTTAGTTCATTACGCTATGCACACTCAAAACATTATAAAATCTTACATACACACATTTTAACTTGTTTTCATTATAATGAGCAATTATAATTTTTTAATAACCTAACTATAGTTAGGTTCAAAAAAATCTGAACCGTTCATCATATTATTTTAAGAATATTTAAATATATTTTTAAGTGAAAATCTTAAAACTTTAATGTTTAGGTAGTCGCAAGGGAAGGAGACATCCGCGACGTGAATTGATTTTAGGACATATCAACGCTTTAGTGTGACATTGAGGAAGAAAAAAAATATGCACTATTAAGGGAAAAAAAATTTTTAATAATTTACTAACGAAATATTTTTTTTCAAATAGATTTTGACTGATTTTTAACTTAAATATGTGTATGTAAGATTTCATAATGTTTTGAGTGTGCATAGCGTAATTAACTAAGAATGGATGGGTAACGCATAAATAAAGTGAAATAGTGTGGCATGTAGGTAATTATCCCTTTAATTTTTTATCAGTTTAATTAGTGGAAATTTGTTTTTTAGTGGATCATATAATTATATCTTCAAAATTAATTGCATATACTTTGAAATTTTTCCCTTTTAACTCGTTCATTTAAAACTTGAAAAAAAAACCAGCATTTTCATCCAACATCACATAGCTTAGTTTCTAGAGCAGGAATTTTTCTTACCTGAAAGAATGTGCCCAGAAAATGATTTCCTATAACTTCCAAAAGTAGATATCTGATGATTGCCATTGCACTCTTTCCTCATATAAAAAATGCTTATAATAGCTAAAAGTGCAGTAGGAGCTGATGGTGAAAGAAATCCTTTCTGTAGATCCTTAGTTAAAAGGTTCGCTAACCCTTGACTACCAACAAAAGATGAAGACTCAAATAAGGTCATCAACCAGAAGCTATCGCTCAGCAAGTCCATTCTATGCCCTTGCTGCAATAACAAGAATAAGCATGTAGTAATTATACTTAAAGAAAAAATATTAAATTGAAGTCAAGTGGCTTAAACTAATACAAACCTTTTCATGCTCAGTCACCATCAACGTCTCAAAACAAAATGAAAAAAGAGTAGATGCAAGACTGATGCACGTACTAGTCAGGAACACACTTGGCTGTTTAGTCACACTCTTCAAAACACCAACTAAAAGATGGAGGAAGCAAAAACAGAAGCAAATTTTCCTGGGGCCTCTATATTAAAGATATTGACAATAATGAGATGGATAAACTAATATGCCAACATTTGTTTTTTCTACATAAGCAGTTCTACATATAGAAGCATTACAAACATTAAACTACGGACATTTTAATGCCCAATATAGATAGAACAAACCATTCAAGTCAAAAGGAGAAACAAGGTAAAAAATCTTAGAGAAGGGGAGATTGAGGGATGCGGATCAAAAGAAATGAAGGGAAGGAGACGAAACTTAGCAATTTACCTGCCCACATACACGTACTTATGAAAACAACTCCGATTCAAACATATTAACTCAAGCTAAGAAATATTTAATTGTTAATAATACATACGGTTTGAGAAATGATTCCCTCAAAAGCTTCAACACTACTACACCTAGCAAATAAGTGTATGGCATTCATATACTTCACATGTTGAACAAGAGACACTATGCCACTACAGCTTAACTCAATTTTATATCCTGGTACTTAATGCAATACCGTGACTCAAAGAAAACACGTATACCTTGTAGGAATACACTTACTTAAAAGTACGTACAATCGCTTTTGTGCACAATCAAATAAAAAATATACACATCTAAATAGTTAACATCAAAAACTTTACATCAAAAACTTCAAATCTTATAGTTATAATTTTATTAAATAAAACAAAATAATTATTATCTATAATGCCTCCAAAATCTAAAATTAGAATTCATTATTCAAATTTGTGTGTAATTTAAGTCTGTATGCAATATCTAATCAAAAAGAATAGCTCCAAATTCTACCTCTCTCAAATCTGTTTACTGCCTGTGCTTTTTTTTCAATATCTCAAATTTATTTTTCATCTAATAATGATAAGGATGAAGCCTCAGTTTGTAATGGAGAATCTAAGCAACGCAAGTATCTCAATATGTATTCTGTATTTTTTCTTAAAACTTTACATCTTATTTCTACGTCTTTATTTTTTTTAATTGTATATGCTACAACTTTCATTAATTTAATCTTTTTTGTTTTTTAAGATTATACTGAAGGCCTGTATATGTATTAGTTTCATTTTAATTATTATTTTTATCATAGATTTTTGCATATTTATTATTTAATTTCTGTGTAATGACTGTTAGTGTAATGCGTATGCACAACATAAATTAGAGTGAAGCTGAACTTAAGGATAATGAAAAGGAGTGACAGTTACAGAACGTGCTTTTCAATTGTTTGAAACTATAAGGAAGAGTGATGATAAAGCATATGAAAAATACTCAGAATGCGCTTTCAAGATAAGACTTAGTGTAAGAAAAAACCATGTTGTGTATTGACATGATACTAATGACATAAAATTTAAGGAGTTTGTCTATTCCAGAGAAGGATATAAATGCAGTACAAGTAGTTCAAGTTCAACTAAAAAATTTACAAAGATGGATGGTCATTGTGGATGTACTACAATGATACAATTTACTGTAGGAAAGAATGGTATATGAAAAAATTAGAATTTTGAAGAAAATCATAACAATGCATTAACAAAAGATGAAGAAAAGCATTTGCTGCAATCACATCGTAAAGTAAGAAATTCTTAGGCTAAATTGATAAAAGGACTAGTTGCAGCTGGAGTACAACCCAAATATACTAAATGATGTTAGTGGATCAAGAAACCACAGATTTACACGAAAGAATGTTTACAATTTTGCAACAAAGGAGAAAAGAAATCAAGGAGATTAAACAAATGCTCATGAACTTATATGCCTATTTAGACAACGCCAAATTTGTAATCTACTTTTTAATTGGCAAGCACAAGATGATGATGAAAATAGTTGCTTAATTTCATATGGTCAAATGGTAGAAGCAAAGTTGATTATGTAAAATAATTTTACTAATAATTTGTAAAATTTTTAATTTAAATGCCATATATAATGAGGAATTATTTATATAAATAATTTAAATATGTAAACTAATTACAATGCTCATTCTTCTTTAGTGAACAATAAAGAACTTCAAAAATAATATATGAAATATATTTTCGTACAATGTAATCTATTGAAGTGTATGTATACAAATAATATTGAAAATAACAGTTTAAGGGAATTCGATTTTAATATTTGAAATGAGGAATTATTTAGAGATCACATAAGGTAATATCAGTAGCAAGGTAATGAGGAGCTACTATTACCCTTGGTTAGTTTGTACATTAAGATATAATTAAATAATCTGCATTTACTGGTATTTACTAATTGTAAAATTACAATAATGAAATAATTGCCATTAAGAATATCAATAATTATTTACTTTTTCTGGGAATGCAATAGCAAATAGGCAATTTTTTAGGTAACTAAATATAAATTAGGATATTAATTAAGGGATGATTACATACAACACACCGAAATTTGATAAAATTACATATTTCATATGAAATATTTGAAAAAAAATATAAAACAAATTATTAATGCATTCCCATAGATCTTACCCTATTATGTATAGTTTCAATGTCCATAATATAGACTTTTATCTGACTAAGTTGAATTTTAAGTGAATTATATATATAACTAATCCATGAAAATTAAAATTTTTGGGTTTAGAGTTTATGTTCTAGGGTTTAAAGTTTATGATTTAGTTTTTAGTGTTAAAGCAGTTTAGGGCATATAGTATTTACTAAATAATATAAATTTATGTAATAGCCTCATTAATTAAATAATATAAATTTATCGTATTTACTAAACTCAAAATTATAATTTCTTCATTAAAAAATTTGGAATTATAATAATGAAATAATTGCTTTCTAAAAAAAAGAATCACAATGACTGCTATATAATTTTTGTGGAACGTAATGACTGATAGGCATTTTTTTACGTGTGCAACAACTGAACGACGTTTTAGTAGGAAAGTGGTAACAGACAGATATTTGTTAAAGCAAACGATGTAAAATTTATTTCATAGAAATAACAGTTACTAAAATCTATGTATAATCATCTAAAATAACTTATGCCACATGTCATAATATAATTGATATGTATTTTTTTGAAATTCTGTTGTAGCTTGAAATTATGTATTTTATCTTATCTACATGTCATGTACCAAAGTCACTGCCATACCTAGCAATACCACACACATAAATATTCCATATTACGTAAATGACTATTTAGTGGGTTTCTCTATATATATTTTATGAGAGGTGGAACAAAATGTTACTTTTTAGCAAAAATCTAATGACAACAGCTATCACTTTTAGAATATTGCATCACTTAGAATCTTTCAGAGAGTCGTTGGTTAAATAAACACACATCCATCATATACAATTTAGAAAATCTAATCACTAACATCGTTGAATGATAAAGTTGATTAAAAATGGCAATAGTTGAAGAGAATTGGGAAATAAATACGAAAACGATAAATATTTGTGGACATGATACATAATGCAAAAAGGAATTAGCAACTAAACAAAGGCAAAACTTTTAAAACTTGCAACGAATATAAGCATCCACTTGTAGTCAAGAATTTTCAAACCTTTTTTTGTTTCATCTCTGACTATCATCAGGTTCTTAACTATCAAGAACCTGTCTACAACAATGGAGGTTCAATAGACATAGTATAACACATGAGTATTATCCATGCTTGATTACCAATTATAGGTTGAGTTAATGTACAAGCAACCCTTACCCATTGGCCTACACTTATGAGTTGAATGAGTGTCACATATTGAGCAAGAGTTGATCCCCCAAGACATTACTCACCTAACAAGTAGTATAAGAGCTGATAGTTTGACTAGGATCAAGTGGTTCTTACATATTAATCCCATGGGATTTTTCGCATCCATCAAAGATGAGGATAAAAATTCCAAAAGCTAGTGACTGTGATAATGCCTGCCAAGTGATTAAGTGGGCTCTTAGTGTGCATAAAATTGGTGGGTTAAAAAGTAGATCATTGAAGGAGTCGACCCAATATGGATGGGTTGTCATGTGAGAAAGATATTGTTGGATAACCACATAGAATTGAGGTGTTAAATGCTGGCCCTTACCATTGTCCTACGCTTTTGAGTTGAATGAGTATGCAATCACTCATATATTGGGCTCAACTTGGATCAAATGTTAACTCCCCTACAAACAGTCAGAAATGAATGAAGGCTGGGTAGACAGAACTAACTTTTCATCATTTAGGTTTCACAAAAACTGCCCATAACATGTTTAACAAATTTCCAAGCAAGTCTAAAACCGAGTACCATACAGCACATTATTGTCAAATAAATAGCAAGCCATAACAAAAGAATCAAAGGCCATAAAATTGAAGAAGCAGAAATCTCACATGACATCAGAAAGAATGCCGGTAAAGAAGCCAAGAACAAGCGCGACACCTGTACCAGCAGATAAAGCCAACACCATTTGCTCCCTGCTCGTTGCATGGTGCGTGAACTCGGACTCTCTAAGCACCGTTTCAAGCCCCTCCATGACTGCAGAAGTTCACGCATCATGAATTCCAGCAAAACGAACTCGCAATAAAACATATACATCCATCAACTGAGATCCTAACATATTGCTTTGGCAACCGATAAACACTTGCAATGCGGAAAGGGAAACGAACAGGATTATGAAAAGCCCCACCTGACGCGAGGGAGTATAGAAGCAAGAAGCTCCTCTGGAAACGAAGGAACGGCGCAGTCGGGCCGATGTCGAAGAGCGCGGAGGCGGTAGTCGTAGCCCTGGTGGCAGCACCGCCACCGCCGCGCGAGAAGTAGGGAAGAAAGAACATGGAGAAGAAGCAGCAGGCGAAGAGAAAGACGTAAGAGAAGGGGCTCAGCCGCCATTCCTCCCTCTCGATCACCACTGCCATCGAAACCTATCAACTCTGCGGCCACTCCCAGACTCCCTCACGCCGGCAGTCGGGGGAAAAACTATTGCCCACGAACCACTATTTAATAAACGACGGATCCGATCCGATCTGAGAATGGGCGCTTCTCAAATGTTAGTTCCGTAGGAGTATATATATATTTGTTGATGAATTAAATTATAATTTTATTTTTTTAAAAATTTATTATTAAAATTTATATTAAAATTAAATTTAAAATTAAAAAATACATAAAATGTAAGTTAAAATTGATTTTTAGGTCTCAATTTTATGAACAAAAATTTTAATTATAACTAAAAATTTTATTTTATTTAAAAACTTAAAATACTATTTTATATATAATTTTAAATAAATTTTAATATTAGATAATTACTTTATTTCATATAAGTGTTCAATAAATTAATAAATTTTATTTCAGATTTAATATAATAGGAGTTCGGGTTCGGGTTAAACTCGAATTTGACCCGACCCGATTCGGGCCAACCCGAATTCGACCCAAACTCAATTTCGGATTAAGTTTTCAACCCGAATTTGACCCGATCGGATTCGGGTCAACCCAACCCGACCCAACAATCAAGTCTCTTTTTCCCAACTTTGGTCTCTAAATGCAGTGAAAAATAATGGTAGTGGGGGAAGAGGCAGCAGTTGGAAGATAGGGAACACACATGCATACATACACAAATCAATCGTGCCCCAGTAGAGACCACTTGTTCGCTGCACCCCTTTTCCAAGCACGCTTGAGATGTCAGCCTCCCTGCTGCAGCAACGGCAGCAGCAACAGGAGCCTGGCAGTAGATGAAATGAGACTGAAGCGAGGCCGGCGGGCTGCTGAAGAGAGGCCGGCGGACTGAGGCAAGGCCAGCGAGCTGCTGAAGACGAAGCTGGAGAAGAGCGACGCTAGAGAGGAGAGCGCAGAGAGATCGAAATCTCTAGATGATCGATCTGCTGAAGAGAGGCCGACGAGCAACCCTTAAATCTCCGCCTTTGCTCTAGCGTCACCACGCCGTTTGATTTCGATCGGACGATACAAAAGCACCGCGTATGCGGGTATCTCGGATCGGGTTTCGGTTTTCAGGTCAAACCCGAACCCAACCCAAAATTATTTGGGTAAAGTTTAATAACCCGAACTTAACCCGAAATTTATTTGGGTTGACCCTAACTTGATATTTTCAGGTTGAATTTGGGTTGGGTTATCGAGTCAGATCTATTCTTGACACCCCTACTAACATCACTCAATACTAGTTGCTTGCAATAAAACTCTTGACCTTATTTTGTAAGAGCCCTCAGGCATTCTAATCCCCTCCTAAAAAACACAACACTAAAGCCGAGTTTATTTTAAAATTAAAAATTAATTTGACACATCACATCACACATAAAATTTAATATTAAAAATCACTTTTATTTCACATCTTATACATATTATTAAAATAATAATTAACTTATATCACATCTCTCATATATCCCAACATAATAATTAATTTTATATCATATTTCTCACATATCCCAATATAATAATCAACTTTATTTCACATTACTCACAATTTTTAATAAAAAAATATCTCTATTCAAATTTAATTTTAATCTTATTAAATTTAACCTTACAAACAAACAAACCTAACTCTTTTATTCATTGCTATACAAAATTTACTATCAAAAATTAAATTTATTTCACATTATACATAAATTTTAATATTAAAATTTAAATTTATTTAACAATTTACACAAATTTTAATAATAAATAATTTTATTTTCTATTCAATATAATTCTTAATAATATATTCCTACCAAACAAGAATTTTAAAATTGTCATGACATTCCACAACAAAAACATCTCTCGCTAAGGAGAAGTTATTGGGTTCGGACGGCGCACCGTCCGGAACCCAATCAGAGGGCGCCCTTTGAGTCCGGGCACACGTGGCGCCCTTTGATTGGGAGTCCGAACAGTGAGCGCGGCGCACCCAATAATTTTTCCTCGCTAAGATGCATGTGCTACCTTTCACCCTTGTGAAAGCATGCTTGCTACTACTGACAGAAAACATAACCAATTCTCCAAACTTTGCACTAAGAAGAAGAACTTTCAAGATTTGCAGATGATCATAATTTTCATCAAAAGACGTGTTCTTCGGTTCCAAGTCTTGTTGAAGCATTCGCCATTCTTCTTCATAGTAAGTTCACTATTGACGCATGACCTTCCCAAAACACTCCTTCGAAATTACCTTTTTCGAGATGCTCGTTGAGTGCTACCGCAACATTAATAACGAACAAAACTAACAATAATAACCCGCAAAACTAGCAGAATTTCGGTGAAAAGTAATGCCTTTCGTCGACACAGCACAATGTTGAAACAACTTGAAAATTTTGCTTAAGAAAGTCTTCCAGAAAATAGCTTCAAGAAGACTTATAATAGGATAGCAATCTTAAAAACTAATTTGAAAACACAACAAAACAGCAAAAAAAAATGATCCCCATCTAAAAAGAAGCTCTACCAGATTCTAGACAAACTATATCAAAACTGATCTTATCTGATCTAGGTGTCATTTATGGGCGCTTCGCCTTCCTCCTCTGGTTTGACAAAGAACTCGATATAAGCGATTCGACTGGGTTGCTGCTGCGGATCTATGAAAGGATGGTGGCCGCCAGCCCTAAGGACTGATACCAAGTGTTGAATCTTCAGCAGTCCTCCCCTTCCAATGGTAAGCTTGCTTCCTCTGTTATCCCTCAAGACACTGCTAGGCAAATTGGAAGTCGTTGCCCTTAGAAATTTGTACTTGTATCTGCTTGGGATTTTAAGGTTCATCATGGACTTGGAATGTTTTCATAAGATGAATAAATTAGTGAGAGGGAAACCTGTATGAAAGTGTTTGATCGCATTGAAATGCGACTAAAAGGTCATTATTTGCGAAATATTCAAAATCTACCTGAAAAAACAATGACAAACAATAAGATAGTTAGTATATAAGTTGGATGACATAATTTCTGCATTAACTACAAGCTAAATTAAATACGTGCAGGCTATCAAAGGTTATTCAACTCCAAAATCAGTGGCGATTGTTACGTCAAAAATTGAACATCGTCAAATCTGAGTAGTCCAGATAGAAGACTTTGGTCAACTAAAAACTGAAGGGTCAAACCTGAGCAAGTACAAATTCCGATAAAACTGCGACGCCACCCAAGATCTCCCAAAAATCATGCTCAATAAATAAAATATTCAGGAATACGAGAACTAGCATACCATGCTTTCATCAATGGCCCCCTTTCAAAAGTCTACTATAAGCACTCAAGCTCCACCACTTCAACCCCCCTAGCTGCAAAATATGCGTTGACGTTGGTCCTACAGAGAGCATTTTTAACACAGGGACTATCCACAACTAGGGGTGCAACTCAATTCGGTTTAGATTAATTCCATGCAAATCCTGAATCAAAACTGACTAGGGACTAGGGTCAGTTCGATAATTTTAGGAATCAGAACCAAAACAAATTCCCCTAAACCTGAACAAGACCCAAACCATTTCCTGGATTCAGTTCTAGACTTTAAACTATATTACTTCTCATATCACATTCACAAGATTTTCTCATTTCACATTCATCTAAACTAGATTCGGCTACAAGATCTTGCACAAAAATCATAAAAGTTATTTAACTTTCAACCACAAATTTGTTACAAGAAGTTATAATTATGACACAATTAAAAATTTAAAAATATTGTTGGACATTCTTCATTGACGGAGTCATAAAAGGTAGGATTATGCGAGCGGATAACAGAAATGTATTTCCGAACACTCCACACGGGGATATTTTCATTAAACATTAATATTCAGATGAATCTCGATATATAGGTTTCCATTCCCTTAATCCATGGCAATGCAGTTTCCATTCAATTTAAGTTAACCAAGCCACCTCCTCCTAACCAAGCTCAGTGTCGCACCAAGATCCATCGAAGCACTATATGTTCCAACTTCCAAGAAAAGTTTGGCCACACTCCACAAATGCCGCCAACTAAGAATTCAAATCAACCAGCTTATTAGGGATTACCACATCCCCCAATATCTGATTGTTGATGTTCATTCATTAAGTAAGAAGGTAGATCACTAGCTATTCCAGTATTAAGGCAAACTCGATGAAGCTTCCATGCAAAATTTAAAGAAAACATGAGAGGAAGAAAGGACTACAATTTAAAGTCTAGAAGAAAAAGATATAGGGAAAGTTATGGAAGCTGATAAATGCTAGTAAAAAGGCAATACTCACCATCTTCAGCATTACCCAATGATTCAAGAGAAGGACTTCCACCTTAATAGCTGGTCAAAAAATTGTAGAAAGGGCAACATCAAGAAAGAACTCTTACTCTTGATATTTCTTTCACCGTAGATGATCTCCCTAAAGAAAATATCCAAGATAGCCCACTAATTATCACTGCTGACATAAAAACACTTCAGCGTTCATTGAATTCTCATCAACACCAAAAGCGTGTTGATGTGATGTACTACTTAGCTTTTCAAAATAGAGGAATTAGAAAGTACAACTCACTACCTTCAACAATGATGGTGTTGAGCATTTCTAGTGATATTTAAAAACTGCTCGATACATCTCTCCATCAGTAACGCTAAAGAAGACTCAAGTTTGATAAACAACTCAGCTGACTTCATCCTTATTGATGTCCCTTCAAATTACAATGTCATACTAGGAAGCCAGGAATCAATGCTTTTTAGATGGTCCAACCACACTGCACATTTTCCTTGAGTTCTCGACAACAGAAGGAATAACAATTCGATGAGATACATGTGAAGAAAAAAAGTGTTACGAGAACTCTGGACAATTGCATACCGACCACACTGACCTACGAGAAAATCTGCCAACGATGCATGGAAACGAAGTAATTCATTCATAATGAAAAATAAAGCTGGTCTAATAATGTAATAGTAATAATAAATTTTAATGGAAATGAAAAGGCTCGTGCGCATTGCGACTTCCCTCTTTACCAAGTATCTTGAAATCTTGGCTTGGGACCCACAAGATATGCCAAGTCTTAATGATGAGTTACTGAACATAAGCTGAGCATGACTCCAAACTAACCTTTAGAGGAACGGAAGAAAAGGAACTTTGAGGGTAAAAAGCAATATACCGTAAAAGAGGCACTTGAGAAACTCCTACAAGCTAACAATATTCATGTAGTCAAATATCTCGACTGGTTAGAAAATGTGTCATAAAAAAGAGGAATAAAAAGTGTAAAATGTGCATGGATTTCAAAATTTCGAACAAGGTGTGCCCAAAAGATATCCACTCATTACCAAATATTGACAAATTGGTTGACTCCATCATGGGAATTTTTGACAATGAGCTTTCTCCACACCATCTCAAGCTACCACCAAGAAAACACCTTTCATAATAGTCTATGGAGCATATTGTTAAAATTCATGTCATTCGACCTAAAAAATGCAAGAGCAACATATCAGAGAATGGCCAAATCAATCTACAAAGCACAAAAGAGAGAAATATGGAAGCATAAGGAAAGCTTCACGACAACATTTGACAAACCTAAAGGAAATTTTTGCACCCTTCGAAACTTCAGTATGAAGTTTAATCCAGCAAAATGCACATTTAGTGACTTATTAGGAATGTTCCTAGTATACTAAGTTTCACCTAAAAGAATTGAAGCTAACCCAAATAAAATCAAAGGATCTACAACATGCCCTCCCCAAAAAACTACCATGAAGCGCAAAAGCTCACCAAGAAGATTGTTGCTTTAAACCACTTCATTTTTAAGACCAACAAGAAATGTTTCTCTTTCTTCAAAACTCTTCAAGGTGGACTTAATGTCAAGTGAACCGAGGAACACAAGAAAGCCTTCATTGCCTTAAAAAAGTACCTTAAACAACCATCCTTTCGGCACCAACAAAGTGAAGTTCTTTATCTCCATCTTGGCATTGCTAATGTGATAGTCTCTGTAGTCCTCATTAGAGAAGAACAAGGTCTTTAACATCTGGTCTTTAGGCTATTTAGTCTATTATCAACATTATAACATATGACAGTTTATGAAGAAATGACGGGAAATCCCCATCATTTCTTCATTGTCTAATTGAGTTAACGAATTTTCTCATCAAACGTGATAGTTGAAATTTTTTCAAATTGAGATCAGCTTGATTTTCTTGTATATAAAAGATAACTCACTTAAAAAGAAACATATCAAGCATGTAAAAGTATTAACATGAGCAAATTACATGTAAAGCCTAAAGATAAGATATGCATATAATGACATATCTACACATTCTTGATGAAATATATATAATAATAAATATAACAAAAAGATTACACATTTGGTTCAAATCCTAGGTTTGGTGAGTGAACTTTAATCATGTCCAAAGTGCCTTAAAATTCATATTTATAAGTAGTTTCTTCAAAGATTATACAAAAACAATTTCAATTTTGCACTGAAGTTCGACTTTGTACTTAAGAGCCAATCCTAAGCACATAAGTCTAAACAAAAATGATAATGAAGAAGAAACTATTAAAAAAAATGCATTGATACTTCAAGAAATATAACATAACAGTATTGTAAACGTATCAAATACCGAAATTTATTGATGTTCCACTAATATGTATCTGATATGCCACTTGATGTATTAATTTAAAAAAAAGATACCTGTCTGATATTTTACGATGTTTCAAATTAAAGAAAAAATATGTTCAATCAACTGGTTCAACTATGAATAAAAAATAAAAAACACCTCATGCATAAAAACTAACACAAGCTTAAGCTCGATGGTTAATGATGGGGAAGCAACATGTTGAGTTCACGTGATTGCGAGAGTAGAGAGCATCATGCATGCTAACGTCTCATAGTAGTAGAAAAAACAAATGTGGCTTTCACATGTTGCGTCCTCTAGGACCTCTATTTCATCCAACTCTTTCTTGTGATCTCATAAACACTAGAAACGTTGTTGCTTCTTATACCACAATCAACAATTTCTCGCAAACGTCATGCAAGTTGTTGCTTCTCGACCACAATCAAGCCCGTATTATGAAAAATACAAGACTTTGATCTTTTTCTTTATTTTATCTATTTATTTAGCGAGCCAAATACTCAAAGAGAAAGGGAAATGCATCTACTTTGATTGGATCATTATATACATGTTCAAGTTAACCGAGTAAACTGGACATCGAAGAATTTTCATCTCTTAAAGCAGAGTAAAAATTATATTTCATCCTAAATGTGATAACTTTAAAACTTTAGAGTTTCTAGGATCGACGCTTGTCTACTCATCAAATAATGAAACTTTTGATCAAAAGAAGAATCAACTTACTAAACTAATAACACAATAATGATGAGGATGGAGGAAGAACCCTATCAAAATTTCATGATTCCATCATCCAGGCTCCACCAATTGACCTAATTCATTTAAACTTTAAATTTAAAAGTTACAGAATAATCCGTCAAGAACCATAGTTTCTACTGTCCATAGACATTCCAATGAAATAAGCAGAACTAGGATTTACTCACTTGTATTCTTTTTAAATATCTTTGTATCAACTGACTGAGTTAACAACATTGTGTATCAAGGGCATTGCAGTCTACAATTAAAGGATAAGTATCGCAAGTTTATTGAAAACCTTAGGTGAAGTTAACTCCTTAGAGCTTAAACTCCATAGAAAAGTGTGCAACATAACGAGAACAAGGAAGTCTGCTATTACAAAAGTTATAATGGCATAGCAAGGATATGGAAGTTTCTTAATAGCGTATTTTTAGGCTATTTAGTCTATTATCAACATTATAACATATGACAGTTTATGATTGAATCTTAATTTAAAGCATATATCCTTTATTTCATGAATGTTTACTTCTACATTCTTAAGAAGATAAAAGGATCTTTTTGTAATATATTAAGCTTGATTTATCTAAATTTTCTGACTTTTGTACTTGAATTGTGTAGGCAAGGTTAGAAAATATAAAAAAATATAAAAAATAAAAAAAAGGTTATAAGTCAAAAGCTAGGATAAAAAATTCAAACCGAAAAGAAGAAATGACAGACCCAATAAAAAGTGTAAGATTGAAGAATTGGAGCATGAGTAACTTGACTTCACTGTATAAGTGTATTTTCTTTGTGTCATATTGTATTCTCTTTGGGTCGGTCATACCAAAAGTCGAAAGTACATGCCAAAAGGCGAAAGCCAAAAGCCTGAAGTCTTATCCCCAAATCCCGACGACCGAAGGCCCAAGACTGCACCCTGAAGGTCCAAGATTGATGCCTGAATCCTAAAGCCCGAAGACCGAAATTACAACACCAAAGCTCAAAGGTCCATGCCCAAAGACCAGAACATGAAGCCCAAAGTTTGAAAGCCAAGCTTAAAGCCCAAAGCTTGAAGTTTAAATCTCAAAGCCCGAAGGCCCAAGCTCGAAGTCTGAAACTCGAAGCCTAGACATCAAAGGCCCTGGCCCAAAGATCAATGCCCAAAGCCCAATGCCCAATGCCCAATGCCCAATGCCTGAAACCAGAATCCATAATCCTATAGTACTCTCTTTATAGGTCATACATACTGAAATGAGATATAATCATTCATTATCCTCCATCTGTATTTAATTGCTCTTAATATTCCTGTACTGATTTTGTCACATGTTACTTCAAAATTAATGTAATCATCTTCTCAAAGATAGGCTATTTTTAAGAATCTAATTTGTTATTCAAATTACCAATTCAAAAATGGTTATGCTCTTAATTTCATGGTCCATTTCATCTACTTTTTTCTTTATCTTCTCTTTGTCCTAGTGTTCTTTAATTTTCTCGAAACTTTTAACAGTATAATAGCCTGGTTTTTAGTAAATTCTTGAGGAATACCATCATCAACGTGAGGAGCAATCATTGGCATTCAAGTCAATGACTAACACTTATGGATTCTGCCATTGTAAAACTGCAGCTACTACAATTTCTTTGTTGAATCAGCAAGTGACCCTTCAACTGATGTCAGCTTGGAGGGATTTAAAAATTCTGAGCTTTCAATCAGCAATTTTCAATTCTAATCCAAGAAGCAATCAGAGGGAAGGAGAAGAATAGAATCAAAGAAAGAGAAGTCGATGCCGATTTTTTGTTTGTTGGACGAATTCAAGGTGGGGATCGCTTCACCACATCAGTTCCTCAAAATGAGCAAGTTCTTTCTTCTTAGATCATTCAGTTCTCTGAGATCAGTCCCTGAGAACTTTCTGATAGATATACATAAGTTTCTGCTTATGCAAACCACTTGTCTTGAGTTAGTTATGACAACTGGCACATAACTAATTTTATTACACAAAAAGGATGGCCTACCAAAAATTTACTCTTTGACCTTTCGTAATTTTCAAACAATTCTACTTCTTTCGACTAACTCTGACTTCAAACTTTAGTACATTTTTGATCGCCTTATTCTTTTCGATGGTGCCTTATTTTCGACCCCTACGAATCTTTTGATGTTAAAAATTCAAAATTTTACTTCCCGCCAGTTTTTGAACTTTTCAAAGGTAAACACTATCTCTATGAACCATAGCATAACTACCTCCATGTATGGTGTTGTGCTATATTGCAGAATTCCCTCCACTGCCATTGGTTGAGGCATTTACCCGTACACCTAGTGGACATATTTTACTTGTTTCATTTGTTGTGGTTTCAATAGGCCTATCGGCCTATGGGCTGAAATAGGATCTGTACAACTTTGTCCAAAATACTTAAGAAAAACCAGCCAAATGGGTTCGCAAGCACACGACTTGGTACTCATCCACATAGATAACATCACATACACCTATATCACTAATCCTACCACTTCTACTCGCAACTCCGCCAAAGACTGCTTGAATGTGATTAGTGATCATACCTTCCAATTTTGATGGCCAATTTTGCGTGATTTTCATGTTGCTCGTTGGTCACTAGGGGCTTCCAACTGTTCCATCTCCATGGAGTTTTCCTTGCTAATAATTTCAAGGAGACCAAGAGATGCCTTTGTTGTGGCTTGACCGCATCATGTTTCCCACCATTGCTAGCCTTTCTGATACCGTTTTGTTTGTCTCCTTCCTCCCAAAAGTAAGGCTCAGCAGCATCCCCAACAGCTAGCTGCAATGAAGTAGGTCAATTCCTAAGGCTAGTCAGGCTAAAATCATCCTTCTCTATTTCTTCATATTTGAGGCTAACTCCTCAACCTCTCCCATCATTATTGGATGAACTTCCTCCTCCCTTACAGGAAGCACTACCGAGTCATCACAGGTCCGATAGTGCTACCTCCCTTCGCCGAGGAGGTTGAGTCCATCCTTTCAAGCCGCCTTCTCAAGCTCCAACTCAACAATAACCTTCGCAACCATACTCCCCCACCTCCAATCCCGGACTCTTACTATCAACCAATGGTGAGGAGCTCCACACCCATAGCTTTTGCGCAGCACCACTAGAACCCTACAACTCACTCCCTTCTTAAAACCCTGTTCTCAGGTTCTTCAAGACAAGACAAGCCTTTTAACAACAATAAAGAGAACATTGCTTTAAATAAAGTTAAATGGAAAAGAGAAATTCATATAGCTAAGCCCAGTAGTTTGGGTTTAAACTTTGTTGTTTTAAATGTTGTAAGAATATCAATAATGATAATAATAATGATATTGATAAGAGTTCTACATATCTGAGTAAGGTCTGTACAATACCTGCAAATCACCATGACCCTCCGCTTTGAATGTCACTGAAAGCGGATCTGGTTGTATACGTATTTGAATGCTGGAACCAGGCCACTCGAGATCGTCGATCACTTCCTTCAGGATTGAAGACTGGAGTAGTAAACAACGTGAATGTGTAATTAATCAGAGATGTAAATGCAAATTATTCCATGTTTCAACTTTGGTTTATATATGTTGCAATAGCACAACAATAGGAAGAAGGTAGATGCAATACCCTAACAGTAAAAGTGACGGGAACGTCCCCTGTGGGCTCAAAACGATAGTCCCAAGAAATGGTATCTGGGACCCTTGTTCTAATCTCTGCATAGGTGCAAGCATCGGGGAAATCAACAGACCTAGGCATGTAAATTTAAAGTTACCATGATGCATTCCAAAAGCAAGAATATAAGAAATAATTCAACTCCTCACTAATGCTGAAACGAAATTAGGAAGACAGTTACACATACAAGCACAAGAGCGTGGTTGGTGTAAATCAGGGGCAAGTCAGCTCAAGTAACAGCAGAGGTTGATAAAAAAGGTTGCATACAAAGAAATGAACTGAAAGGAAACATGACAATCTGACTTTTAATGTAGATCCTTGACGATAAGGATTGTAAATTTGAAATACAAATGACACATTATTAAATATAATGAACAGGACTGAAATAGTTCTAAACAGCAGAATGGAGTGATCAATGCATAACATTTGAGCCTTGCTAGTGGAAAACTTTGTAAACAGAGTTCGATAGTTCAAAATGTAAATAACTATACTTTAAGTGGCATGTAGGTTCTGGACATGCTGTTGGACCAATCCCACTAATAAAACACAAATATGACTATAGATATGGTGGGATTCCTTAAATTGAAACAAGCTAACCTGGGTAATTTACTATGTCGGTTAAAGGTAAATGATGATGTAACCCAAACAAACCTGATTATTTGTTACGGGTTAAAATGAGTTAGCCTCAATTATCTGACACATTTTTTCCACTTTATCATGATAAGTGACATTTTCACTAATTGTAGTAGTTTTAAGGTTCTAACTAGATTTAACAAGACAATTATTAATCAACTTAAATTAAACTCAATAAAAACTTTTGAGTCAGGGCTGAGGCCAACTCACAGGAGTCAACTTGCTAGCTTAGTACCATACACTTGTTATTGTAATAATTTCAGAAAGTTTCCCATCAAAGAATATGCATTAACCACCTATAAATAATAGAAATATTAAGAATCCCAAAGAGGAATGCCATTTTTTTAGAAATAGGTAAAAATCAATCAGTTTGTTGATGCAAAATCTGTCAACTTAGATATTTGGAGAAAAAGAAATAAAATACATTGACTTTTACGTGGAAAGCCCGCAATTGTGTAAAGCCACAACTATCATTAGTAGCTTGAAGAGCTTCATAATCACTTGTTAGGTTACAAAATAAGTTACATGAGATTACCATACCATGAGAACCACACAAGGTAGTTAGATTACGGGAAAAGAGGGATTTGTAGTATTGGTTGGGAGGTGAGAGTTAGATGCTCCTGTGGTAGCTCTATTACTTCAATTAGCCAATATCTTAGATGACTGGCTAGTTGGTTAGTTGAGCATTTGATTCCACAATAGTTGGGAGGAATTTACGCAATTCTGCCCACCTACATGAGATTACCTTATCTTGAGAGCCACACAAGGTAGTTATAAGATTATGGGAAAAGGGGGATTTGTAGCATTAGTTGGGAGGTGAGAGCTAGATGTTCCAGTGGTAGCTCTATTACTTCAATCCACCAATACCTTAGATGATTGTCTAGTTGATTGGTTGGTTTAGCACCTAATTCCACAATTGGTGGGAGGAATTAAGGCAACTATGCCCACCTACATGAAATTACCTTACCTTGGGAACCACACAAGATAGTTATAAAATTACGGGAAAAGGGGAACTTGTAGTATTTGTTAAAAGGTGAAAGCTGGATGCTCCGTGGTAACTCTGTTACTACAATCAGCCAGTGCCTTAAATGATTGGCTAGTTGGTTGGTTGAGCACTTGATTCCACAATATACGGGAGGAATTAAGGCAATATGCCCATCTAGTTAGAACTGCATGGAAACTACTTCTGAATTGATCTTCTTTGATCAGTAAGTTAATTTGCTTTTGGAAAAGTTCTGCATCACTAGGGGATCTCTGGGTTGCTACTAGCACCTTTAGACCATTTTAAAAAGTTGTGCCTTAACACGGTGTCTTCTGAAGATTGTAGCTGTTGGTTTCTCTTTGATGACACCCAATGCTCTTGCCTCCCAAAATCAATTAATGCCAAAAGGAGTCCTATGCTATGAATAAAGATGTTGTACCATGACCATTTCTACGATGGTTGGGTTGTACCATGATTTGCAGCATAAAGTTACGGTCAAGCCGTACAAAGATGTCTGCTTTGTCGAGTTATAAGAGGAGTTAATGCCTCTATACTGGAACATGGGAGAGATATCTGTCTTACGCTATCCACGTTGATAAAGACATCATTGTATTGCCAACAGTGGGACCCAATGTCCTGTTAAGAAGTCACGAGTAGTTTTTTGAACCATCTTGTCGTTGAGATACAAGGTAAGTTTGATGGATGTGACCCGAGAGGGGAGGCCTTGACTCTTGAGCTATCATGTAGCATCGAATATAAAGTAGGCTCAAAAATTATGTCAAGAGGAATCTACCAAGTAGTTCTTAGATCAACCCTCGAAAGGGAGTATATAAATCTATATGATTTGTTTTCTCGTGTGACCCTGTGATGTAGTTTTGGGTGTTGGCTTCTTGTTTGACCATTAATTGTTAACCTTCGCACTAACCTCCGATGCTAAGATGTCATCCCCTAAAAATGAAACTCAACAAGATCCTAAAATTAATGATTGATCTTTCCATTGAAAGGCAAGGTTCACCAATTTCTTGGCCCAATGTGACCCATCCCAGCCCTTCAATAGACTCAAGCCAAGAACACCTGCAATGCATGAGGTCAGTCATGTTCAGGTTGGATGTGTCTCAAGATTATGCATATGCAATTTAACTTGACCCAAGATGCTTACTATACATGTTTATATGTAGGTAATTATCCCAAAACTTCACCTGATGATTGAGCTAGTAAGTTTCAAATAAAGTCCATATAAGTCCAAGAAAATTAGATTACCAATGCTAGGAGAAACAAGATGAAAGCAATTACCACATTATTTTGTCAGTTCGCTTTAGCTTACAGTGACAAAAGAATCTCGGGTCTTATGATCTAGCTATCACTTGATGTTCAACCAACAATTTACTTCTTATTTTCTATTTCATGCCTCCCTTGGTTTTATCCTTTTAGCTTTACACTCTCGAGCTTTGTAATTGAATAAAGGCTGCATCTTGCTTGGATGGAGAACCAACGGTATATTTAACTAATATACTGTCAGTTCCCCATCAGAGTAACATTCTAACATGCAGCATTTATTCAATAGCAACAAATCTGACCATAAAGACCATTCATAAGGCTTCATCTCCACCAAAAATCTTACATATATTGCCAAGAACTATGGGCTCCAGAATCTGATCTGCCCTAAACTGTACTTCCAGTCATAGAAAAGGCAGCAGTCCATGATTCAATGCCAAATGCTAATACATAAAACCTACTGTATTTCATCATCATCTTCAATGGTCTTATCCCAACAATATGCAAAGCCTACCATGCTTGAGTAGAAAAATAATTAGGGGAACAACAAAAGAACTGTCCAATTCAACCAAGTGCAGCTGCAGAGTAGAAAACATAAACATGCATGATAAGGAAGAAAAGCACAACATACTTGAGTAGAAGCTGCATGTCTGGGCCCGGATAACGGATCTCGATCATAGCGGAATTCCCTGGCGCAGAGAATGCATTGAGACAATCAACGAAAAGACCCAAGCTCAGCCCGAACCTTGGCCGACCTTCAGCAGCATATTCGTACACGAGAAAGAGCTGCAGTCAAAAAAAAAAAAATCAAACCCATGGATCAGCAAGACAAGACAAAGCGAGTTTTTCCACTAGTTAAGAGGTAAGGGGACCATACCTCGCGTTTGAGATAAACCTTCGCTTGTAAGCAGCCAGTCTCTTCCACGATCAGAACAATCCCATGTTCCGATAGTTCGACGACTGCGTCCTAGGGGAAGAGAAAGCAAACCCTAGAAATCGACCGAAAGAACAAAGAAGAATCGGAATCCCTAGAGAGACAGAGACGAAGGGGAAGTACCTGGTGACGCTTCCAGCGGACGGAACCAAGGGCATCCACCATGCCCTGAACGCCGTCGAGCTGGCACATGAGGTCCGGGGCCTCCTCTCCGCCGGTCGATGAGCTCGTTGCCATTCGATGAGCTCATCGATGCGGTTTGTTATTATTTTAGTGTTATATTATGTAATATAAATTTAATAATATTTAAATATTATTTTTTTAATTAATAGTTTTATAATTATATATAAAATTATTTATAAATATTATTAAATTAAATAATTAACTTTTTAAATAATATAATATAATGTTAAAATAATATTGAATTATTCTATGGAGTGAAATAACAAATGTATCTCATTTCAAAAAACAAAATCCAATGCTTTCTCAAAAAACATTTTTAGAAGTAAATTGCATCCGAGACCACGATAGACCACAGTGTTTCAAAATAATTTTAATTTTTAAAAAATTTTAATTTTAATTCTTGTGAGATTGTAAAAGTTTTACCATTATGATTCCTATTTTATAATCTAGTCTTTTTTATTGACATTTATTTAATTATTATTTAATTAATTAAAATTATTAACATATTTTAAAAGATGATTATATTTTTTTATTCTCAGCATTTTTTCAACAAAAATATAAAATTTAATTTCTCTCTTTTTATATTTTTACTATTTTTAATTAAAAACATAAAAATTAATATTTCAAATAAATTATATTCTAGAAAATTTAAAAATTAATAATTCTGAATAATCCTATGAAATAATGTAAAAAAACTGATAAATATGTTTTAATTGGACCAAACAACAATATTTTTATTACCTTAATAATTCAAATTTAGGTCTTTTAAAAATTAAAATTAATTTTTAATGTTCTTTTATTTTTTTTCATATTCTATATATATTAAAATAATAATTAATTTCTATCATATATTTCATATATTTCAATACAATAACTTTATTTTATATGATTTATAATTTTTAATAAAAAAATTTCTTTATTTAAGTTTAAATTTAACTTAATTAAAATTATTATATTAAAATTAAACTTTTAAATAAACAGGCCCCAAGTGATTTTGGATGGGATTCGCGTCGAAAAATAATCATTGCTGAAATATCAGTTTGGAAAGCCTACTGGCAAGTCAATATCTTCAATATTCTTGTGCTCGATATATTTTTACTCTTTTAACATTCGAAATGTTAGTTGCACATGCTATTGAATTTACGTTATTAAAAAATTTTCTTTAAAATATTAGTAATTTTATATAAAAAAAATTCTTACATCTAATAATTTATTGATTGTTTTAAATTAAAATCTTATAATTTTCTGCCAATGCTTATTTCAGTGCAATAATAATTTGATGAAAGAATATTAATTTTGCTTAATGTATGAAATTAGATTAAGAAAAATATAAATAAAATATTGATATAAACAATATATGGTTCATTTGCTGTTTTGATGAATAGTGTATCTTTTTCCAATAATCACATCTCTGGGCTCAACTTCTTAAATCACGGGTAAATCATCTTCTCTCTGAAGAAAGTAGAGAGTGATTGCTGGGATAATATTTATATGAGTGAATCAAAATCATTTGGACTAAAAGTGACTCTTTGTAGGCTTTTAAGTGGAGAGACATTGAAATAAATTATCTCATATTGAAAAAGAAAAGAAGTTTTAAAGCTATATAATTATATAATGTGATACAAAATAATAGAAGCATTTTTTAGGCCAAAATTATAAGACTAATAATGAAAAATTTAATAATTAAATGTATTTAGGCTAGAATATTACTAGAATAGGCGATCCTTCTAAGAATTACTTAAGGGAGCGTTTGGTTCAGTGTTATCTCAATATTATGTTATGTTGTCTTTAGAAAGTAATTATTTAGTTTAATGATATCTTTAAATAACATTATAATTAATTACAAAATACCATTACATGTTGACATCTAGATGTTACCCAAATCGGACGACATCTCAAGATAACACTGCAATTTATTATTATAATGTCAATAACTTCTAACTAAACAAAGATAATTTGGATAGCATTAATATTTTCTAATATCATAACATTGAACTAAACAAATGTCCATTGATGAATAACAATGACATCTAAATAATATTGACATTGAGATAACACTGAATCAAACGCCTCCTAAATCATATAGTTTCAAAAAATTAAAGCAGATAATTTTCCTATATTTGCATCATCGGATGTTATACTCTCCGTAAAAACCACTTTAGTTTTGTCGGTTAATGTTTTTATTTTTAAGTTTTATTATATGCACAGACTTGCCTAATTTATTTTCTTATTTTCTTAAATCAATGAAATCTACTTTTTTTTTTAAAAAAAAAAAAATACTCCAATGGTAAAACATGTTACAATGCTGCCATCAAAGCAAGTGAAGTAGTTCATTTTGTTATTTATATTGGATTATACTAACTGATATCTAGTTTATTGAATTAATCAGAGTAGTTTTTAGAATTTGTTGTCCGATAAATTCACTTTCGAAAATTACTACGAAGATGAGTTTAACCTCGGTGTAAAAAAAGTTTTATATCTATAATTTGGCACTCATCGATCCATAATAATTTATGAACTATCCAAATTTGAACACTTTGTTAGTGATTATTTCATACGTAACTTATTTTGATAGAAATTTTGGCACATATTTATCACTTTTCTCTTTGCACACATATTAGTATTGTTTTGAATTACTAAACAATCTAAAATAATTTTAATATATCAAATATATCGTAAAAAATTACAAAATATTGCTAAAAGTTTTATCAAAATAATAGTAGACAGAATATTTATGATTTTTACTTAAAGTATATTCACTTCAATGGAATAAAATTTTCATTTTATGAAAATAGAATTATTCTAAGAAAAATGGAATGATAATTCTTCAACTTACTTGATGAAATAAAAATATAAAATAAAAAATAAAAAAAATTAAATACCTATTAATATAATTTAATAAAATTTTATATTATTTATTAGGGTTTTTACATTCAGAACATGAAATTTACACGAAATTACATATTTCACCATCAATTCATAAATATTATCACTATCACTCCATATTCATTTAAATTTTACGCATTTCACATATTTTACACTATATTCTTTGATGGTGAACTTCACATTTCTAAATTGGTGATCTTAACTATATTTTTAATATATTAATTAAATACTATAAATAAATTAATTTATATAAATAATAATTTAAATATTTATGAATTTATGTATTTTAATTTATTTATCTTATTTAAAATTTCTAATTAGGGTGCCGAATTTAAATCCACATGACTATAATTTTTAATTGAAGTAAGAAAATTGATGTGTTTATAGTAAAAAATAAAAATATATATTAGAATTTAAATATTAATGAATTTATGCATTTTAATTTATATATAATATTATAAAGTATATGAAATATGTGAAATATGTGAAATGCGTAAAATTTAAATGAATATGGTCTGATAGTGGTAATATTTACGAATTAATGGTGAAATGCGTAATTTCATGTCCTGTATATAAAAATACCTATTTATTATTATTAAATTTAATCAATTAGATAACGAAACTTATATAAATATAAATATATATGTGTATATATATATAATGATAAATACATATATATACTTATGTATTCATGTATGTATGTGTAAATAAGAGTAATTTTAAAATAATATTTTTAGCTCATAAGAAATAGCTATTCTTTCGGTAGAAAAAATGTATAACTATTCTATAAAATATGGAATAACAGGCTTATTTAGCATTTGCCTAATTTTGAGAAAAAAATATAATAATAATACTTTTAATTTATTATAAATTTTAATAATTTTATTTCACATCCAACACAAATCTCAACCTTAAAAAAATAATTTTATTTCACATCTAACATAAATTTTAACCTTAAAATCAACTTTATTTCACATTCTACACACCTCTCAATATTAAAATAAATTTCTTTCTCATCAACTCTATAAAATAAAATATTTTCTCTTTTCTTACCCAAATTTATTCTTAAAAAATTCTTATAAAATAACTATTCTACCAAAATAAATATAAAAATAACTATTACATAAGAAATAAAGGTGAAATAGAATAGCTATTTCATTTAAGTAAATACACGGACTTTAAATGTTTAGAGAATAATGCAGATTAATTGAACACGATTTGGTATAACACGTCGTTGATCATTCTCAACAGTGAATGCAACAAAGAAAGGCACCTACTCAGCTGATAAAAGAGTTTATTGTTGTAGATCTGTTCATATATTAGGCATTTTCACGAATACATTTAGGGCTTGTTAGTTCGAGCTTTTTTTTAACTCGGTATAAACTTCAACTGTGAAGTTTAATTTTATTTCACTTCCAACACAAATATGAATAGCAGAACTATCTTTATTTCATATTTCATAATACTTTTTAATATTAAACTAAATTTTTTTATTAAATTTATGAAATAATTTTTTTTTGTTCAAAATTCTACACTAGAATCAAACAAGGCCTCAAGTATGTGATAAAAATAAATTAACCTTGCTTAAAGTGTCAAAACATGCCACTATTTTTAGGCCCAATATAAATTTTAATAATAAAAATTAATTTTATTTCATATCTAACACAAATACAAAGATTAAACTTAATTTTATTTCATATCTTACATATTTTTTAAAATTAAAATATTTTTTTTATTAAATTAAAAAAAAAAATCTCCTATTTTAAAAAAAACTCAAATCAAATGAGACCTCAAAGTATGATACAAACTTTAACCTATAGCATGAGAGTTTAGTGTGAATCGTGTGATGAGCAGTATACATCTGTTGTTCAATATTTGGATTAGGGGTACGATGCTGCCCACATCGACTTTATCCATCATTGCTAGATCAATCGGTACGGTTTTATGAATATTAAGACGAGCCAATAATGGGATTTTTTAATAAAGGATTATAAAGCTATAGAATTATAATTAAAGATGTTGTAGAATCTCATCACTTAAGTGCTCACATGTATTATAGAAGAAAATATATTTGAAAATCCTAAAGAAGAGGCACAAATTATTCATTTATTTGTTTTTTTTTATCTCATTCTGTTCTATTTAGAGACCGATTTGCAACTGAATTACACCGACAATAACATATTGCAATGCTTTATTGTCATTCTAGTGATAGATAGTACAAATAATGACCGATTAGCGATCATTTTATGACCAGCACCGGCTAACAACAAATTGACATGTTTTGTTACCATTTTTTTGGTCGCAAACGTAAGCTGCAGTCATCATTTCATTCGATTTTGTGACCACAAAAATTATTATGTGACCAAACATTTTATGTCTACAATTATATGAACACAAAAATTATTATGTGACAAACACTTTGTCTATAATTATATTTTAGATTGCAGATAGTTATTTTCCTTGTAGTGAGGCCATTCACCTGTAAGAGAAGGTGATGGGTAAAAGAATTTGTGAGGAAAAAACTCGCTCACCGTAGATATTTTCATCAATTTTTATTTATGACAGAGAAAGATCCTGTTTGACGCGACGACTAAAATCAAGATCAAAATAATACTAATTTGAAAACCAATAATAATAATAACAAATAAATGAATAATTTTTTTAATAATTCTACATAAATTTTAATATAAAAAATATTATTTTATTTTATATACTTAATAAATTTTAATAAAAATATCAACTTTATTTCACATCCCAGAATAAAATACTAGAATCAAGTATTTTGATGTAGGACATGAAATAAAGTTTATATTTTTATTAAAATTATTAAATATGTAAAATAAAATAATATTTTTTATATTAAAATTTATGTAAAATAATTCAAAAATTTTTATTTATTATTATTATTATTTTGTTTTTTAAAGTAGTATCATTTTGATTATCACACCAAATAGTACCAAAGACTTCGCAATAATGATGATCTCTCAGAATGGTGTTCGTCTTGTCTTTTAGTAGACTCTCTTTAGAGGGGAGCCTTGCATTCCGCACGGTTGCCCTTCCATCTCCCCTTCTTGAATGCCTCCTTCAAGGATAAGGGGTGAACCCTGCTCCCTTCTGTTCAAAGTTATCTCATTTAATCAAATAGCGCCTCTTGATAAACTAGTTGGCAAAATGAAATGCTACTTGTAGCCCAGTTTCGTAGCTCCAAGGGGGGGATAAACTTGCCTCCTTCTTCGACTTTGAATGTCTTGAGATTCAAGACCTCCACTGCCTTCAACACTCTTTCTAATGAGTGTCACTATCGTCTATTCATCACCACTCTAAAGGATGTGGGACTTCAGTGGTTCAATGGAAGTGGGGAGAAGAAGAGGAGGGAATGGAAGAGTACTTAGGTATTCCGCCTTTTTTTGTAATTTTTTGAAGTTCAGGGGTGCTTAAAAAATGACTTAAAATGCTATTAGGGATCTAAATTATCACAAATTTTGGGCAGTGGCAAGTGTTATGCAGTTTAATAGTGAGAATCTTAGGGCTTCTTTGATAAAATGCCAAAATGTGACTTTGATTAGAAAAAATCTTACGGCATGTCATTTGTTAACAAGTAGTAAAGTCAAGTGCGTTGTACATGATCATGTTGGTTCATCTTTTTTTCATATCGAGCACGATACTTTAGCTATAACATGCTCATAACATCGGATACGATACTCCTTCCGCTAGCTCGGCCTTTCTGCACATAGGTTATGATGCTTAAGCTCAACATTTCCCATAATATCGGATATGATATTCCTCGATCTCAGTTCGGCCTTTCTCAATATCGGTCATAAGCTACAACATCCCCCACATCGGATACGATAATCCTTAATGCACTGGTTCGGCTTTTCTGAACATCGCCATATTTTTCAAGAGAGCATTAAAGTCATCTGGCCCAGAAGCTTTACCCTCCTTGATCTCAATATTGGTGACGATGCGTAAACTACATCATGCCAATAACATTGGTTACGATAGTCCTCGATCCCAATGGTTCAGTCTTTCTGAACATCGGTCACAATGCTTAAAGTACAGCATAACATCAATACGATACTCCTTGAACCTGCTGGTTCGGCTTTTTATAATATCGATCACGATGATTAAGCTATAGCCATAATATTGGGTACGATACATGTCGATCAGCTGGTTCGATATTTCTCAACATCAAACATGATGCTTAATTTATAGCATCGATATAACATTAGTACATAGAAGAGATTCTCCCATGAAACATCGAGAACAAAGCTTGTAATCCCTCTTGTATTCATTGCCTAACCAAACCTCTTGAGTTTTAGTGGAACCTACCTTATCCTTCAATAGTCGAAGGAGAATTTTGACAAGTTGTTTACACAACTTGATAACTATTCTTAAATTTAGTTAGTTACCATATCATACAGGTTGAGCATAGACAGGGACATAAACATAACATGAAACTCTTTTGAATTCATTAACAAATATTAAAACATCTTATTATTATAATTTGATTGTTCCAAGTCCACAAGTCATAACTTGTCCTTATTTCTTAATTTCTAACTTAGCATAAGGAATATGAATCAGCAATATTCATCTGTATAATTAAAACATTATCATTTATATTACAACATCACATGTTGCTTTTTAATTATATTTTTTCATGTTACACATTACATATTACATTTTAATTACATATTACATTTTAAATATAAATAATTCATATTACATATTATATTTTAGGTCAAAAAATATTTATTTTAGGTTCAAAATCATTGATTTTGGGTCCAAATCAACTTAAAATTTTAAATCCCAAATTAAATTCTGGATTTTACAATTCTCTCCACCCTTGGAAATTTTGTTCCCAAAATTTATATAAACAATTTCATGAAATTCATTATACATTCGAACTAATTTGTAAGGAGGTAGAAAAAGTGAGACCAAAATTAATTGATACTATTTTTGTGAGTGTTTAAATTTAAAAAAACAGAGATTTTATTTATTCCTATTTGTAAGGAGGTGAAAAAGTTGAGATCAAACTGTAATTTCTGCTTTTTTAGACTTAAATATAAATATGATAACTTGAGAAAAAAATTCGACTTAAATATAAATAATTTGGACTAATAACTTGAAAAAAATGGAATTAAACATAAATAATTTAGACCTATTTGTAAGGAGGTAAAAAGGTAAGACTAAAATACAATTTCAGCTTTTATGGACTTAAATATAAGTATAATAACTTGAAAAAATATTTAGACTTAAATATAAGTAACTTAGACCTATTTGTAAGGAGGTGAAAAAGTTGTGACTAAAATACAATTGTAGCTTTTTGTGAATTTTTAAAGGGAAGAGCGGTGGGGTGGCAATGCTGGCTACTGCATTTGGCAGCAGGCAGTTCATCCCTATCTTAATTTTAATTTTTTAGAAAAAATTACAATTTAGTCTACCAACTTTTATATTCCCAGTAAAGTCACGTGCGTTGCACGTGGTCTCGTTAGTTCTCCCTGTTTTCATATCTAGCACGATGTTTAACCTACAACATACTCATAACATCGGATATGATACTCCTTCCGCTGGTTCAACCTTTCTGTACATCAGTTATGATGCTTAAGCTCAGTATTCCCCAAAATATCAGATACAATATGCCTCGATCCTAGTTCGGTCTTTCTCAACATCGATTACAATGCTTAAACTACAGTGTCCCCCATAACATCGGATACGATAATTCTCGATGCGCTCGTTTGGTCTTTCTGAATATTGCCCTATTATCCAAGAGAGCATTAAAGTCATCTGGCCCATTTGCCCTTTTTGATCTCAACATCGGTCACGATGCATAAGCTACAGCATGTCCGTAACATCGGTTACGGTAGTCCTCGATCCCGATGGTTCGGTCTTTCTAAATATCGGTCACGATGCTTAAAGTACAGCATCCCCTATAACATTGATATAATACTTCTCGAATCCGATAGTTCGGGCCATGGCTGCTGGCCGGTGCAGTTGACAGCCCATTTTTATCCATCTTCTTATAAATGAGAAATTGCAATTTAATTCCATAACTTTTATATCTGTATATATAAATCCAAAATCATTTATTTCCATAAAATAAAAAATAAAGTACACTAGTTCAGTGCTGTGATAACCTGAAAAAAAAATTAAATATAAATAATTTGAAACTATTTATAAATAGGTGAAAAAGTTAAGACCAAAATACAATTTGAGTCGCTCTTTTAAAAAAATTTCTACTTTTCTTTTCACGTGGCAGAGGGGAGGCTTGGGCGGTGGCTCCTAGCCGCTGCAATTGACTGCTAGCAGCCCATCCTTATTCATCTTTTTTATATATGAAAATTGTAATTTCATCCCTCAACATTCATATCCATATAAATAAGTCTAAAATTATTTATTTTCATAAAATAAAATATAAAGTTCATCAATTCAGTACTTTGATAATCTGAAAAAAAAAGAATTAAATATAAATAATTTAGACATATTTGTAAAGAGGTAAAAAATTAAGACAAAATACATTTTCAAATAAGACAAAAAAAAATTCCATAAAATAAAAAAAATCATTAATTCAGTGCTTTAATAACCATAAAAAATAAAATTAAATTAAATATAAATAATTTGAATCTATTTGTAAGAAAGTGAAAAATTGAGACCAAAATACGATTTTAATTTTTTTAAACTTAAATATAAATATGATAACTTAAAAAAATAGACTTAAATATAAATAAGTTGGCTAATAACCTAAAAAAATAATTAAAATTAAATATAAATAATTTGGACCTATTTGTAAGAAGGTAAAAAGAGTTGAGACGAAAATACAATTTTAGCTTTTTTGAACTTAAATATAAATATGATAACTTGAGAAAAAAATAGTCTTAAATATAAATAATTTAGACATTTTTGTAAGGAGGTAAAAAATTTAAGACCAAAATGTAATTGCAACTTGATAACTTGAGAAAAAAATGAACTTAAATATAAATAATTTAGACTAATTACTTAAAAAAATAGAAATAAATATAAATAATTCGAACTTATTTATAAAGAGGTGAAAAAATTAAGACCAAAATACAATTTTAGCTTTTTTAGACTTAAATATAAATATAATAATATGAGAAAAAAATTAAACTTAAATATAAATAATTTGAACTTATTTATCATAAGGTAAAAAAGTTGAGACCAAAATACAATTATAGCTTTTTTTTAATTTTTAAATTTTTAAAAAATAAAGAGCCAAAATTAAAAAAAAAATGAAATTAAATATAAATAATTTAGACCAATTTGTAAGGAGAAGAAAAAGTTAAAGCCAAAATACAATTTAAGTTATTTTGGACTTAACTATAAATATAATAACTTGAGAAAAATATTTAGATTTAAATATAAATATATTAAACTTATTTATAAAGAGGTGAAAAAGGTGAGATCAAAATGCAATTATAACGAATTTTAATTTAAATAATGGAAGAGCGGTCGGCCGGGGGGGGGTGGCGTTGCTGCTGCAGTTGGCACTTGGCAGCCCATCCCAGTCTGTTTTAAATTTTCTTAGGAATAATTGCAATTGTCTTTAATATTGTACATTCTTATAAATAAGTTCAAAAATATTAATTATAAATTTAAATTATTTATTTTAGATTCAAATTAATTCGAAATTTTAAATCCCAAAATAAATTCTGAATGTCACAATTCTCCTCATCTTTACATAAATAATTTTATAAATTTTATTATACATTCAAACTGATTTATAAGAAGGTGAAAAAATCAAGACTAAAATAAAATTATTACTGTTTTGTGAATTTTTAAATTAAAGAATATAACAAGATAAAATATTTTTTCTCCTACTTTACTCATTCTCTTATATGTAATATAAATATATATATATATATATATATATATATATATATATTTATGGAAAATCATAACAATAATTATTATTAATGTTATCATCTGCACTAGTTAATTGACAACCAGATTGCCCTATGATTAACAAATTCAAAACTCAAATCTCAAATTAAATATGATCAAAATATGCACAAATACAAGTGACCATTTTGTTTAAAACTCAAAAATTACTTGTAATCCACTCGATTTAAAGTCAATTTAATTTTCTTATGTCTTCAAGCTAATTCGCTTGAAATAAAATGAATTCAATATGTATATAAACATAAGTATTAAAAATTTTTAAACTATTTTAGAAAATATTAGTTTATATAAAAAAATAATTACATATACATCACTAAAATTTATTTAATTTACACATTTGATATTTAAATCTTTAATATTACATCTTAACCAATAAAATTATATAAAAATGACGTCTTATATACATTTCATATCATAAAATTATAATATATATATAATAAAGATTATAATTTTCATATAATTTTAATAGTCAATATTTATTTTTAAAATTTTTGATATTAAATATGTAAAATAACTAGATGTTAACATATATATACAATAGTCACATACACAAATATATTATAATTAGGGTTAATTAACTCAAGACCAAAAGAAGTTCTATCCAATCAAATCGAAATAAAAAAAAAATTAATTTTGAGTTAAGTCGGCTTACTAAAGTCGACTCGGTGCCTGCCCAAGATATTAAAGGGGCTAAGCACGCATACGCATTCTCTCAATTTCCGGCCAACATCCTCTGTTTCCGAGGAGCTTCCGGCAGCAGTCAAACAATGGTCAGCAAGGCTACGCTGGTCATCATCTTCCTCGTCGCCGGCGCCGGCTCCACCAGGATGGCGGTCGAAGGCCAAACTTCGGAATTCTTCCGACCCGGAAAGGTCGACCAGCTCGCGGAAGATCTCGCTCGCGCCGCTGTGTTCGACTACAACCACCCCAACTTCCGGCTTCGGAAGCCAGCGGTGAGCTTGTGCAGGGTGGACTTCGTCGCGAGGAAGAACGTAGATCCGTCCATCTTCGTCCTAGGGATTGTCGTCCACGTCCGTGGCTCTAAAACGCTGATGGCGGCAGTGGCTATTGAGTCTCTCAAAGGATTAGACTATAATCCTATACTTATGAACTTCGATCCCATTCCCACCAGTGAAACCACACCAAACGGTCCTTGCAATTATTAATACATGATGAAGGTGGTGGGGACACAGATCAGCATTAAATCGGATGGTTAGGATGACGTCATGTGCTGAATCAAAATTCAAATTCAAAGTAATTAGAGCTATTAGAGATTTTCATATTAGCTTTATTTAAATTTGATTTGATTTGATTCAGAGCATATCTGGAAGATTTGAATACTCACCACATTTGGAACTGATTTTATTGTAATAGAATTAGTTCAATATTTGCTTTTATTTATTTGGTATTTTATTTTCTGCATTTAGTATTGTATTTCTAAATTTTACATGGGATCTCTCTATATAAAGAGATCGCCTTGCATTGTAAAAAAGAGTATTGTGATGAATGAAATTATGTTTGAGTTTTCTCAGAGCCTAGATCCGGATTAAGGGGTCTATATTCCGGTGAAGGAAATGGTAGGGTTAGCCTTTGGTGAGAATCCTCAAAATAGCCTAGTTATCAACTTTAATTTAAAAAAAAATTAGCTCAACCAAACTTCAGGCCCCTGGCCGTAATTTCTCAACCCTCTTTCCCTTTCTTCCTCTCTGCCGGGGAAGCCGACTGCGCAGCTTCGACCGCCCTGCGCGGCAGCTCCAGACCGCCCCGCCGCTCCGCCCGCCGCCGCGCGCCGCCCGCGCGCCGTCCTGCGCACAGCCCGCGCCGCGCCCCGCCCGCCGTCGCCGCTCGCTCGCCCGCCCGCTGCGCTCCGCCGTCGCTCGCCTGCCTGCGTGCGCCGGCGCTCGCTCGCGCGAGCGTGCGGCGCACCGCGCGCGCTGGTCTGCCATCGCGCGGCGCCCCCAGTCCGCTCTACCCGGGTCGCGCGCTCCGCCGGGCCGCGTCGCTCCGCCGCCTGCCCGGCGCCTTCCCCGCCGGCCCGCACGCCCTCGGTCTGCGCGCCGCCGCCACGTGACTGTCCACGCGCCAGTGCGCCTGCCTGCCGGCGGTGCGCCCGTGCCCGCCGCGCTGTTCACTCGCCTGCTTGTGCTCGAGTCCGTCTGCACTTTGTTCGCGCATCGCCATTACTCAACCAGTGACTCTTCTCCAATTCAAATCGTTGGTAACTTCTTTCTTGAACTCAATTAAGCCGATTGTTTGATTTCTATATAAAATTATTGCTTGACTTGAATTATTTATTTGGCTTAATTGTGTGACCCGATAATTTCTCGGTGTGTTAATTACTGTTGAATTTATCTGTTAAGACGTCTGTCCTAAATTCCTGAACCTTGAATCTGATTTACTGAATTTAAATTGACGCCCTAATCTAAATTAATAAATTCTTATTTATTATACGATCCAATTTAATTTTAATTTTAAAATATCTTAATTTGCGGGAGTCAAAAAAATCTTATTTATCGTATAATTTATTTAGAAAATAATTTTCTCTTAATTAAAATAATTTGCGAATCAGTTTGTTGAATATAAAATATAAAATATCATTAGCATCCGTTTTCCGTGCCGCATCAACTTGGTATCAGAGCATGGTTGGAATATGGTGCATTTAGGCATATTTATTGTTGTTTGCATATGCCCAGTAGGTCTAGCTTTCCTATTCACATGGATCCCAAATTAGAAGCTATGTTAACCGAGCTTATCGCAAGATTCGACCGCATATCTACACCTAAACAACATGAGCCTAGATTAGTACCAGTTGCTCCAATTCCTACTCCCATTATCAGACCTATTGAGACTATAGGTGACCAATCTAATTTTCTTGTGAAAGAAATATTGAATGAGTTCTCTACAGAGATCTTCATTCTTCCTGAAGCATTGAAACTTATACCTATATATATTTATATAGCAGATCCTAGTTTAGCCGAGGAGTACGAGAAATACGAGGATGAGATGCACGAGGAAGATAGTTATAGGATAGAAGTTGAAAGTCAAGTTGAGAAAATAATCATAGAGATGAGTCATAAAGAAGAGCAAATCTTAGATTCGATAGATGCCACTAAATCATCTTATTGTATTGATAACACTATCGATCATATTGAGATAATTATAGGTCACGATCGTTCTGAGGTCAATAGGTTTGATTTAGCTAAGCATAACTATACATATCATCGATCTAATAAGAACTCGACACCTATAGACCTATATAGGCAGATGACGCATGAGACTGAGTGGTTGATGCAGCGCGGGGATCGGTTTTAAAGCGAACCTAACGCTACCAATATTAAATTAGTGTTTAAGTTTATATTTTTATATAAAATACTAAATGCAAATGGAGAGGAGATTAAAACTAAGTTTTCAAATTATATTAAATATAATTATTTGTATATTCACATACGCGTCATGAAACAACTTTGATGATTAAACTTCAATCCGAGCAAATTCAGGAAACTATAGCAAATAAGATAATTAAATGATCGAATTTCAGAATGAATTTAACTCGTATGCATATTATTTTGAATCACTTTGCATATGATAGTTAATCGAGTCATTTTACATATAAATCTCCACCAAGCAAGAGCTATACGGATTTAACCGGAATTATATTGTCATGGTGTGATGAAATAGAACATGGAATTAAGAAAATTTCTATGGAATTCAGAGGCTGCAGAATTTCAAAGCAACAACAAGAAAATGGAAAGACTAATCATTTCATGAAGATGAAAACCCAATCACAATTGAAAGCAGAAACTAGTTCCAGAAACAAAATTATGGAAGGGAAAACATGAAACAGGAAAAATAGGAAAACAGGGAAACAGAGAGCTAAAATGCACTGTAAGCAAACCAAGGATAATCGGATCTCAAAGTCGAAGCCTCAGCCCCCTGCCGTAGCCTCTGACGAAACCGAATCGTTCCCGAACTAAGCCGCAGCCACCTGCCCGGCTTTGAACAGTGGAAGAACGCCGAACGCAGCCGCCTGCTGCCGTGTCGACGATGAAATCCGTGACCACCTGTCCGGATCTCTGAATCGTTTTTGAACGAAGCCGCAGCCACCTGCTCGACTCCGATCAGAGGAGAAAATGCCGACACAGCCACCTACTGCGACGTCGGCGACAAATCAACGCCACCTGCGTTGAATCGTCTGAAATGAAGAAAACTCTTCACAGCTCCAAATTCCCCCCTTCCGAGTTGCAGCATCCCACCGATTTATAGGCAGCCAGAAGCAAGAGAAAAGGTGTTTTGCGTACTCTCTATGCAAGACGTGGCCGGCGGTTAGAGAAGAGGCGATCGTGGCCGGCGGTTGGAGTCGAGGCAATCGTGGCCGACGGTTGGAGACGAGGCGATCGTGGCCGGCGAAGAGGTCCGCCGAGTCCGGCGGAATCGGCGAGCGGGCCACGAAACCGAGCGAGCGAACCATTGCGAGAAGAGGCGCTGATTGCACATTTGTTTGCTGTTTCTTCCTCATTTACAAATAGGTCCTTAGTTCTTTCAAAATAAACTTAATTAACTCATTAAAGATTCAAATTGGGTTCAAATAAAACTCTATTGATTCCAATTGAATCTTTTTGACTCCAATTAACTTGAACTGAAAATAAAATACATACAAGACTCATAAGTGGGAATTCCCACTGATATAACCCAATATTTGACTCAAATAACCCAAATAAAATGTGCAGATAATAAAGATAACTATGTACAACACTCATAATAAATATAATTTAGGTCCGAGACCATAAATTATATCTATGGTGTCGATGTGTCTGACTGAGCGCTGCATCAGTGGTTGGCTGCGCGAGCATCTAACTGGTGTGCTGTACAGTTTGCCAGATATTTCTGGAGGACTTTATGACATCTATTAGGAACCGCGTCTCTTGTGACTCTAACCTATTTTTCATATGCCTATAATCAAAATCTAGTTTACATACATTTTATATTTTTTATATCGTAAGTTTGAGTCTAGTCAGTATTTGTATTTGCATTTTATTTTAGTTCACTGCATGTGTCAGTTTCTTTATTTATAAAATAAATGAAATCAGTAAACTTAATGGTGAGCTATTATAATTAAGTGTAGAAAAAATTTCTAAATATTTTATTATGATAATTTAAGATAATTAAATCTCTAATTTTTATTAAATTGGGTCAACTGAATAAGTTTGAATATTATTATTATTACATTATGGGGAATAGTTGATACTTTCAATATTTTAGATCTATTGGTTATCAGGACCCAACAGTAATACCTAGTGAAGCAATAGCCTCTTATTCCCTTTGAGTGTAGCTTTACCCATGAGAGTCCATAGCCAAGATCCACCTCAATAATTTTAGAGCTAATTGAATAAGCTTGTCAGAAGTAATTTTAATAGAATTTAATTATCAGTGATATTTGGTTCGGTGAAGAATTTTACCTTTTCAGGAGGCTCAAAGGTTACAGTTGATCTGACCCACTCGGAGACACATGAGTCGCATGATCCAACTGAATAAGTTTGAATATTATTATTAGATCATGGGGAATAGTTGATACTTTCAATATTTTAGATCTATTGGTTATCAGGACCCAACAGTAATACCTAGTGAAGCAATAGCCTCTATTCCTATTGAGTGTAGCCTTTACCCATGAGAGTCCATAGCCAAGATCCACCTCAATAATTTTAGAGCTAATTGAATAAGCTTGTTCAGCAAGTAATTTTAATAGAATTCAATTATCAGTGATGTTTGGTTCGGTGAAGAATTTTACCTTTTCAGGAGGCTCAAAGGTTACAGTTGATCTGACCCACTCGGAGACACATGAGTCGCATGATCCATACTCGATGGGGTCGAGTTCCTCCCACATGGGGAGAATTGGTGGGGACCCAGATCAGCATCAAATCGGATGGTTAGGATGACGTCATGTGCTGAATCAAAATTCAAATTCAAATTAATTAGAGCTATTAGAGATTTCCATATTAGCTTTATTTAAATTTGATTTGATTTGATTCAGAGCATATCTGGAAGATTTGAAGACTCACCACATTTGGAGCTGATTTTATTGTAATAGAATTAGTTACATATTTGCTTTTATTTATTTGGTATTTTATTTTCTGCATTTAGTATTGTATTTTCAAATTTTACAAGAGATCCCTCTATATAAAGAGATCGCCTTGCATTGTAAAAAAGAGTATTGTGATGAATGAAATTATGTTTGAGTTTTCTCAGAGCCTAGATCCGGGTTAAGGGGTCGATATTCCAGTGAAGGAAAGGGTAGGGTTAGCTTTTGGTGAGAATACTCAAAATAGCCTAGTTATCCACTTTAATTAAAAAAAAATTAGCTCAACCAAACTCCAGGCCCCTGGCTGTAATTTCCCAACCCTCTTTCCCTTTCTTCCTCTCTAGCCGGAAGCCGCGCGCGTCGCACGCCTGCCGGCGCCGCCCCGCACCTGCCCGCGCATCTCCGTCGCTCGCCCGCCGCGCGCCGCTGTCGCTCGCCCGCCTGCGGCCCGCCGGCGCTCGCCCGCGCAAGCGTGCCGGCGCACGCGCGCTTGCGCCCGCCATCGCGCGCACGCCCCCAGTCCGCTCCGCCCAGCCGCGTCGCTCTGCCCGCCTGCGCCGCCTCCTGCCATGCCGGCCCGCACGCCCTCCGGTTGCGCGCCCGCACCGCTCGCGTTGACTGCCTGCGCGCCAGTGCGCCTGCCTGCCGGAGCGAGCAGCGCCGCCGCGCAATGTTCACTCGCCTGCTTGTGCTCGAGCCCGTCTGCACTTTGTCCGCGCATCGCCATTACTCAACCAGTGACTCTTCTCCAATTCAAATCATTGGTAACTTCTTTCCTGAACTCAATTAAGCCGATTGTTTGATTTCTATATAAATTATTGCTTGACTTGAATTATTTATTTGGCTTTAATTGTGTGACCCGATAATTTCTCGTGTGTTAATTACTGTTGATTTATCTGTAAGACGTCTGTCCTAAATTCCTGAACCTTGAATCTGATTTACTGAATTTAAATTGACGCCCTAATCTAAATTAATAAATTCTTATTTATCATACGATCCAATTTAATTTTAATTTTAAAATATCTTAATTTGCGGGAGTCAAAAAATCTTATTTATCGTATAATTTATTTAGAAAATAATTTTCTCTTAATTAAAATAATTTGAGAATCAGTTTGCTGAATATATAAAATATAAAATATCATTGGCATCCGTTTGCCGTGCCGCATCAGAAGGCTTTGCTATAGTAAACTGAAATTTACAGCATTTCTGTTTTAAAATCTTAATTTATACAAAAATACAGAGATATAATGCTTCATGTAATAATAATGTTAGACTTGAGCTGCTTAAATGATTATGTCATGTGGCTACTTCATAAAGCCGGTTAATCCGACCCATTTCTGCTTATCTTAAATGGGGTAGGTTAGAACAAGGTTTTAAGTTTTGCCGGTTTTGATTCAGTTTGGATCAAGATTGATCAGAATTGATCAGAAACTCGTGGTTTTTTGTTTCAGCAAAAGCTCTCATATTTTTAGGACAAAATTTCTCAAAACCTGGATGTTTGAAAGATCACGGCAAGCATTAAGTCGAAACAAAACTGAAACTACTGAAATATCAAAACTGTTGAAATTAGTACTTTCAATTTCAAGCGAAAATGAAACTGAAATATTTAGCAGTTCTACTTTATTTGTTTCTAGTTGGATGTTTATTTCTGTTCTGAGTTTTAGTAACGTGAACTTTTGTGATAGTATTTAATCAATTTATTTTCTTATCATAGTTAATTTTATTTCTCTCCTCCCTTAATTTAATTAATTTTAGTGCGACGGTTATGGTCATCGCATCCTGATTCGTAAGCACATGTATTGATAATGTCGTACTGCTTCATATAGCACTAAATTGGCTTCTAGACAACCCATTATTTTGTTTCAGATAATTTGATAAATATAAGATGATCATTTTATTTATTGAAGGAACACAATTTGTAAAATATAAAGTTTGTTAAAATTTATTGATTTTAGGCCCTGTTTGGCGCAAGGACCAAAACAACACCAAAATAGTACTAGTTTAAAAAATAACAACAATAATAATAAATAAATTATTTTAATTATTCTACACAAATTTTAATATAAAAAATAATATTTTACTTCACATACTCAATAATTTTTAATAAAAATATAAACTTTATTTCACATTTTAAATCAAAATACTCGATTTGAATATTTTGGTCTAGAATGTGAAATAAAATAAATATTTTTATTTTAAATTATTAAGTATGTAAAGTAAAATAGTATTTTTTATATTTTTAATTTGTGTAGAATGATTTAAAAAATATATTTATTATTATTATTATTGTTTTTTAAATTAATACTGTTTTGGTCCTGTTTTGGTCCTGTTTTTTAAATTATTTAGTGTTGATTAAAATCATTACTAAATATTTATTCAAATTTTAATATCAAAGAGAAATTTCCTTATAACCGACCGTAGTCCTTTTATTAGTAGTCATAGTGCTATCTTTATTGTCCAATGTACACTGATCATAGAACGTAGACCGACGCAATAGGAAACCAAAACCACGGCGACTCATCGCCGGAAAGACACCGGCTGTCCGGCGAGCTTGTAGGATAAGAACGAAAGAAGGAAAGATGGCACAAAAAGCTAGCACCTTTCTAGCTGAGCGAGCAGAGCCGACCTCAATTTATCTTCATCCTGAAGGTCAGCGGGCACGCCGACGACCGCATCCTGTATCACCATCTCATTCACGCCGGAAATGCTGGCTTGATGAACAGCCAGATCGAGCTCCCGGAGCGCTGCCATCAACTTCGCCGGTGGGTGGCTCAAGTTCTGCGACTGAACCCGAATAATTGCCGATTCAAACCCGAAAAGCTTCACGTCCGCCTCCATTGTCGCAGGACGGCTGTCCGGTGTCCTGCCTCCGGCGATATTCTGCTCGACGACGATCTCCTTCCTGGACCTCTTCACCTCGGCCTCGAGTTCATCGACCTTCGCCAGGAGATCCTTGATGTAGCCGACGGCGTCGGCGAGGAGGGAGGCTTTGTCCATCCTCGAGACGTTGGGGACGACCGACCGGAGGGCATAGAAACGGTGGTTGAGCTTCTCCCGCCGCTGCCTCTCCGCCTCCACATGATTCACCGGCGGCGTCTCCCTTCCAAAGGTGCCGGGCTTCCTTCCCCGCTTCCTCGGCCGCCTCCGCTCCACCATTTGCCCTCCCTCGGAGTCAGAGTGCTCTGAGTCCACCGAAGACGATATGCCGGCGAAAGGACCGCCGCCGCCGGGGGCAGCGGCTACCGCGGCGGCGATTTCTTTCGCGGGGTCGTCGTCTGGGGCGCAGAGGACGGCCTTCGTCTGCTGAACAAGAACCCAGTTCTCACCGATGAGATCGCCAGAGCCCAGCTCAACGACGCCGCCGGCGACCGGGACGCAGACAAGGGTCTCGATGCCGTGGAGCTGAGCCTCGCGAGACCGGTCGCACCCGCAAGTCTGTAGCGCGTGCGCTCCGGCGAGCCATACAGGCGCCAGAGAGCCGTAGGCCCTCGCCGGCACCGTGGCCTCTGCTGAGGCGAACGAACGGGTCAGCGACACCACGTAGAACCACTCTGCATCGTCGCCGTCGGCGGCGGTTTCACTGCGCCTCCGGTCGGCGTCGCGATTTCCTCGGAAATGGCCGTCGCCGAAAGCGAGAGCGGTGAGATCTGGCGAAGCGCGCCAGAAGATGACGTAGGTCCACCACTCGGGGCGGGAATGGATGAGGCACTGCAGACGGAACTGCAGAGTCGACGGTGGCGAAATGGGGCGGACGGAAAGGTGGGCAGCCAGCGGAGGCGGAGGCGAGCAGGAGGAAGAGGGGGAGATTATGTCCTCCATGCGTTCGCCGGAGAAGAAATGGAGCAGTAAGAAGCTTTAGTCAGGAGGAGTAGTTGGGGCCGAATATAAATGGGGAGATCTGTAAAACTCTTTTTACACTGATTTCCGTACATCACTGCTTCTTTTTACAAATTTACCAGCGTACGAACTAAAAAAAACTTTTTTTTTTATATCGTAACGAAAGAACTAAAAATTTTTTTTTTTTTTTTTGAAAAAATACAACTAAAAATCTTGAGATAAAAAATTGCATTGGGGAAAATTCGGTTCCAATTTTTAAAAATTTTAATTCGGGTCTCTTTTATATTATAAAAACCATATCAATTTATTATATCATATGATAATTCTTATTCATTAAATCTTTTTAAATATTAATATTTATAATTTTTTAAATTTCAAAATTTTAAATTAAAAAAATAAGAAATAGGAAAAATTAATTTTTTTTAATTTATTTAAAGAGATAAGAATAAAATATATAATACTGTGAAATATATAAATAATTTAAATAATATAATTTTTTTTCAAATTTTACGTTTTTTATCATAAAAAAATTGTGAAAAAGACTTTTTATTTTTAGAACTTTAGAGATCAAAATTTGAAATTTTAAAAAATTGAAATTAATTGATAATGTTTTTCTCGTCTCAAGAGCTCGAATGCAATTTAAAGAAAAAAATTAAAAATCTTCCTACAAAATAAACAAAAATCTTTCAAATTTCCAATTGACTGCAACTTAATAACTGCTCTTGTTCAAATATCATATTAATTATATAAAATATCTATTTTGAATATAACACGAGCACTTTATTACTGTAAGAATATTTAAGATTTTTTTGATTGTGATATTTAAGATATCAAATTACAATAAATAACTCTTTTTTTTGTTAAATTTACTGCCTGTAATATTTCAAAATCAAGCATAAGAATGTCTATCTCCTGTAGCACGAAACTCGATCACAAGAGTTGCGCCCCTAATGTAACTAATATTTTTCGTGAAAGTAAAAGAAAAGCTAAAATGAGCGCATTTTTTAGCGTTTTTACAAACACGTGTAATTATATATCTTTTAAAGAGCAACGAAATGCGATGGAGAATTATAACAACCACTTTCGACTAATATGCATGATAGGCGATCTTCATTTTTTTTAATTGAATCTTTAAACAAAATTTAGATAACTCAGTAGTAATTGAAATGTATAAAATTAGATGTGTAAATAAAATAGCTTTTAATATAAAAAATTATATTTTGTCATATTCAAATATAAAAAATGCGTAGTATCATTTCAAAAATAATGTAAAGAAAACTCTTCTGATGTGTGAGATTCAGTTGTCAGATGAAACTGGATCCGAAAAAAATAAACCTCACACTGTATTGAAAGAGCTACCCAAAATAGCAACAAAGAGGTATGAATTTTCTAAGAGTCTTTATATCTTTACGAGACTTAGCGGCTACAAGTAAAGCAAAGAGGGGTAGATTCACTAATATTAGCTTGAAGCCCTGATAACACACGATAAAAAAAATATAAGAGTCACTATTGGATGTGAACAAAAGATCTACCAAGAGACGAAGAACCACCTCTAGATCTCCTGATATCTCATCGAGCATATTGTTGGCATGCTACTTTCATTTTTAGATTACAGGATTACACATGTATTGCACAACGTAGATATGTAATGCGGTCAATTTTTCAGCGCGTTATGTTATATTGGGCAATTTTTATTGAGTGAGGAGTAAGCTCATTCTCACTTATTTTTAATGTTACTTATTTTAGTTTAATGCTAAGTTAATATCATCATTAAAAGAAAAAAAATGTAAGGATGTACGATTTAAAATCTACAAGTTATTTTGCAAAAATCGTGAGATTTTAAAGACATATATGCAATTTATCATTTTTTAAGAAAAATAAATTCGCTATTGTGGCAGTGGGAAAGGGGAAGGGAAGAAGAGGAAGTGATCTTCATCTGCTGTTATTCACTACTTGCCATCTTGCTGGCTCTAGATATATAAGATGTAAAATAAATTTAATTCTACTGTCATATTAATTTATTTTTAAAATTTAATATCAAAAAATTTTATTTTAATAATAAAAAATATATAAGATGTGAAATAAAATTAATTTTAATTTTTAAATTTGTACTGAATGCGCAATAAGGTTAATTTTAGATAAGGTTAAAATTCATATTGGGCCAGAAAAATGACTCGAACCAAATGAGGTCTAAAGTTTAAAGAATCTTAAAATTATTTATGAAATAATATTGTGTTAATTTTAGATAAGGTTAAAAATTAGGATAAATTATATACAAGTTTCTAATTTAAGAATTAGTGTCACTTAACTCATAATTTAAAAAAATTAATATTTAAGTCTTTACCAACCCCCTCGTCCCTTCCGCCAGCAATCGGCTTCCCCACCATCATCGATGAGTGAGGGAGAGCAGAGGGAGGGAGGATAATTTGGCCGTGTTATTTAAATTTAATAATAAAAATAAAAAAATTTAATTTGATAATTTTTGTAAATTAAAAGACGCAAAAGTTATATTTTGGAATCATAAATCTAAGTGATATTAAGTCTTAAACTAGGGACCTAAGTCTGTCTTACTCCAAAATTTATTGAAAAATATTGTGACGAGATGACTTAGGTGTGACTGTCGTTAGCTTAGTACTATCACCCTGTGTGGCACAACTCTGGATGGGTGTGCCCATTGTCGAGAAAAAAATTGGGATTAACTCGTGGGTATTGAGTGCTCAGCATAATAAGTGAACTAATATGTTCTCTCTATCAACTTAAGCTTTTAGAAGTGTTGGTAGCGTGAAAAATCTCTAACAACATTAACATTACTAATTCATATTAATTAATATTATAGTATTAATTTAATTTTTTCATAAATTTTAATATTAAAATAATTTTATTTTATATTTTACATAACTTTTAAAATAAAAAAATCTTATTTAACATCATAGAGTAAAATTACTTTTATACCAAATTTATTATAATTCTTAAATATTTTTAAATAGATTAAAATTAACCTGAAATTATATAATGTCTTGTTTAAATTATTGGGTTAATAGTCATTTGTTTCATGTAATTTGAGCCTATATGCAATTAAATTTTTTTTAAGTCCTATAATTTAAAATAATATACAAATAAATTTATTATTATTAATAAAGAGACCTAATGAATAATATTTTTAAATTAATAAATTATTTTGATTAATTTAAAAATTATATCAATATTTTAGATGACTATAATCTTCAATCTAATTTAATAATTAAAAAAATATTTTTTTATTGATTACTTTTATTAATACTCAAAAATCTATTTGCCTTGTATTCAAAATTAATGTGCTAATTTAATTAATTTTAAATTTTGATATATTTATAAGCCCAAATATTAAGCCCAAAATTTTTTTTATTTAAAAAAAGCTCAAATTAAATGAGGCCAAAGAGTAATAGGACTTGAGATTCAAAACAAGTAAATTCCAATTAAATTTTTTTTAATACTTAAAATATCCCCTTCGCCCATCCAATTATATAAGAAAGCTAAAGAAAGAAAAACACGCACTTTATTGTTAGGTTTATTAAGGTCGCCATTACTTATTCGGGGTGAAATTTAATTTTTACTAAATCTGGTCCCTTTATTTTAAAAAGAGTTAATGTTTAGTCCTAATAGAAATAATTTCATTTTTTGGTTAAATGATTGTAAATTTCTCCCAATTTAAGGTCCGTTTCTTTTGAGAAAATTTTAACTACGACTAAAACTTTCTCCAATTAAAAATCTTATTTTATTTTATTTTTTTAAAATTATATTTTATGTTTCATCATATACAAATTTTAATATTAAATAATCACTTTATTTCACATTCAATATAATTTTTGATATAACTAGCTCACGTTATTTCACATTATATGTATTTAAAAAAAAAAAATCTTAAATCAAGAAGAACCTAAATTTTAAGGGATAATTACCTACATGTCACACAATTTAGTTTTATTTATGCATTACCTATCCATTCTTAATTAATTATGCTATGCACACTCAAAACATTACAAAATCTTACATACACACATTTGAGTTAAAACTTAATCAAAATTTATTTGAAAAAAAATACTCTGTTAGTAAATCATTAAAATTATATTTTTACTCTTAATGGTACATATATTTTCTCTTCCTCAATACCACACCAAAGCGTTAATTTATCCTAAAATTAATTCACGTCGCGAGTGTCTCCTTCCTTTGCCGCCACTAAACATTAAAATTTTAAGATTTTCACTCAAAATATATTTAAATATCCTTAAAATAATATGATGAATGACCCAAATTTTTTATAATGTAATTATAATTAGGTTATTGAAAAATTATGATTACTCATTATAATAGAAATAAGTTAAAATATGTGCATGTAAGATTTCATAATATTTTGAGTGTGCATAGCATAATTAACTAAGAATGGATGAATAAAGCATAAATAAAACTAAATTATGTAGCATGTAGATAATTATTCTAAATTTTAATTTGTAGTAGAAGATCTAGAAGTTGAGCGTAGTGCACAACTTATACTGCCCTGTCTATAACAATCTTGAACGGACTATTTGCCAAACAGTAAAACGAGAAAAAAAGTTCAGTCTTAGGGTTGTTTGGTTGGAGGATAAATTTGAGTGAGGAAAAAAAAAATTTTATTTTATAGAATTGATGGGAAAGAAATTTATTTTAATATTGAGAGGTATGTTGGATGTAAAATAAAATTGATTTTAAGGTTGGAATTTGTGTTGGATGTGAAATAAAGTTGATTTTAAAGTTGAAATTTGTGTTGGATGTGAAATAAAATTATTAAAATTTATAATAAAAATAAAATATTATTATTTTAATATTTAGCCCATTTTTGGGACCTTCTCAAACAAGCCCTTAGGTTATTATAGACACAGTGGACTAGAAGCTTCTAGATCTCCCACCACATATTTATTATCTTTCGCTTTTTTGTTAACTTTTTATTATTGATAATAATGGTGAGAACATTTGATAGGAACACCACTTCTCTTTATTTTACTTTGAATCGGCCCTTGGATTTTCGCTATCCTAATGAGAAATATAACACCTTTTATTTACGAAAGTCCCCAATCTCGATGAAATATGCAAATCGAGTATTTTGATCTAAGATGTGAAATAAAGCTTATATTTTTATTAAAAATTATTGAGTATGTGAAGTAAAATATTATTTTTTATATTAAGATTTGTGTAAAATAATTAAAATAATTTATTTATTTATTTATTATTATTGTTATTTTTTAAACTAGTACTATTTTAGTTCTGTTTTGGTCCTCGCGCCAAACAGGGCTAATTATGGCTTTTGTCATTTAATGTAATATATAGGCTACAATTGCATTGCACAGATGAAGGATTTATAAAATTCTACGGAACAAAATGTTACGATCGGCCATTTGGTTTTTACCATTTTATTTAGGATAAATTTCATTCAAGAGGCTAGAACATAATGTAAGTTCATGTTTTAAAACTTTTAATTTTTTTCCGAAGGTAGTAAATGTTCCGACAAAGTTTCTAAGATTATATTAAATATTTCATGTCTGTTCATTTAGGGGGGGTTTTTGATTGAAAGTTATTTTAATATTATGTTATTTAGAAAAAATAATTATTAGTTTGATAATATATATAAATAATTTTATAAAATATTACAGAAATATTACTTAAAAAATAACTTCTATATATTAAAATATTTAAATAATTGAACCAAAATGCTCCTTAATATATTTTTTACTTAGATTTGGACATTGAAGAGATGAAATTGAATTTAAATTTTGATGTATGACATTTTAACACTCTTAAAAAATGAAAAATAACTGGATATTATTATTATTATTTTTTATTGTAAAACTGGCAATTAATTGTTACTATAAAGGAAAGTGATAATTTTATTTGGACCCTTCAAATAAACTCTAATTTTATCTGAATTTATAAAAATAAAAATATACTATTTAGACGTCTCTCCCCAAAATATTTTTCACAAGTCCTTTTTAATTAATTCGTTAAGATTGATCATTAAATTATTATTAAAAAACTTTTAAATTTTTTTTTTTTTCATATCTTTAGGCTCAACTTTTTTTTATATTAAATATGTAAATATGTACGTTAGGATGAAAATACTTTAAATGCGTGTCACCAACTAATTCACACCCTCTAAAATCATTCAATATAGTTGAAATAATTAAATCTAGGAAAGCTCAATTAAATTCATAACTGTCTATCTTTTTTTCTTTTTTTTTATTGTATAAATATTTAGTTAAGGTCATTTCAATATTATTTTTCGTTATGCATAAAATGAACCCACAATTAGGATAAGTACAAAAATGAAACCTATCGCTGTAACGAAGAATCTCATTTTGAAAATTGTGCGACTAAAAAAGTATTTTATTTAACATTATCTAAATATTAATATTATCTGACATTAGTTCATTTTAGATACATGTTATCTTTATTAAATTATGTTTGAGTTGGTTCCATGTATTATATTAAATTAATAATAATAATAATAATTAATTTAACCTCTTGTCCATCTAGTATAATTCTAAATATCATCACATTTTAGGTTGGTATTATTTTAAAATAGGGATAATTACCTGCATGTTACATCATTTCACTTTATTTATGCGTTACTCATCTATTCTTAGTTAATTACGCTATGCACACTCAAAACATTATAAAATTTTACATACACACACTTAAGTTAAAATTTAGTCAAAATCTATTTGAAAAAAAAATATTTCGTTAGTAAATCATTAAAATTATATTTTTACCTTAATAGTACATTTTTTTTTCTTCCTCGATGTCACACTAAAGCGCTGATCTGTTCTAAAATCAATTCACGTTGCTGATGTTTCCTTCCATTACCACAACCTAAACATCAAGATATATTTAAATATCCTTAAAATAATACGATAAACAGTTCAGATTTTATGTAACCTAACTATAGTTAGGTTATTGAAAAATTATAATTGCTCATTATAATAAAAACAAGTGAAAGTGTGTGTATGTAAGATTTTATAATGTTTTGAATGTGCATAGTGTAATTAACTAAGAATGAATGGGTAACGCATAAATAAAGCGAAATGGTGTGGCATGTAGGTAATTATCCCTTTAAAATAATAAAATTATATTTCTTTTATAATATTATTTAAATATTTTATTAAATTTTATAATTATTATATAAATATGATAATTTTTTAAAACATGAATTTAGAGTTAAAAATCAAAGATTTGGGATGTGCATTATGCTGAAATCATCAAAATTAAAAAAATAAAATTTGTTAAAATTACTGAAAATGATACTTTTAATTTACGAGCAGAACTAAAATTAAAATCGAGTTTTAAAAGCTCGATAAAACTCAATTGAAATTTTGTTTTTCAGAATGAGCAACAAGTACTCACTGTAATTAGCCCCTAAAATAATTAAGGCAACAGGAACGGCGGGCTCCGGCAGCTTCTCCGATGCTTCGTAAGCAGAGAGGACGGCCGCCGGCGCTCCGGCCGTTCGTGCTCGGAATTCAAGGCGTGGTCTGCCTTCTACGGCCTCCATCTCCTCTCGTCCTCGCCGCTTCGCGAAGCTCTCGAGAAACATCCGCCGCGTCGTCTTCGTCCCAACGTCACCGCGTTACCTTACGCCCCTTCGCAATGGCTGGATCTGGTCCTTTTTCTATTGGATAAATTACAATCAGCTTCCTTGATTTATAACATAATATCACACAAGTTTCTGATTTTAATTTTTGGGGCTTTTACCCTGTATGACACAAAAAACTTCAATATTTACTTATTAGATACCCTAAAGTTAAATATTACATGATACACACTTATTTATTTTAATTTTACAACTAACACACCCTATTTAAAAAATTCTTATATTTTATTTAAGTAAATCATACTTAAGTTATGTTTTAACTTAAATAAGGTTCATAGGAATAAAATCTAACCCCCTTTGTATCTTAAATTAAATCTAATCAGTAAGATGAGCATCTAACGATTAGATTTAAAATATTTTACATAAATAATAGATTTAAATAGTTTTTAACATGTAAGATTTAAGTTAAGATGCACCGAGAGTTAGATTTTATTCCTATGAACTTTATTTAAGTTAAAACATAACTGAAGTATGGTTTACTTAAATAAAATATAAGAATTTTTTAACTAGGGTGTGTTGGTTGTAAAATTAAAATAAATAAGTGTTGTCATGTAATATTTAACTTTAGGGTGTCTAATAAGTAAATATTGAAATTTTTTGTGTCATACGAGTAAAAATCTCTTAATTTTTTTTAACATTTGTGTTTCTTGGAAGTATATAATATATTAATTAGATCACTTTTACAATTTTTTACCATTAAATTTTTCTAAAATCTCATTTTTATCGCTCTCTTGCCTCTTTCTCTACACTTCTCGCAAGATAGCAAGCAGAGGGCGGTCCCCTTTTTATCTCTCGCTCTTCTCTCTCTCTCCCCACCTACAAGCAAGGTTTTGAAAATCGGACCGGCTTCAGAATCGGGAGACTGAAAGGTTCAAGGTTCAATGGTCAAACCGGGATCGAATCGGGATCGAACCGGGATAAAGTAAAAATTAAAAAAACTAATAAAATATAATATAAACATAGTTAAGGTATATATTATTCACACATTAACACAATAATTAGACATAAAATGAATATTTAATAATTGAATTTAACAAATAATATTTTATGTCAATAACCCAAAAAATAATTCCAAGCAAATCAAAATAACAATAACCCAACAAAATATTCGCAAATCACAAATTGAGTATAATATTTAGTACATCGTTAAAAGATCTGAACAAATAGTATACTTTGTCAATATTAAAATACTAAATTATTTCATTATTTTATATCATTAAAATACTAAATTATTTCATCATTTCATATCATTAAAATACTAAAATATTAAATTATTCCGAGAGGATGGGGGCTGGAGAGGAGAGTACGAGGCAAGGGGAATCGCGAGTTCGTAACTGTCGCGCGAGTAGAGGCCACAGAACGAAGGCTGAGTTAGGGACCTAGGGTTTAGGAATTTTTTTTTTTAATTTTAAACTCAACAGGTCCAACCATACAGGTTCACCGGTTGACCAGTTGAACCGCAGTTTAGACCAGTTTTGGCCGATTTTAAGCGGATCCAGTTATAAAATTAAACCGGACTGATTGACTGACCGGTTCACGGTTCGATCGGTTGAACCGGTCGGTCCGATCCGGTTTTTAAAACCTTGCCTACAAGGCAGCAGATAGCTTCCCCCTCCTCCTCCTCATCTCTCTCTTTCTATAATCTCAATGATATATGTACTAAAATTTAAATTGCTTAAAGGCTAAAATTTTGAAGCGATTTTTAAATAGTTTATACTTTCACTTACTTAAAGGGTTTTTTGAGCTTGTAAGTTGTTTAAAAAAGATAAAGTAATTTAAAGTTATGAGATATAAAAAATATATTTAGATTTACTTTAAAGTTCAGGGGGGAGAGAGAGGAGGGTGAGCCCGTATGAAGGATATCACAAAAAGGGTAGAAGAGAGAAAATAAAAATAAAAATGATATTTTATAAAATTTTAATTATAAACAATTTTAAAATGAAATTGATGTATATATTATATGTGATTCGAGAATATAGATGTTACAAATTTAAAATCATAAACTTACGTGATAATATATTATAGATTCATGGATAGAAATATAATTTATTTTTTTAATTTTTCTTATTTAATAATATTTCATACTATAACCTATAAATAGAATTAAAAAATACTTTAACGATTATACAGTGGTATTCTCATTTATTTTTTTATACTCATTTAGAAAGTTTATCGTCTATAGCAGAAGGGTAGTTATAGTTTGAGTTAAAATAAAATGCATACATGTTTTACTATCTACTAGGCATTATTCATGCTGTAAATTATTTAGAGAAATCAAATTAAGCAACTTATGATTACACGATATGAAAAATATATTCAAGCCCTGTTTGGCGAGAGAATCAAAATTTTAATTCACATACTCAATAATTTTCAATAAAAATATTAACTTTATTTCACATCCTAAACTAAAATATTTGAAATATTGACTTAATTTTACATCATAGAGTGAAATAAAATTGATATTTTTATTAAAAATTATTGAGTATGTGAAGTAAAATAATATTTTTTTATATTAAAACTTATGTGGAATGATAAAAAAATTTATTTATTATACTTTTTTTTGCTTTCAAAAAAATAAGATGATCAAATTGAAATTTCTGAAAATGCAATTTCTTTTTTTATTTATTTATTTTTTATTATCTTTTTTTAAAATTTTAGTATAAAAAAAGGATGCTTCGGCCGCCGTGCATGAGACATTAATTTCAAATTAACCTTTTAAATAATTGTAGGATGACTAATAACAGATCATTTACGTCCCGCAGCGTGGCGGGCCCACTCTCTCGTCCGTGGCCGGATCCTAGCCACACACGTGTCATCCAACTGGGTTCATGTCTGGGTAAAATTGTAAATTTAGAAATTATTTTGTTTGTCGAGAAAACTTTACTTTGTGGATACTTTGGGATTTTGACGTGAGAGAGAAAAAAAAATTAATGCAAAATTATAAAATAGAGGTTGAATTTTTTTTTTTGAGAAAAATAGGAAGAAAGAAAATGCTAATCCCGTTAATTTTTAATCAAGCATATCCATATTATACATAAATTTTAATATTTAATATTAATTATTTTTTAAATAAAAAATTAATTATATTTCATATCAAATGCATATAAAAAAAATAAAAACTAACTTATATCGCATTTTTCACATATTCTAATATAATAATTAATTTTATTTCACATTATTTACAGTTTTTAATAAAAAATATCTTCGTTAAATTTGAACTTCTTAAAAATAATATTTGTAAGTGTTGGCTGCTTATAAATAGTTTCACTTTAATTTAGTAGTGACAGAGGATTCAGTACAAAGTAATAATATTGAAATCCTTAACTAATACTCTCGCATTAATTGAATCATGAGTATTTATAAGCTTAAGCGCATTTGCTTAAATTGAAATGCTACTCAACTCTAATATAAAAATGATATTAGTTTAAAAAATAAAAATAATAATAAATATATTTTTTAATTAATTTATATAAAATTTAATATAAAAATATTATTTTATTTCACATATTCAATAATTTTTAATAAAAATATCAACTTTATTTCACGTCCTAGACCAAAATATTATATTCCAGTATTTTGATCTAGAATGTAAAATAAAGTTGATACTTTTATTGAAGATTATTGAACATGTGGAATAAAATAATATTTTTTATATTAAAATTTATGTTAATTTTTTTTATTATTATTGTTATTTTTCAAATTAATACTATTTTGGTCCTGATTTTATTCCCCATGCCAAATAGGACCTTAAAGTTTTTTTTTTTTTTTTAATTCTTATCCTAAAAGGTGCAATAAAGTACAATAGAAAATTCTTTAGCAGACCAAGTTAGATTATCTTTTTTTTTAGAACACTATTTTCTAATATCATTATGTACTTATTTAAGTAGTTTCCATTTTTCGATCAAAAAAAATAGTTTCCATTTTAAAGAATTCTTCAACAAAAAATGAAATTTATTCTGGTTGTACTTAGCACTCTTTTTTAGTGTGATAATAAAATATGTTAAATGTCTATAAATCACAAATCTCTTTTTATGTACTTATTACTGTACTAGTGGCAATATCGTTATATGTTTGTTTATGTAGATCCCATATTATAGCATTTCTCAATTACAAGAGAGACTTTATCATTTATAGTAGGCCTAGTTTGGTTTGAGTTTTTTTTTTACAAGAGAAAAAATATTTTATTTTTAAAATTTAATGAGAGAGAAAATTATTTTAAAACTTGAAAGTGTGTAAAACATGAAATACTTTAAATTCTAATATTTGTATTTATATTAGATTTGAAATAAAGTTAATTTTTATAATTAAAATTTATGTTGGGTAAATATTTTGCCTCTAACCAAACGAGGCCTTAAGTACTTAGATCATGATTGTCACACCCTTAATTTTAAGGACCATTTATCCATAAAATAAGGGGCGACTTACAGTCAGAAACACATAACAGATTATAAGAAAGGACATTTTTATTCATCTCAAAACAGGGTTACATAGGTTTAAACACAAGCAGGTCACCCAGAGTAACATTAGATTAGAAAACTGAAAGGGAATGCATTTAAAGTGGTTAAAAGTAAATATCAGTGGGTCCATACGGGATGTTTACCTGAAAATCAACAGTCAGTCACAAAGACTGAGTAAACAACCTTTACCTTACAATAGGTCAGGTGAGATTTTATAGCTCAAATTAAATGGGGATATCAGAATAACTTGTAATATCATCTTGTCAATATTGTCATATTTATACTATGCATAAATATTGATATGTATTAAATGAAGAGGGATCAGAACCACAGGTATTCGTCACCAGTGTGACTCAGATTAGGTTCATCAGATACGTCACCAGTGTGACATCAGAATAACAGGATGCAGGTACGTCCCCCACACGACGCCACGCGTCCGTCAACCACCGGGATCCCAGCTTATCTTATCATTATATATCTCAGGATATATGGGTCCAGTTTAATCCAGTATAATATCTTGACACAAAGCCCAACAGAATGTCGGCACACAGCCAAACAGAGTATCGGCACAAAGCCAAACAGAGTATCGGCACAAAGCCAAACAGATTATGCAGAATATGCAGAATATAGCTCACAGAATATAATTGATATCATTTTGTATATTAGTCATTTTGATTTAATAAATCACGATGTCCTAAGCTCAGTGAAAATCGCTTACTTGAACGAGAGATGGTAAATGTTTGCTGGCGGATGACGTGTTCCCTGATTAAGTTCAGTGAGAATAATTACTATTGCACTTAATAATTTACAATAGTACATAGGCCAAATAGGTCAGACAAGCCAAGTGGATTAAAACTGGTCAATATAGGTCAAATCGAGTCAGTTTAGGTTAATGAGTCAAACGGTCAAACGGGTTGAACGGGTCAGACGGGTTAACTCGGGTTATAACGGGTTAACTCATAGGTTAATGGATCGACACGAGTTATCTTGGGTCAAACGGGTTAACTCAGAGTTAATGGGTCGACACAGATTTATTGAGTTTAATACGGGTTAAGTGGGTCGACACAGGTTAATCACCAATCAAATTGAGTTAACAAGAGAAATCACCGAATGAAATATAAACTTAATAAGACCATTAACCGCGGAGGAAAAGTGCACCAAGATGAGCTAAAACTCAGAAGAGATTTAGAGGTTGTGATTCTTTCTGAGAGTTCTGAGGCCTATTTATAGGGGGAGGTGAACTTATTAGGGCGGGACCGTCGGCGGTTAGTAGTTGGTGGTTGGGGAGGTGACATTAATAGGACGGGACCGTTGATGGGTGAGAAGGTGGGAGGAAGTCAGAGGAGAAATAAATATATCTATATTTTATTCAAACTGATTGCAGGAAATGCTTATTTAATGTAGCAATTATTTTGAAGTCTTCAGATAACAGATGTACTTATTTTAAATCTGGAAGAATATATATATATATATATATATGAATATAAACAGATATTTCTTAGGCGAATTATTACAATGATACTCACCACTTAGATGATAGTACTTAATGGAAATGAGCTAGTATTTAGATAATATGTTTATTTATTCACTACTTAACTATTTATAATACTACTGTGCATTTGCTAATCTAGTTTTTGTATACTTATATTATATAAATTTTTTAGTAGGAATTACATTCATCAAATACTTATAGTTTGGTGTCATTACTAGAAGCAATGAAACACTCAGTAACTAATGAAAATGAGTCTTATAATTTATATAGTAGATATTCATTTACAGTTAGTTTTAGTATTGAAAAAAATCACAACTCTTATTAGGTTGGGATAAGTCTATCTAAAATATGTTTAAAAGCTACATGAAAGATTTGTAACATAAAAAAACAGAAAGCTTTGCTTTTTCTCTCTTGGATAGTAGATAAGATTGTCGGACTAATTTTTTGCAGATAAAAAGTAACTAAAATATTAAAAGATTCATTGAGAAGTACAATCATAACTTGCAAAATTAGGATAACGTCTCGTTATACACGTTGTACATGAAGTTGATGCTTCATTTTGCGAGGTTTGTACAAAGCTGGTATAAGAATTGCAAATGCTTTTAATATATATTGCACAACAAGCTGGGGGTGTTGAAAATATTTATTTCACTAGGCGTGATGCATATAATTTTATGAGTCGTGAACGATTAGGTCGTATGTACTTGTAGTTTACAAAAAATATTTAATTTTGATTTAATGTTTGATTGAGAAGTATAATTGCATGCTAGTAAAAAAATTACTAATATATTATAAATTAATAGAATTTGTAAGATGAATGGTAAAAAATCACTAATTATATTTATTGCTTAGGACTATGGTATGAGCAGAGCAATTCAAAATGTGTTTTTTGATACAAAATATTATTTATTTCAATAGTATATTTCAAAGAATATTTCATTTAATGTTCGTGGTTTCAGTGCTAGTGAAGAAATTTGTGAACATTTTTATTATTGTTTGAATTGCTGTGACACAATGTAAGAGTTAGATATGCCATTGAAATAAGTTGCTTAATGAAGGAGTATTAATAATCATGAATGATTTATTGACTTGTGTAAAATTAAACATAAATAGTCTACAACATTTAATAAATTAAGATGCGTTAGATCTGAAAGTATTGTCAACTCAAAGAAGTAAAAATACAAATAGTGTATGTCATAATATTTTCAAAGCAACAAGCAATATAACAAACTGCTTTTTTGGATTGGAAAAGGCTTTATAGGAATGACATCAAGAAGAAAGGGAAAGATTATAAATATAGATAGAGTTATGTTGCGCCCACAATTAATCGTTCTCCATTTCTCAAACAGATGCAAAAGATGTGCATCTTAAAAATATATAAAATATTTGAGAAATTTTTTTAATAGTTGACAGACAGTATTTAAGGTATTTTTCTATAAGAAGAAGATATAAATCAAATAAAGAAAATAAAAGCTCTGACAATTTTTTTTTCTAAAAGTAGAAGCTATTAAACTCTCAATAAGTTGACTTTCATTTCAAAGATATTATGTGTGATTCAAATATGAAATAGTATTAGAAGCCAAAAAGCCAAATATATAAAAGCAAATGATTGAAAATCAACATCATAAGTTTGATAATCACTCAAATATTTCTCTATCTTACAAGCAACGATATGACAAGCAACCTCCTAAGAGAAAATACTATTCATGATAGAAGTAATGACAGATGTTAACAGTGAGACAACTGCAACATTGAAATATATGACAACACCCCTAGACCAACTATAAAGTAAAATATCAGTAGGTTGGACATAGTATAATTTAAACACCAAAAAAGTCAACGGGATCTCACAATAGCATTGCATCAAAAAGTCAACGGGATCTCACAATAGCATTGCATCGCATAATGGCCGAGGATATCCGTCATTGCATTATGAATCACATTATGTCAGGCGTTGCCAAGATGAAATGCACAATGCGTAGCATAGTCACCCGAAATACCCAAAAGCTTATTGTGACACATAGGACAATATTGATATCTAACAAACATAAATTTAAGCAATTGATATCAAAAAATGGAACGATACTCAGCTAGTGAGAACAATTAATCATAGCTTGTCCAATAAGAAACTTTACACATAATCAGCAGTTAAGCACCAATGTAGAATGAGAGGATAAGGTTTGGTCGACACATAATAAGGATACAATCTATCGTAGAATGAAATAATATTTATTTCTTATTCATATATTTCACCAATTTCTTCTCTTACACATACCAAATAAATCATTATATACGATACATATTATTTCAATAATATGCCGTATATTTCAATTGGGCACATGCATTACATGTTTTTCAAAAGTATTTCTTACCTTGTAAGTGTACTTCATTTTTTTTTGTACGTATACCAACATGTCTTTGGATGCGTACTTGTACTTAAAAAGTGCACAATAATAGCTCTTTGATTAACCTAAGTTGGATACCATGGTTTTAGATATGATCAGAAGGCATCTACAGATATCAAACTGTTTAATTAGGTCAACATTTTTTATGTGCTTTTTAGTTTAAATTTATTATAAAAGAATGAAATAAAATTGATTTTATTTTGATAAGTACCGAATATGTGAAATTGGCTAGTTTTTATTTGAAATTTATGAAAAAATATAAAATAAATTTGACTTTAATATTTAAAATTTATATAAAATTTAAAATATTATTAATTTATATCAACAAGCAGAAAAGCCTGAGAGGCGTTTGGTCCAGTATTATCTCAATGTTATGTTATGTTATTTTTAGAAAGTAATTATTTAGTGTAATGACATCTTTAAATAATATTACAATTAATTACAAAACATTTAGATGTCACCCCAAATCGGGCGACATCTCAAGATAACACAATCAATTTGTCATTATAATGTCAATAACTTTCAATTAAACAAAAATAATTTGGATAGCATTGATATTTTCTAATATCATAACATTGAACCAAACAAATGTCCATTGATGAATAACAATGATATTTAGATAACATGACATCTAAATAACATTAATATTAAAATAACACTGAACCAAATGCTCCCTAAGGGGCATTTGGTTTGTTATTATCTTGGTGTTATATTATATAATTTAGATCTTATGACATATAGATATTATTTTTTAACTAATATTTTTATAACATAATTGAAGATTATTTATAGATGTCATTAAGCCAAACAATTATTATTTTTAGATAACATAACATAACATCAAGATAACATGACGAAATGTTACATGTCTTGTTGTCGTCCCCGTCAGTTGTTCTCCCAAATTAATTTTAATCTACAGATCACAGTCATATCGCATATAAATTATAATATTGAAATAATAATATTTAAATTCTACATAAATTTAATATTAAAATTAATTTTATATTTATTTTATATAATTTTTAAAATAAAATTTATCTTTATTTTAAAGCCTACATTTATCCTAAAGTAAAATTAATTTATTTTAAATCAAATACAGGTTTCAAAATATTAACATTACTACTGTATAATTCTAATAATTAATTAGTAAATTAGCAATTTATGATTTTAGGACTGTTAATATATATATTTTTAAATGAAAGACTATAGAGTTATTAATTTACCAGATTTTCAAGTGAATAAAACTTTAAAGAATTTCAATCAAAATGTAAGAATTTCAGCCAAAATTTTAGAGTTCTTATAAAAAAAGATTTCATTGAAAGCAAGAAGATCTTTGATCTAAAACTCAAAATTTATAGTTTTAAGTTTTAAAACCTGTATTCAATCTGATTCCAACAAAGTCGAGATATAATTTTAACCGTAATTCATGACTCAAATATAATATACAACACGGGGCATTTGTTTAATTTATTTAAAATTAATCTGATTAATATTAAATAAATATATCACATCATTCATAAAATTTAATATTAAAAATTAATTATATTTCACATCATATATATAATTTTAAATAAAAAATTTATTTTATTTTATATCCTATATACATATTAAAATAATAATTAATTTCTATCACATCTTTTATATATTTTAATATTATTATTAACTTTAGTTTACGTCATTCTTAACATTTACTAAAAATATATTTATTTGAATTTAATTTTAAGTTTATTGAAATTAAATTTTACTAATAAAATGCACATGTGTTTGAAATTTGTCAATCAACTTTTATTTTAAGAGTTTGTAATTATTCTATGAACTAAATTAGCAAGCTTATAATACAAATTTTACCGAGTTTAATTTGAGCTTCGTAAAATTCTACCCTTTTGGGTCTATTTATTTGTACGATTAAATTTAGCAAGATTAAAATTAAACATAAATAAAGATATTTTTTTATTAAAAATTATGAATGATGGGAAATAAAATTAGTTATTATATTGAGATAAATAAGAGATATAATATAAAATTAATTATTATGTTGGAATACATGAGAGATGTGATATAAGTTAGTTATTATTTTAGTAATGTGTGTAGGATGTGAAATAAAGTTAATTTTTAATATTAAATTTTATATATGATATAATATATCAGATTAAAATTAAACTAAATTAATTTTTAACTTTAAAATAAACAAGGCTTTTGAGTTAATTTTTAAGTTTAATTGAGCATTGATGTAAATCAAAATTTTCTATAAATTTTTTTATTATATATTAGACATATTAGAATATAATAATACAAATTTACTTAAAAATTTTACATATGTATTTATAATTTCATATCTTTTACAATAGTTATTACAGTGTATTTATATACATAAAATTTTTCAGTTATATTTTAAAAAAATATGTAAGTTTGTACGTATATTTAGTTGATTTCAAGCTACATCAATTTCTTTTTGGGCATTCAATTAAATTTTTTTTTTCCGAGTAAGTTAACTTTGAGCCAAAGGAAATTTGAATTAATTTCTAATTGAGTAAAAAAGGGGCAAACTTCAATTTTAATATAAAATTGTCACCCCTATTTGCAAGTTAAGCCACTAGAGTAATTGCTGATTTGCAAATTGTTTAGTCCCTACCTTATTTTTATCGTAGCAAAAATTAAAATAACTCATTCATCATAAAAAATTTAAAAATAATATTAAATTAATACTTATCATATCTTACATCACAATCAGCGTAAAAAAAATATTTTATTTCACATCATATATTATTTTTAATATATATTAATCAATTTATTTTATATTTTATATAATTTTTAGCATAATTAATAGTGTATATAATTTAATGTTATGCAGGTATTATGTCATATTATTTAAAAATAATAATTATTTAATTTAATGATATATATATAAATAATATTTTAAAAAATTATAAAATAATTACTTAAAAAATAATATCTATATTATATAATATAAAAAAGCTTGAAAGTAGAATCAAATTTAATTTGAAGAGCATTAGAGTTATAAAGATTAGAGAGCAAACTTTGGGCACATGGAGGGGTTTAATGAAGGTTAATTTTATTATTTATTATTTTTATTTTAGTGGAAATTATGTAAGGTTGATTTTAGAAATGATAGAATGGTGTGAATCATTAATTGAGAAGTTATGAGAATGTTAGAGATTGATTAAAGATAGATTAGAACAACCAAAAGAGAGGTGACAAATTTTAGCCAAATGATTAATTTTTGGTCGATTTCGTAATCAATTTGTTGATTGATTAAAGATAATCGAGTTATGATCGATATTTACCAGAGTGTATTCTTTTTAATAAGAACAAGTGTGTAGTTTTGATTGATCGATTAAAGATTAAAATCTCTTTAATCAATTAATTAATCGATCAAAATAATCTAAAATATGATCATTGAGGATACAATAGGTAAAATTAATGAAATGTGATTATTAAGGATCCTTTCAGACTCATAGTCGTAGGCCTTATTTAGATGGAGCTAGAAAACTTTTAAACTTTTCTAAGGGGCGTTTGATTCGTTGTTATTTTGGTGTTATGTTATGTAATCTATATGTCATGACATCTAGATATCATCTTTTAACTAATAAATTTATAATCTAATAGAAGATTATTTGTAGATGTCATTAAATCAAACAATTGCATTCTCTAAATAACATAACATAACATCAAGATAATGTTAAACAAAACGCCCCTAAAATTAATTCCATCAATATTTTACATTCGTTTATATCATACACAAATTTAAATACTAAAAACTAATATTTTTTCACACTATACATAAATCTCAGTTTTAAAAATTAATTTTATTTCATATGATTGTAGTGCTCGATAAATTATTTTTGGGAAATTACATATATGACATATTAAGCTATCATATTTATTCATTAGATAGTCAAATATAAATATTATTTTAAAAACACTTTAAATATTTTAATATTACTTGCTCTACACTATGCTATTCCTTCACACCTGCTGTCGAATTTAACCATAATTTTTAATATAAGTTTTTTAAAAATATGTATTAGATATCGAGTATTATTTAATAATTAAAAAATATTAGTAATATTATATATGAAATTAATAAAGTGATTTTACTAATATTTTGTATTACTAAATAATATTTAATATTTATTATTATGTTATAAAATATTTATGTGAATAAATTATAATTTAATTTATTGTGTTAAAAGTAAGTGATGAATAAATATTACAGTATAAAGTTAGTAATAATAATGTGTAAGAATATTTTTTGAGTGATATTTATATTTTGAGTGCAGTTTATGTAATTTTTTTTTAAATTTAATTTTTTGTTTTTTTAAATGAAGGAACGGCAATCTATGTCGGGACTCGGGAGATGACGGAGAACTCAGTTGGGATGAGCGATAAGCGCCCTCCTCCGGACCCGATCGCCGTCCTCCGCGGCCACCGCTCCTCCGTCATGGATGCATGCTTCCATCCCTGCCTTCCGCTTCTCTTCACAGGGTATTTACTTCCGCTCGACTCCTTTCCTTCGTCAATAATTTCTTCTTGTTCAAAAAGTTAACCCTAATTGGTTGGTGACATAGAGCTACCGACGGCGAGCTCAGGGCTTGGGACGCGGTGCAGCACAGAACGCTTTCGTCCACGTGGTTGGTGTTTACTTCAGTATTTAGTTTATTCTAGTTTACCATTTACATGGATTTGGTTTTGGGTTTTGTAGGGCTCATAGCGGGGGGGCCGGCGTGTACTGCGTTGCGATGAGTCCTTCTATTGGGAATAGGGTCGTGAGGTGGTTTTGAGTAATTCGATTCATTTTTCTGTCCAGATTTATACCTTACTTTATCTACTGAGATGTTGGGTTTGCTTTTTGAGTTAGTCAGGGGAGAGATGGTACTTGCAAATGCTGGGAGGTTCAAGAAGCCGGCCTCTCCAGGTACACTACTTTGCTTCATGTTTATCGATGATCTAGAGAACTGACTGTTTTTGTTTTTTTTGTTTTTCTTCCTTGAATAAGAGAATTTTGTTGTCCTTTTTGTCTTGCTGTATCACATGAATCATGTTGATTCCATCATATGATTATTTTGCAGGATGCCATTGACTACATTCAGGACGGGTGGATATCACTTTTGTAAGCTTTCTTTGGTGAAATCTTCAAGTAGTGGAGAACAGCTCTGGCAGTCCTCTTCTAGCAATGAGAAAGTAATTCCCTCTTCCATACAAGGAGAAGAACCTAAAACCAAATTTGCTCCACAGGAATCTGTTGATGGCATGTGCAAAGGGGAATTTTCTGTCCAAGGTTCAAGTTTATTTTTATAATTTTTGTTCCAAGTAATGGCGTATATACATATTACAGTCATTAGGCCAGGCCTGTTTTAAGTTATAGTGTGTTTTGCAAAAAGATGTTCCAATTGTTGTTCAGGATTTAACAATCCTTTGGAGGAGTCACTTTGGAGCTCATTCATTATTATGCTTATAACCATGTTAATTAATGCCATGATAGTGTTTAAAGGGATTGCTCAATATTTTCATAATTTTACTAATGTTCGGTTCTTCACGAGAAAATTTATCATAGAAAGTGTTGAAAAAATATTATAAGTGTCATGATTGAACTACTGTACTCCTCATTAACGATCTAGCCATACTTGGATTACTTCTAGTTATATATACATAATCACATATAAATATCTAAAACACTACTGTGACATATTACCATTACAATGGGGAATAACTACACACAAATTTCCCTAACAAAATGTTTGTCAGTTTATTTGTTGTTGCACACACATACACACACAATGACAATATTATTTACACACTCAAATATATATAGAAAAGGACAATACTCTATTTTGATAAAAGTTTCTTGCACGGCCTCACCTATGTTACAATGTTTAATCTACAACTATAAAAATAAGTTATTAATTGACTCAGTAGATAAATTTAATCTAACATGCTGAATAAAAATAGTGACACGCAATCACAATAATTCTAAAAACATATTAAAAATTGCCTTTTATCACATTTTTGAGCCTTATTTTTCAATTAACTACAACCGCACTACTATAACTACAATGACCCACACACAGTCACCCATAAGGTCATCACCCTGATTGGATAACCCTTTGTAAAGTATCACCAAATGCCATCGCATTTAAATCATCCTCAGGTATCTCATCAAAACAGGTGACTAACATATATTTACTTTTGGTGATCGTCATAATCTTGGGTAGTTAGAAACTCCTACGGGATATCGTCAAATCAATATCCTCTAAGTTCGAACTGTGGTGGGCGTGATTGCAAAAAGAAATAATTCACTTTCTTTCACTAACTGTTTATATCAATTTCATCATAGTATTATCATATATTTCATAATTTATCATTTGATTTATAGTTGTCAAATAATTCAAGTATACTTAAAAGTAACATAATTACTTATTACAATCAATCATTTCATGTAAGAACATATTCAAGCAATAATAAAATTATCTAGGCATTAGAAAGAAATCATAGCCACAGAACAAACGACATATCTCAAAATATAATATCTATTTCTCACAGTTTAATTTATAAACACATTAGAGTAGATCCACCTACGTCTTTGACTGTTTGAGAATTTGATTTCCTTTATTTTCTCCAATCTTGAACATAAACTACAGATGCATATGTTTCTGAAATAATAAACATTTTAGTTTATTTATTTTTATATCTTACTCTCTAATTTAGTTCTCTGCCAAAATTACAAGGAAAAGGAAACCTTTTCTTCGTCCATTTCCTTCTGCCAAAGCCTGAGAGAGGGAATTTTGTCTCCTCTCTTTTTATCTTTATGTATCCCCCTCTCTCTTCTTCTTCCCCCACCTCTTGGCAAAGAGCAAAACCTACTCCACCACCTCCATTAAACCTCATTGCTCACATCCTTCACTTGATTCTTTCATTGATTTAATAAGGGGTGAATTATGCACAAATTCCTAGTTTAAGGCTTAATATCACGTAGGTCTATGATTTCAAATAATTAATATCTGTGTTCTTGATTTTACAAAAATAATCAAATTGGTCCTTTTTTATTTTTTATTATTGATTTTTGAAAATAATCAAATTGCCTCCCTCTTTCGCCTCTCCCTCCCTCCCATTGGCTCTCGTCGCCACCGACGAGGGGGTGAGACCTCCCAACCCTCTAGATTTGGAAGTTGCAGATGTAAAGATGGGAGAGGGGGTGGGGGGCCTCCGCCGACTGAAAGCCGCTCCCTTCACCTGCGACTGACGGCAGAAGGACGATGGAACTGCCCTCCCATTGAAAGGCGGAGTTGGATTTGGTGGTGTGAAGCTCAGCAAAGAGATATAGTGGGCCTCCTTGTGTTAACAATTTCCTTTCCTATTTAAAGCACTCACCTCCCCTTGCTAATTACTTTGATAATTAGCATGAAAATAAGATTTAGTTAAATGCCTTTATAATTGGTATGGAAGTAGAGGATTAAATTAAATACAATTGATTGAGTTTGAATAATTCAAATTTAATTTAAATTCTATTTATTATTTTTTAATTTTTTTCCCTGTATCCTTGAAGCTTTGAAAATGAAATTTTGATTTTATTAATTTAATTTATAAAAAATATAAAATTTGATTATTATTATTATTATTATTATTACAGTTTCTTTTTAAATCAAATAATATTTATTTTTAAATTCAATATTTTTTTTTTTTTGAAACTTTAACTTTGTAATATTGTAATATTAATTAGGGTAAATTACACCCGAGTCCTTAAGTTTATGTTATATTATTATGCAGGTCCATGTTTTTTAAATTTTAACATGTAGGTCCCTGAGTTTTAATATAATCATCAAATGGGTTCTTTTTAAATTTTTTATTATTAAATTTTTAAAAAATCCTATTCTACCCCTGTACCCTTTCACATTCCCTGCTTTCTCTCTCTCACACCCCTGCCCTCTCTCTCTTTCTCTCGCCTTTCTGGCTCTGTCTCTGGCGGGGTTGTCGATGGAGCAGGGGCAGGGGGCACGCTCCAGCGGAAGCCCCCCTCCTCTGTCTCTTTCTCTCTCCTTGTTATCTCTCTATCTCTTGCTCTTTGTCTCATCCCTGTCCTCTCTCTCTCTCTCTCTCTCTCTCTCTCTCTCTCTCTCCCTCTCTCCCTCTCTTGCCCCTCTCACTCTATCTTTGGCGTGGCCATCAGTAGTGGAGCGGGGCGAGGAACACCCTGTTCTCTCCCTCCCTCTCTTGTTGGCGATGGAGGTGGCTTTTTCACTAGCGAGCGCGAGAGAGAGGGAGGGAGGCCCCTCAGCCGGTGGGTATCCCCCGCACGCTCTGCTGCCGACGTCCTTGCCAGAGACAGAGCGAGATAGGCAAGAGAGAGAGGCGGTGGGGATTAGAAGGGAGCTATGCCTAATTACATATTCAATACTTGAAACTCACTATTTATGTACATTCTCTCCCTAAACTAGTAAGTGGTATGTTTTGTCACAGTTTTGTTAACGAAAATCCATTGTAGTCAATTTGAGTTAGATTGAATGAAGTTTGATGTTTCCTGCAATTAACTCGAATTAGACTAGATGAATCTATAAAATAAAGTTGCAGAATTTATGCCAAACACATTTGGAATATTTATTACCTCTTCTCCTCCTCTAAGTGTGATGTCGCTGCAACCAACATCCCCCATTTCTCCCTCCCATTGTCATCACCGCCGATGATCCGAGACCTCCCTTCATCAATGACAATGGAGGTTCGGTTGATGGTGTGGTGAAATGGGCTCTGAGGGTGAGGTGGCAGCGAGAGTGAGGATCGGGTGGGGTGAAAGCAGGGAGAGGAAGATCCTGGTTGTGGTTGTGCTGAAGTTGGTGTACTCTAGGATGCCGTGGGTGTAAAATTTGCAATTTATTTGACAGAATATTCCATATTTAACTGTGATTCTCATGAGGGTTAACTAGGTCTACTGGATGTATTTCTAGTTAGTTTGGGTTATGCATGTAAAATATTGAATTTTAGGTGTCTAATATGGAAATTGACATTTCCCTAAATAGATTTTTTTTTTTTTTGATGAATTCCCTAAATAGCTATAGTGCCTCATATGTCCACAATAGACTTGGGGTTGGGGTATGTGTGAAGGAACATATAAACCATGGATTAACTATAGCTCCTTGAAACATGGCGAGCCAATATGAGTACAGATCCACAATATTCTTGGAAGGGTTGGCCTGCTGTTCATTGGCTCATGTTCTTTGTAACTTCTTCCTCAATCTGGAGAATCAGAAATATTACCAACATGATGTATGAGCTATGGCTCCACTATTGGATCAAATTACATGATTTTCTATCTATTTAAAATTTCCGGAATTATCCCTAGGTTTCTTCAACATGTCTGATATAGTGATATATGAATATAACATGAAACCTGTTCTTTTTTCTTTATCATGTTACATTTTATTTTAGTTTTCTGTGAAAGTCCCTATACATCATTCCAAGAAGCTTGGGGAAAGAAATTTGACATTTTGTCATTTATATTTTGTTTGTCTTAATTATGTAATGGAGAAATGCCAATCGTGAAACTTCTCATTAATGGCGAAATTGTGCATACTGAGATTATGTATCTGCGTTATATGCTTCCATGGTTTGAGTTCTCCTTCATGACAATCTATTTGATTTAGACAGTTAGCTTATTATTAAGGACCATGAGGTGGACTAGTTAGTCTGTTTCTATTGCTATTTTTTTGATCCCTTGAAAAACACCTAGACTCTGTTAAACCATACTTCTCCTTTAACTTAAGTATGTTGTTGATGGGACCCTCTTTCTTGTAATGGACTGTATTGCAGTTTTTCTTCCACACAGTGGTTTTATGTCAAAATTTGTTGTTGCTGCTCGAAATGTTCATGACCGTTACTAATACTGTTTTACTATTTACATATTGCTTATTTGCTTAAATGCCACTGGTATATTAAAATTTTCAATCAGGCTTTATTCACTAGTGAATTCTTTATGGATGTAATTAGATAACCTAATTGCACATGGACCAGGCCTGATGGCCTTAGCTGGTGAAGAATCCTCCCAGGTAATTCTTTTTTCTACTTTTTGTTCCCTTTTTTTGAACAATTTTCCATTTTCAAGCTTTTGATGCATTATCGTGAGAAAAGTAGTTATTCTAAAGGATATGGCTCACCTTGTTAATCGTTTACTTTTCCCTTTTGCCAAACTATCGTTAACTTATTATTTGTAGGTTGAAATTTGGGATCTCAACAATGCAGAAAGGATAATGTGCTTGCCACAGAGTTCTAATCCATGTTTCAAGGAAAACTTAGCAAAGCAGAGAGGCCAGTATTCCTTTCTTATTCAAAAAAGATGTATTTTATAAAGTTTAACAATGTTTGATTATATAATTCATGATGAGTCCAAACTGATGCATGTTATCAGAAGATTGAAGCCAAGTTAAACTATGCCTGTTCAAGCGGCAGCAGGAGGTATGATGAGTCCAAACTGGTGCATATTAGCAGAAGATGAAAGCTAAGTTAAAAAATGTCTATTCAAGTGGAAGCAGGAGATGGAGTAAAATAGTTTCACGAAAATTATTTGTCTCTATGTATTATTGTTTTGTAAGGAGAATCCATTATTAAATTACAATGACCAATGCATTCTGGATTAGACCTTGGAGTAAATTAATTTCATGGAAGTATTCCATGTAATTGATTCCTGAGATAATCTATTGAGATGATTTAAGGCATGCTGGGTTAGATCTGAATAACTTGCATTTCTCTCCTGTACTGCCTGTAGGGAATTGTTTGACTGGCAAAATTGAAAATGAAAACGTGCAAGAACAACAAAGTCTGATACGTTCCAACATTTAGGGAACTTTGACATATAAGGCTTCCACTTAGATGAGCTATAGATGAACTAACCATCGTGCACAGTTTAGTGTAGGATCTAAATTTTGGGTGTTACTAATTTCGATCAGACGTAACTTTTTGCTCCTGATCTTTAGATGAGCTGGCTTCTTATTGAGGTTGCATTGGTTCCTAAAAGGATCTTACTGTTTTCAAGCAACCTTAGCTCTAAATGATAGAAGCATCTGTGAATATGATGTAGGACTAGTGTAGGCTAGGTAGGATGAAATAAGAAATTTAAAAATATTAACATTGAATTCTTATTATATGGAAAGTGAGCTAGCTTCATGTAAGAAGTTAGTCAATTACTTTATGTATGTTTGTGTTGTACTTCTATATGTATCAAGACTAATTGGTCTTTTCTAAGGTAAACTTCTAATGTAGCTGACCCTTATTTAGTTATTTGCTGCAGGGCTGTGTATGTCTGTTCAGGCCTTCTTGCCATCTCAATCACAGGGCTTTCTCAATATTTTGTCCGGGTAGGCTTTACTTTTCTATGTTATTGACCATGTTTATGCGTTGCTCTTGTTGCTTGTGATAATTTGTGCTAGCATGATACCAGCTTGTGTTCGTTTAGGCTATTTCTTAGATTTGTTGTGAATAACGAATTATAGAACTCTTCATTGACCCACCCGCTGTACATAGTTGTTACTCCTACAAACAAGAGAAGACTATTTTTTTTAAATTTGCCTCATTATTCATCCACAGTTACGAGGATGGAAGTGTGCTTTGGTGGGATACTCGAAGCCCCGCTACTCCATTATGTTCTGTAAAATATCATTCTGAAGCAGGTACAAGCAATCTTCTCTTCTACTAGATACGCTGCTTTGGCCCGTTTGGTTGGAGGAGGAAAAAAATTTTGTGATAAAATTTTTGGTTTTTCTTCAAAATACTTATATGATAAAGAAATGAAATTAATTACATAAAAATTATGGTAAATTGCACTTGGGCCCTCCTTGTAAATTGGTATGAACTTTTTAAATTCTTTACTTAGGCCCTTGAGGTTGAATGCTGGGTTCCTAAGTTAAACAGAACTATTAAAAATAAAAAAATTACAATTTTACCCCTAAATATGTTCCAAATTTTTTTATCATTTCCCTCTCTTCTCTTGTTTGTTGTGCAATCGCCCCACTGTAGCCTGCAAGCGGATGGCTTCACGCGACTGTGCGGACAACCACGTAGATGGCTACTGGTGCACAACTGCATGGACGACTACTTGCGCAATCACTCAGACGATCACTTGGACGGTCGTCTGCGCACAATCGCTTGGATGGCCTCCTGCACGTGTGAGTGCGGCTATCTACGTGTTTGCAATAACTATGTGTGGGTGGTTATCCACACGACAGCTCGTAAACATCCGCGCTGCACATGCAACCATCCGTGCTGGCGGCTGCACTACGCGGGTTGACTTGCGCTCATAGCTTCTTGCAGCAATCCCATGGGAACATTGCAGCTGGTTTGGACGATGAACGACAATGAACGATTGTGTGTGCATTGTGAATGACTGACTGGTAAGCACACCGTGGGAATTTTCGTCATGCTCAAAAATATTTTTAATTTTTTCATTAAAATTGATAGTTTTCATCCGAAAGGAGTAACAAAATTGTGAGAATCAAGCTCAGGGACTCAATATCGCTAGATTGCTCCTCAGGGACCTAAGGTTGGAGATTTAAAATGTTAGGATTAATTTGCAAATATCCGAATACATCAGGGGCCAAGGTGCAATTTATTCTTAAGAATTATATAGGATGTGAAATAATGTTGATTAAGAGTTGTGTTGGATGTAATATAAAGTAATTTTTTAATATTAAAGTTTGTGTTTGATGGGTGAACAGTAATATTTCATTACTAGATTTTGAAAATAATGGTATGGTCAAAATGGCTTCCAACTGAACGTGATGTAGCCAAATTTATCTGAGTACTTCATTTCCTTTTTTTATGTCCATCTCAATTCTCAAGTATGTTTCACTGTTGCAGTCTTAAGCGTGACAGTTGATACCTTGTGCCATGGTGGTATTTCTGGAGCTGCAGATAACAAAATTATGTTATATACTCTCGACTATGGAACGGTAATATTATGGCAAAAACTATGAATGCAAACCATTATTCTTTATCCCGCTGCATCTCCTTGAACATCAAGCTGTGGCATGCTCTCGCTCCATCAGTTGGTTAGGGTTAACGGTTCTTTTGTTCTTCCCTGATGCTTTTTTGCTTATGTGTGGCTGTTTATTAAACTTCTGTTTATATTATTAGAAATATTTGAACTATTGTGTGGTTGTTGAGTTACATGATGCTCATCTAATTAGAAGTGAATTAGTCTGTTTGATTTGTTCATAGTAATTTTTTTTAAGGCTTTGAACTTTGAATAGTTTAAATCATGACTATTGTGTTTGCTTAATCTGATAGTTAATTCCCTTAGATTTTTCATGTTATCATTCATCATTTTTCATGTAGGGTTCTTGTTTTATTAAAAAGGAAATAACTCTGAACCGAGCTGGCATACCTGGCACATCCATTCGAGCAGACAGTAAAATTGCAGCAACCGCTGGATGGGATCACAGGTCATTTTAATGAGTTACTTTACTGTATTCTCCTCCATTTGACCTTTCACGGGGATCATAATATTCTCCGTGTTGCTTTTAATCTTTTAATATGTTCTTAACTTTTGTTGCTTGTTAATTTTAGGCAGGCGCATATCTAGGCTTGTGAAATAGATATGGTAATGGCTATGGTCCTAATGGTTGAGGATCTTTATTTTTCGCTATACTTTAGCTTCAATTTGAAGTTGCTCCAAATTCATCTTTGAGGATCGTGTAAAGATGAGTGTTCTTGTCTATTATCTTAGGGACTTTGGTTCTTGCCGTCAACTAGGAGTAAACTTGTTAAATGTCTTTGCCCTGTTTGGCACAAGGACCAAAACAGGACTAAAATAGGACCAAATTGGTACTAGTTTAAAAAACAACAATAATAATAATTTTTTATACTATTCTGCACATTTTAATATAAAAAAATATTATTTTACTTTACATACTCAACAATTTAAATAAAAATATCAATTTATTTCACATTTTAGACTAAAATATGCGAATTGAGTATTCTGATCTAAAATGTGAAACAAAGCTTATATTTTTATTAAAAATTGTTGAGTATGTGAAGTAAAATATTATTTTTTATATTAAAATTTGTATAGAATAATTTTAAAATTTTATTTATTATTATTATTGTTATTTTTTAAATTAGTACTATTTTAGTCCTGATTTTGGTCATTGCGCCAAACAGGGCTAGATCTAGTGTGATTTTAATTTATTTGCAGCAATTGCTTACTGAATGTAATTATTGGCCAATTGATCATGTTGTCATTGATAAATTGAGTTTTAAGTAGCTCTTAATCAAATAAGCAATTAAATTATACCAATTGTGAATAATTAGTGTTAATGTGATGATCACAGAGACACAATTTGTCTCTCATAAAAGCCAAAAGGGTAAACTGCACTTTGGTCCCCGCCTCATAGCACTTTGGTTCTTCTTCTTTCATAAATCCCAAATTTGGTACCTTTACCTTAAGAATTGTTGGTTTCTGTTAGTTTACCAATTAAATGTTCCAATTTAATTTTTGAAATTTTTTTTTGCTAATCATTGTAAAATATATTTTTTTCTTAAATATTTGTAAGAATCTATAGGGGAAAAATAGTCAACTATTTTTAAAATGGTGTTTCTTCTATCAATTAATTGAAACCTTTTACAGTTTCCATTAGAAGGACAATGCTTAAATTGAATGAACCAAATTGAGGGTTTTGAAGAACCAAATTAATATGTGCCTCAAAATAGATGGACCCAAATGCATCTAATAGTTGATTGAGGAACATTGATACTTTTTGCTATTTGAGAAGATTGTGATAACTTGTGATATCGTTTTAGGTTGTATCTAGTAGAATGACATTTGATGGATTGATAGAAACCTTCCTTTCCCTTGAAGCACTATATTTGAGATCTATTTTTAAGACTTAACAATCAAAAGAGAACTTCTTCCCTTGTAAGTTAACATCATGAGGTTGATTTACAACCATTTTTGACATCATCTCTTCCTCTACACCAATGATCTACTCTCGCTCTAAGTGAGTTATTCCATGTTTAATTCATGTGTACTCTTCGATGCGGCAACATTGTGTGATGAAACAACAAAACTATGCATATGGACCGGTGGTGAATGGAAAGAGGGATGATTCCTTATCTATAAGAACTAGATTTGGATAAAAAAAAAACTAGGTCAAATTTACTTTGTACTATTCAACCACAAAGCATAGTGAAATGTTCTTTCTGCTTAAGCGAATATGATTTTTCTTGTTCGTGTTTTTTGATGTAAATCTTTCATGCTCCGAGTTTCTTCTTGTCTCGTCGAGCTTCTAGTTGTCATGCCTTCTCCAAAATGATCTCTCTCACGTCTCATTTATGTGTTGCATCATCAACATTACTTAATGTTTTGTTTTCCTTTTTGCATGGCAGAGTTCGTGTATATAATTACCGTAAGGGGACCGCCCTTGCAGTGTTGAAGTACCACAACTCATCGGTATGTTCTCCTTTCGGTTTAACCTTCTTGCTTAGACAATTTGTAAAAAGAACTAAATTTTCTAATTTGCGAATGAAAATCCGACACAGAAAAGTTATTTGAGATATTGGGGATTAGTTTTGCATGTTGCTATTCAAAATCTAGCTCATCAATCGTTCTTTGTAGTGCAATGCGGTTGCATTTTCAGATGACTGCAAGCTAATGGTTTCCTGCTCGGAAGATACCACAGTAGCATTGTGGGAGTTGTATCCTCCTAAAGCTTAACTTGAGGAAAAATTATTGGGTGCGGACAGCGCACCGTTCGGACGCCCAATCAGAGGGCGCCACGTGTGCCCGGACCCAGCTGTATGGCACACATGGCGCCCTCTGATTGGGTTCCGAACGGTGCGCCGTCCGAACCCAATAACTTCTCTAACTTGAGAGGATGTAGAATATGCATGGTTTTTTATTTATGCAAACGGATTCGATTGATGGCATTTGAGAATTATAATCTGTAATAATATGTTTGTTATTTCGTAGGAAAATATTTATATCTCTTGTTTTTAAAAGTGAATAGTTATATTTGTCACCTCCTATGGTTTATGCATATCATTTTTTTTAAATAAAAGGATTATGTTTATTCTCTTGAAAGATGTATTAATTATAATTTTCATTATTTATTTGATGTAACAAATATAAATATTCATTTTTAATTGTAAATTTTTTATTTTTAGGGATTTAATCAGTGATAGAATTTTTTTTTTCAAAGCTATGATGCAATAGATTTTTTTTTGATAGATTTTGATAACTACTATTTTCAATGAGATGGGATGTATGTTGTGCTATATTTAAATCCTAACCTTTGTTAAGGTTTAAACCAAATGGAGTTTTTCAAAATTTAAGTTTTATTTGGCATTAAGATAGAAATGATATTAGTTTAAATAATAATAATAATAATAAATAAATAAAATTTTTATTATATTTTATATAAAATTTTTATTATATTTTATATAAAATTTTAATGTAAAAAATATTATTTTATTTTATATATTCAATTTTTTTATTAAAATTATTAATTTTATTTCACATTTTATATTAATATATTTGTAATAAAAATTTATTTATTTATTATTATTATTATTTAAATTATATTATTTTTGTTATGATTTTGATTTTTGTGTCAAAAAGAGCCTTGCGCTGTTTGGCGAGAATTAAAATTAAGATTAAAATGATATTAGTTTAAAAATAATAATAATAATAATAAATAAATATTTTTAATTATTTTATATAAATTTTGATATAAAAAATATTATTTTATTTTATCTACTAAATAATTTTTAATAAAAATATCAATTTTATTTTGCATCTTAGACTAAAATATTTAAATTGAGTATTTTGATCTAACATGTGAAATAAAATTGATATTTGTAGTAAAAAATATTGAAGATATTAAGTAAAATAATATTTTTTATATTAAAATTTAGGGTAATTCCACTAAGGCTCCTGAGGTATACTCGACTTGCCACGCAGGTCCACAATTTTGAAAATATGCCAAACAGGTCCCAAAAATTTTCTATATAGATTATTGTGGTCCTTCTGTGATAGTATCCGTTAAACACAGTTAAAATTACGAAAATACAATTTATATCCTTTCAAATTTTTAGCAGCCCACCGCGTCGGCGTGCACGCGCAAGCGGCTGGCAGTGCGCGACTGTCGGCAGCCCCCGCAAGCTCACGTAGGCGGCCAGTAGCGCACGCAGGAAGCCACGCGAACCAGCGTCAGCGTGAAGGTCGCCGCAGAGCGCAGCACTTAAAGGCGGCGGACGCCGGGGGCGGCGGGTCGCCGGCGAGCGGGGTCGCCGCGTAGGTCGCCGGTGCGCAAAGGCGTCTGCGCGCACCCGGCCGGCATGGCGCTGGTGGACGAGGCAGCACTCGAGGCTGCCCTCTGCGCGCAGACGCCGGCGCTGACGCGGCGACCCTGCTCGCCAATAACCGGCACGCAAGGCGTCGGCGCTGACGCGCGGAGCGCAGGAAGCCGGCGCGCGCGGGTCGCTGAAGTCGCGGCTCGGCGCGCCGGTTGCCGCGCGCGCGGCCCCGCTCGCCGCAGAGCGGCAGGAAGTCCGTGCCGGTGCCGGCACGCAGGGCGCCTCAGCGTCGCCGGCCCTCGATCGCAAGTTCGCGCGTGTGAGGGTGAGGGGGTACAATTGTAATTTCACATTAAAAAAATTATAATTTTTTAATTATATTTTCATTTAACAGAATGTTTAACGGAAACTGTTTAATTGAACCTTATTGGAAGCTTTTTGTAAATGTTAAGAACCACAATGACCTATATAGTAAATTTTTTGAACCTGTTTGCATGTTTTCAAAATTGTTGACCTGTGTGGCAAGCCGAGTATACCTCAGGGACCTCAGTGGAATTACCTCTAAAATTTATGTAGAAAATGATTAAAAATTTATTATTATTACTATTATTTTAAATTAATATTATTTTAATTATGATTTTAAATCTCATGCCAAACGAGGCTTTAAAGTTTAGTTTTGATTCTAGTGGAGTTTAGCACGTCAAAGAAAGCCTTGTATGTATATGTGTGTTTCTTTATATATATATTAGATTGGGTGGAAGGAAAGTCAGTTTGTAATGATATTGTTATTTTTTTAAGATCACATATGATAAAATGTATGTTAAAAATTATGTTTAATATAAAATTAATTAATTTGTTTATTAAAAAATATGTAAACTATTAAATATAGTATTATTTAATATTAAAATTTATATATATTTATCAATTATTTAAGTAAAATAAAATTTTACAATAAATTTTTTGTACACGACTTTCTAAGGTTTTTGTTAAAAACAGGAAGATCATCTTTTATGAAAACTTTAAAGTCTTGCTTGTTTTACCGATTTAGTTTTGTCTAATATAAATTTTACATATGAAAATGAATTTTACTTTGCATTTTACGTGTACAAATATTAAACTTAATTTTATTTTATAATTTACATATTTTTTAATCTTAAAATATTTTTTAATTTAATTAAAAACTAAAGTTTTTTTTTCAAAAACAAAAGCTCAAACCTAATAAATGTTGATCGTTTGACTCAGATTTGTTTTTATAGAAGAAATGTTTGACTCAACTGGTCACTAAGAATGTCGTTTTTATATATGCATGATGATTTTATTTTAATATCTCTCATTAGTCACCTCCAAGACGTACACAATTTAAAATTTAACTAATTTCATTTAATTTTAAAATGATAATTTGGGTCAATAGAATCGTATTATGCAAGAAGTTACGAAAAATCTCACTTGATTCGAAATTTTTTTTTAACAAAAAAATATTTTATTTTTAAATTTAATAAAAAAAATTTACTTTAATATTAAAAAATATATAAAATATGAAATAAAATTAATTAAAATATTTATATTTATATTAAAAATAAAATAAAATTAATTTTTATAATTAAAAATTACGTTGAGCACGAGTCATTTTACAGTTGTTGTGCTTAAAATGAGCCATTTATTTCAATATTTCCCGTGCAATTTTCCAGTTGGTCAAATATCCACGTCATCAATCCGTGGGCTCTAATTTTTAGACCAATAAGAAAAGAGCACGAGGATTAGTGTTTCTTTAAATCCATTCTGAACCGTTTGATCGAATCTATTGCGTATTTTTTTTTTTTTGTGGGGTAACAGTTATTACGTATGAACTATGAAGTAGGCAATAGCCATTTAAATCGCTTCGACCCTCCATTTAAATCGCGTTCTTTCATTGCTCTAGTAGAGAATCAAGAAACCCTAGTTCGATCTCGTCGCCGGTGATGGCTCGTACAAAGCAGACTGCCCGCAAGTCCACTGGAGGCAAGGCTCCACGTAAGCAGCTTGCCACCAAGGTCGCCGATCTTTCTTTTCCTTCGCTGTTTCTTCGTTCTTCGCCGTTTTCCCCTTAGTTATTCATCGGGCTCTCTTTCTGTCTGGAATTCCTACAGGCCGCTAGGAAGTCGGCTCCGACCACCGGAGGAGTCAAGAAGCCCCACCGCTACCGTCCTGGAACCGTCGCCCTTCGGTGAAACCCTAACTCTAATTGCTTGTTCTGAATATTGTTTCTGATTGCAGATTCATGACGGTTCAAATCGACTTGCAGTGAGATTCGCAAGTACCAGAAGAGCACGGAGCTTCTGATCCGCAAGCTACCTTTCCAGAGGCTGGTGCGAGAAATCGCGCAGGATTTCAAGACCGATCTGCGTTTTCAGAGCCACGCGGTTCTTGCTCTTCAGGAGGCTGCTGAGGCTTATCTCGTCGGTTTGTTTGAAGACACCAACCTCTGCGCCATTCATGCCAAGCGTGTGACTATCATGCCCAAGGACATCCAACTTGCCCGTCGTATCAGAGGCGAGCGTGCCTAAACTTCTCATTCTTCTCTATAATTGTAGAAGCCTTTTGAATAGTTTATTAGGGGGATGTAGTATTGTAAGTTCCATTTTTAGTTTGAATATTTTGGGTAAGCCAAATACTGAACTTGTCTTTGATCTAATTTCGTTTGAAATTTGATGATGCTTGTTTCTTCTTCTTTTGTTTAGTTCTGAATTTGATGTCATTGATTTCCACAGATACATCAATCATTCCACTAATTGATTCAGAAAAATTGCATATTCTACTTTGGGTTTGGTTAGATTGAACTGTTCTTTTTTTTTCAGATATACTTCTCCATGTCTGAGTCATTATGAATAAATGGAATTTGATCACTATTCGTTCTCTCCTCCATGTAAGCAACAATAGCGTGATTTGCTGTTCTTTGATTACTGTACTGAGCTGTTGTGATCTCAATTATTTTGAGTTCTTTTTGCTGTTACATTGAATGTGCCTCATTTATTCTTGTTAAACCTTTTTTTAAAATTTCTGATGGCATTTGTAAAATATTTTTGTTTGAAATTTTTATGTTCATTTAATGTAGAGATTGTAGATTGATCTCCGCCCACACCAAACCAGTCAGATTTTTTTTAAAGTCTGCAAATTGTTAATTCTACATCATTTTGAACATTATTGTTGATGGAAAATGTGGATCTTGGAATCAACACTACCCCCGTTCAGGGGGGTAGTGTTAAAGGAGGAGAATGACATCCAAAGTAATTCACAGGAGTTTAAGGTGGTTAGGGAGAAGATTCTCTACGGGGCGAGGTTGAAGCGTTTCACTATATCTCAAGAAATGAGAATGGCTCGGGCTTAGTGCAAGAGTGATAGGGAGGAGAGTTGCTTGGGCTAAGACTGCTAAGTACAATAATAGAGAAAGGGAAGATCCCATCCGTCCTTTTTTGTGAAGCCCGTTCAAGGGTATTTATAAGAGAATTGCAGAGGAATTTGGTGGATTTGCTGGAATGGATGTTGGATGTTTTGTCTGTTGAGTTCATGCCGGTGGTGTTGCTTCTATTGGCCTTTCAAGGAACTGATAGTATGAAAAGCCAATAGCAGTGGATAGAGCAAGTGACTTCTTGATCTTCAGGTCTTATAGGAACTTGCAGTGGTTTGGAGCATGCAGATCTTTGATCTTCGAGCCTCATGGGGACTTGTGTTGAGCATGCGGGCTTTTGGTGGAAGTTTGCACGGCAAAAAGCGGTGTTCCAACAGTCGCAAGTTGGGTCGGAGAAATATTGTGCTCGATGTGATGTAGAGTAAGCGTTGAACCATCGTGGTCGAGGGTTGTAGGGGGCTGGAGAAACATCGTGGATGATGTTTATGCTGAGGAGGCGTTCACCATCGTGATCGATGGTTGTAGGGAGCTGAAGACACATTGTGCTCGATGTATGTTGAGGAGGTGTTCGACCATCGTGGTCGATAGTTGCGGGGATGCTGTAGCCGTGGTGTTGTCTCGAGAAGGTGCGGAAGCCGATTATCGTTTTGCAAAGCTAGAGATTTGCAAAGCAGAAGTTAAATACAGCATCTTGAAGGAGCTATGTGGACGGCTAGGATTCAACATTGAATCTTGGTGTTAACAATTATAAAGAAATTGTGTTGCGTGACCCCAAGCTTGTTAGTTCCATTTTTTTTTTTTTTTTGAAGGTTTTCTTGATGAATAAGATGAAGATTTAGTCTGATCCACCAACTTTCAATCGAGTAGTGGGAATCTAGAAGAGAGGTAGTGTAGCTTTCATAAGTTGATGGGGATAAGGAGAACCTCACCAGGAAAAGTTAAAATAAATGTGAACGTGAGGAGACTGTATAAGATTGGTTTAAGGAGAGGAAGAAGCTCTGAGCAGATGATCAACAAATATAGTGAGAGAGGATGACCTTGTCTCAAACTAGATTGAGCCTTAATCTAGACTTGCTTCCACTACTAATTGTAGATCTCAGGATATCTCATTTTAGGATTGCAAATTTATACTTGTATCATGTAATATAAATAAAATAGTTTGGTTGATTTTTTTGGTATGATATGTTATATTAAGTGATTTTTGTTGGAAGAAAAGTTTGTCTTTTCTCAGTCATTAAATTTCTAGTTATCATTTAGGATGTAAGGTTCTGTTTTCTGCGAACATTACAATAGTATTAATTTAAAAATTAACAGATATAATAATAAATAAATAGTTTTAATTATTATATATATATTTTTTAATTTTTTTTTTTTATTTTATATATTTAATAATTTTAATAAAAATATTAATTTTATTTTATATTGATTAAAATATTTGATTCAAGTATTTTGATTTAAAATATAAAATAAAATTGATATATATTTTTTTTAATTATTCTGTTAAGTAAAATAATATTTTTTATATTAAAATTTATATAAAATTATTAAAATATTTATTTATTATTATTATTTAAATTATTATTATGATTAGAATACGTGTGGAACGGTGGGAGACTACTTTCTTAAACTGCTCACAGGGATAGATTTCATACTTCTGTTTAGTTAGGAGAGTTTCATACTTTAAAAAAATTAAGTTAAAGCTAGTACATAAATATAGATATTTTTCAACTAAAAAATCTAAGATAATAAATAAGTAATATTTTATATTTTAATTTCTTGTCGATCTAATGAGACAATTTTCATATGAATTTTAATAATTTTTCTCCTTATATGAGAATTCTTTCATATTAGATTTACTTCAGTACTGTGCTATTTTTTACCCCATCAAGTGCGACACTAATGCTCTGTTTGGTTGGAAGCCAGCCTATAACCAAAATGACCTTTAATTATTTTATTAAAATTATAATAAAAATAAATTAAATATAATATATTAAAAATTATGTAAAATATAATATAAAATAAATTTTTTATATTGAAGTTTATATATTGATGATGAAAAAATATTTTTTTTAATAAAATAATTAAAAATTATTTTGGTCATGGTCATAAGCATAATAGCCTCTAACTCAATTAATTGGGCCCATGTCCTAACTATTGGAATTTTCCATGGAAAGCGTTTGGCTAAGAGTGTTAATATGGATTAAAAATGGAAAATTAATTGAAAGTTGAATTGATTTTAGATCAAATCAAAATCGAGTTGATCTAAATATACTCATAATTTATTGTAACTATTATCTAAAAATCTTATTAACTTGCTTATAAACATAAAAAATATATATATATATATAAATTTTTCAATTGAACGGGCATTTAACCCGTTCAATCAGTTCACCTAATTTAACCGGTTCAATCCGGTCTATGTTGGTTCAATCCTTCTTCGAGTTTAACATAGAACCGGACCAGACTAGAGACCGGTTCATGGTCCGACCGGTCCGGTCCGATCCGGTTTTGACAACATTGGCATAAACCACTTTATCATAGTCGAGTTATTAATTTTGATACTATTTATTAAGTTGACATACATTGGGGAATAAAATTAAGGGTGCGTTTGGTTCAGTGTTATCTCAATGTCAATGTTATTTAGATGTCATGTTATCTAAATGTCATTGTCATTCATCAATGGACATTTGTTTGGTTCAATATTATGATATTAGAAAATATCATTGTTATCCAAATTATTTTTATTTAGTTGGAAGTTATTAACATTATAATGACAAATTGATGGTGTTATCTTGAAATGTCGCCCAATTTGGGGTGACATCTAGATGTCAATGTATAATGACATTTTTGTAATTAATTATAATGTTATTTAAAGATGTCATTAAACCAAACAACTATTTTCTAAAAATAACATAACATTGAGATAACACTGAACCAAACGCCCCCTAAAGCTAATTGTAGTACCCCAGCTTGCTAACACAAAATCATGAAGCAGATCAGTAGTCGAGTCGGGTGCGACTTAACAGTTTAGGGAGAAATTTTTTTGCTATTACTAAATAAATTTGTTTCTAAATAAAAATCAAATTAATTAGGACATTACATTAATACTACTAGAGTTGAAATAAATATATAGTTCAAAATATCGATTACAGTGCTGTCAAAATATTTTTTTAGATTTAACTATAAGTGCAAAAATATATAAAACTATTATCAATTAGTTACCTCTCGGTAATGTCTATGGTGTACTTGAAAATTAGTTGGGGGTTAAGCTTCTACGAACTAAGATTTTATCAACATATTTTTATAAAAAAAATATTACAACATGCAATTGATGACGGTAAATAAAATAGTTTCATACTGTGTATATCAAGTTTGATATTTATTATTTAGTTAATTATATTTTTCAATTTACTTTAGAGCCTTGAAGCAATTGTTTAGACTGTTGTTGTACCTTCTAATAACAGTAATAATTGAGGACTTATTCCAACTTAGTAGGTGCAATGAGGAGATCACAGACCATCTAAAACAGTAATACTGTGATCACATGAGAATTTACTTTTACTCAATAGGTGTAATGAAAATGCCTCAAAACAGTAACAGTAACGATATCAAGAAGTTTAAGTTAAGATGACAACATCTTAACAAACCCCACAATTATAAATTTTTTTCTAATCACTGAATTAGTATTTCAGTAACAATATTAAGAATTAATTAACAATAGAAATATCAATCATGAATTATAATAATAATTATCTAATAATAACATATATATATATATATATATATATATATATATATTATACAGTTAATATTCTAGCAAATCAGTAACACAACGAATTATAACATCATAACACTATGTTAAATATCATACCAACATCATAACAGTAATATGACAATCATAAATAAATAATAAAATAATAGTTAAAATAAATTATTAATATATAATTTAAGAGTAGATTCTAATCGATGCATTCCACAGGTTGGAGGCTATCAGATTTATAATAGGAGAAAGTAGGACACCATAATTACAAAACAAATGTATAATTAATGGAAATAGACATAAAGATTAATATTCTTTCTATTATTGTCCAGAAGATGCTTGGCCCAATTACAAAGAAGTTCCATAACTGTGATGATGTGCATATTATTGATGGCTTTATATAATTGAGGCTGCTACAGTACTGAGTACAATTATAAACAATTCATTTTAATCTGACTGTATTAAGAATTAATTAATCATAGAAATATCAATCAAGAATTATAATAATAATTATCTAATAATAACATATCAAAAAATATATATATATATATATTACAGTTAATATTCCAGCAAATTAGTAACACAACGAATCATAATATCATAACGGTATGTTAAATATCATACCAACATCATAACAGTAATATGATAATCATAAATAAATAATAAAATAATAGTTAAAATAAATTATTAATATATAATTAAGAGATCATAATTATTTATTTGGCTCTCCTTATCTCTAAACGTTTTCTCTGTTTCCCATAGCAAGTTTTCTGAAAACATATATATATATATATATATATATATATATATATACACACACACGTGAGTGTTATATAATATATATTGATTATAACTATATGTACTTTATATTAAATTAAATTAATTACATGCTTCCCTATGTGATAAACGGAAAATTATTGCATTCGGACAACCTAACATGTAAATTTTGCGACAGCCATTCAATGTGCGACACCTGCGTGCGGGTCTCACCATCACGGCTCGGTATACTTAGCAATTTTTATCACATATATATTATAAAATATTTCATACGTAGCAGATTTTATTATATATGTATCTATTGACGTAGGATGTGAGGGATCCCAAGAAACACCAAAAAAGAGAGAAATCCTAAGAGACGACGGCGTGCAGAAGGATAAGCCTGTCAGTTAAGCTTTAAGAAAGAGAAAAATACCAGAGCAACACACAGAGGTTTAAGGTGGTTCGGGGAGGAAGTCCCCTACATCCATCAGTTGACTGGCGAAGGATTTTCACTAAAAGAAAAAGGTAACCGTAAGGGCTCGTACAATGCTTATAAAAGAGAAAGAGGGCTCCTCAGTTGAGGCTCTAATACAATGAGAATGGGAGAATCCGGGAAGTTGCTTGCACTCTGATTGCTCATGTTGATTCTCTCCTCTTGGATCCGTCCTCTTGAAAACTGTTCAAGGGTATTTATAGGCGATGGACTATACAACTTTGTCCTGGTTTTTCGGAGAAAAGAAAATGAGCAAGCTCTGAGTTCGCGCCGCTTATTGGCCGCCGGGGGGACCAAAAGCAGCAAAAGGAGGATGCTAACTTTTAATATTGGTACTACTTCTGGGGATTCGTGACAGCTGGAGCATGCGGATCTTTGATTTGCGTGTCTTGAAAAAAAAGTCTTGTACGGGGAACAGCGCGGTCGGGCCAAGCTGATTGTGCCAGGCACCGCTTTGTAACATCGTCATTGATATTATCAGGGATGGTTCTGGCTTGTCATGGACGAGGCTTGGTTGAACCCTCGTGTCCGAGGTTTTACCGAGGTCTGAAACCTGTGAGAACAGATAGATGGATTAGTAAATAAATAAAGGCTAAATGGCAGCTTGGCGTGGCGTGTACAGGATGCAGCGCTGGAACTACGTGTTAACAGTATCATAATATATCTCATACGTAACAAGTTTGCTCACATATGTATCATAATATATCTCATACGTAGTAATTTTTATCACATATGTATCATAAAATATCTCATACGTAGCAATTTTGGTGGACTGTTATAATACATATGTGATAAAAATTGCTACGTATGAGATATATTATGATACATATGTGATAAAAATTGCTACGTATGATATATATGATAAAATTTACTATATATGAGATATTTTATAATACATATGTGATAAAATTGCTACGTATGCTGAGCCGTGATGGTGGGACCTGCACGCAGGTGTCGCACGACGGATGACTGCCGCAAAATCAACGGTTCCATTAAATATGTGAAGTAATTAGTTTTTAATGATATATATATATATATATAAGAAATTTGAAAAAAAAAAAAAAAAAAAGGAAGAAGCCAAGCCCTAGGATAGTGGGATGAGCATATGCACGCAACATGCTATCAGCCGCGCCGCCCAAGCCCGTCTTCTTCCCCGAGCTTGTACCGCGGAAGCGGCTCCCCTCTTCGGTTCCATTCCTGGCTCATGGCCGTCCCTTCGCTCCCGCAGCCTCCGCCGCTCCACTGCTCGATCCTCTCAGCGGTGAGAATCGAACGGCGAGCGGTGTGCCGAAGTCGAATCTGGATCCCGGTGGAGCGAGGCTGCGGGGATCGGACGTCCTAATGGCGATGCAGAGAGCCGCCGCTCAAAAGAAACGCGGCGGCGGCTGCGGTCGTAAGGGGAACAGGCGGAGGGGATCAAGGAGTGGAGAAGATGAGGAGCAGTTCCTCCTGGCGGCCGACGACTGCGGGGACGTCCGGCCGATTGAGATCAGAAGCGATTTGGGGCCGCGCATTGATGAGCTGGAGCGCCGAATCGAAGAGCTGCTTTTTCGGTATCATTCCTAGTATCCCTGACTCTTACGAATTCCCCTGTTTCAAAATTATAGCAAATCAAATCATCTTTCCGATTAGGTTATTTGATCTACGGCGAAATAATTGTTGTTTAAATTGAAAACTGTTCTGTTTCTGAGTTAAAATTTACATTAGAAAAACTTAAATAGGTAGAGGGGTTTTTATGACAGGCAGGGCTCGAGCTTATGCTAGAATTCAAAATCCGTTTGAATTTTACAGGATTAAAAGCAACATTTTTGTGTGTGTAGTCTTATTTTGTTCTTCCTCAACTTTTGCTCGTCTTCCTTCCTTGTTGTTTTCTATTAGCCTACGTTTAGGAGTAGTTACACACCTTAATGCCATGGTCAAGCTTGAGATGGCTGTCTTCGTTGAATTGGATGACAGCTTTTCGAGGAAAGTTCTGTTCTTCCGTTCTGTAAAAATTAGACATTGAATCTCAGTTGTCCATATGGAGGACACTGGTTGAACCTTAAAACAAGGTTTCATTTTGGAGTTTATACAGCTCATTAGAAGCAGTGGTTCCTAGCATTGGGGCTGGGAAGAGAATGCTTAGACGTTCAGATTTTTACTGTAATGGATTGAATAGCAAAACTAGAGACGATAGACGAAGAAACATGTTCACCCTGTTCAACTTGACACCTTTTCAGATCCTCTCATGTTAGAGATTTGCGCAAGTACTAATAAACGTCGCAGAAATTCCCTTGCGTATATCTCTCAAATTAACTCTAAAAATCACACCAATAAACAAAATAATGGAATGTACAAAGACACGTATCAGAATCAATGATTCTCTTATGTCTTTATCAAGATTATAAATAGTTGTGAGCGCGAAGGAGTTAAGCCTTTTGTCTGCTGCTCACTTGTCTGATTCTTCAAAAGTTCTTCTAAAGAATTATTTACATTCTTTTTCACACATCATAAAATGCACTTTCATACCTTGTCAGTAAATTTTATGTAGTCAAATTTGGCATCGTGGTTTCCTCCTCCATACTAAAGGCCTCCTCGTTTAGTTTTTACCATTTGTTCGATTTGTCAAGCGAAAGATGTCTTAAAAAAATCTAGTACCCCCACATGGAACGAAATCCATTCTCCATACTTGCAGCACTTTCCATCATAGTTGACACGCCAAACAATGTAGGAACTCTGTGTTGGAAGGTGGTAAGCACAAACTTATCTAATATAATGTGGTAGAAGAGAAAACTTAAAAAAAAGGAAGAAATTTCTAACTTGTCATCTTCTTCATACTTAAAATACTGATTACAAAGACTATTTATACTAAACAAAGTGACTCTTAAACTTCCAAACGTTCATTAGGTTAACAAGACTCATTTAAAGCTAATAAACACATAATTTCGGTTTTATAGGGTAGCTGAACAGTCTTCACTAAAGTAGCCATAACTCCCTCTACTAATTTCTGATTGTGGAGCCGTTTTTTTTTTATTTCTGAAACTGCATCCTGCATTAATCAAGTTTAATTTCTAACACTCTGCTCCAACTACTAATTCTTATGTCACCTTCACTCAAACCCTACCCCAACTATGTACGTAGATGACCGGCTAGATCAACTCACAAACATAATGTTTTCAAAAAAAAAAAATCAGAAAAACTTTCAAACATAGTATAATTTGGATGTCTCAAATGTTTGTGTGGTTCTATAGACCTTACTCACCCTCATAGCGTATACCAATCTAACCCAACACCCCCACAACAAATAGAAACATTCTCATAAACTCCACTTTTTATGGCTCATCAGGGATGTCATATCCAAGCACCTACTGCAAGAACCAAAGTATTAGATTATCAATTCCCCAGTTGCCCTAAAAACATTAAAGTTGGCCCTAAAGAGAACAACTCTTATATAATGGAGTGCCAATCACATCATGCAGTCTACTGCACAATGAACACCAATCCTCAAAACACCCCTCACCCTCCCAGTTTCTGATGCTTACAAATGCAGGTTCGACAATACCCTTATCGTTATATCTATTAATTGGTTTAGCAATACCCGTACCAATATAGCTATGGATTGCTTCGATCAAATCCCGATAAAGATCAATCCCCATCTTCAATTTGTTCTCTAAGGCATTCTCGACATCATTTGCTGCCTCTCGGCCTCTATCTCGAAGAGCCTTAGAGCTTCAAAAGATAAGGCAAAGATCAAACGAATCCCTCTGAAAATACATTTGTTGTTTCTCGTGTCCGAATGTGGAAACGAAAGATACCACCGATGATTGTTTCACGATGTGCTTCATCGAAGGTCTTCAAAAAGATATCAAACTTTATGCACGCTTCACTAAAAATAGACTCGAGTCACAGATAGAAGCCCTTGATAGGGCAGAGAATAGGATATGCTTCAAAAATTCGTTGGCCAAGTTTTTAATGCTCCAAATGATGAAGCGAAATAAGAATTAAAAAAAAAATGAAGCAAACTGACGCACCAAATAAATAAACTAATTACCTTTCAAAAAAAAAATAAACTAATTCTATAATAGCTAGGAAAATGACATCTATCACCACCATAGCTATTGCTCTTAACTATTACTACCAAAAAACTTATCAAAAAAAAAAAAAACTTTTACTACAAAAATCAAATATCCAAACTTAATTTAACTAGAATTGACACAATTTCTCGTATCGAGTATAGCGACATCAAATGCAGGATAAAATAGACATAAACAACACATCTTAAACAGCATCATTAGCATAAACATCTCAATTAAGTTACAACATGGTTATACAAATTAGTTATTCACTGTTTATATGTCATCGTTCACCGAAGAGGTCTCCTCAATTAAATCTAGTGGTATTCACCTTATGGTTCATAATATTACCATATCATGATATATCTTGTTCAACACCTTACATCAATTCATCTCGTAGTATATTAGTGTAGTCACTTCATGGTTATACACCTCGTTGTTCATTGTTCCAGCGGCCAGATGTTTTGTTTACGAGTTCCCATTTACTCCTTCGGATTATCACTATAACTACTTATATATTTTTATATCTTTAAATGAAATTTTAATTATTAAAATTGACAATATAAATGTACTATAGTGGAATAATAAATATAAAAGCTAATTATATCACTGACATCAGCTTCACAATATAACATAACAAAAACATAGAAATAATAGTTTGAATGAAAATATTACACAATAAATAAAGCACAATTTTGTTAAAGTTAGTACTAAATATTTCATCTCAATGGTAAAAAAAATTTATAGCTATTAATCTCACTTCACAATACAAACACTTGCTAATTGTTGCACTTAAAATAACTTGCAATAGCCTCTTTAATAATTATAAGTTTGAGTCACATTTCAAAACCTTAATAAAATAAAATAATAATTAATATATGCAAATAATAATCAGTATATAAACACACAAAATAATTTCATACCATTTATTAGGATAGAAAATGCCTTAGCCTTTTCTTTTCCTTTATTCATATTTTTTGTAATTTAGAAAAAAAGCACAATCATAAGAATCAATAGAGCATATAAGTATTACAAATTAATCTTTACCTTTATATTGCTTTTGTATCCAATCATTGGTGCAAACCATAGCCTCAAGGATTGATGGATCTAAAGAAGAGCGTTTTTCATTAATTATCCAACCACCAATACTTAAAGCAGAAATTGTATTATTTCTGTGTTTTGACCTGAAATGAGTCATTAATTATGAAATTGAGGCATGGCTTCTCTGTTTGGTAATAAGAAAAAAAAGAAGATTTGATTAGAATTTTTAGTGATTTTTGAAAAATGTGTATGATGTGAAATAAAATAAGTTGGTTATATTAAAAATTGTGTATGATGTGAAATAAAGTTGATTGATTTATTGAGAATTGTGTTGGATGTGAAATAAAGTGATTGTTTAATGTTGGAATTTGTGTGAGATGAGATATAAAATAATTTTTTAAGTTTTTTTAAAATAAATTTAAGATTTTGGCCATGGGTAATTTTAGCCATGATTTTTAGTCCATTGTCAAACAGAGCCTAGTCTCATCTTCTTCTTCTATTTCTCTCTCTTCATTTCATCATTAACTTCGTGTTCACGACATCATCCCCCTTGGCATCATTGCTGGTATAGAGAGTACAGGAAGATGATAGAGGGAGGAGATCAAAAAATAGTTTTTTATCTATGAATTTAATTGCTGAAAGATTTAGTTATATTATTTCTCAAATTTGAGAGATTAGCTTAACTAATTTAGGAATAAGGACCCAGATACAAATATAAGCCCAAATTAGAGGCACCTGTTTATTATTTACCCTATCTCCTTTATTTATTGCCAAAAAAAAAAGGCTTCCTTAGGATTGAGTAAATTACTATTGGATCCCTTACATTTCTGCCACATTTTCCACAAGCCCAAAAATTTGAATTTACTACCTCATCTCATTTTCAACACCTTTTTTTTTTATAACATTTTTGTACTTTTAAATATTTATAATACTTTTTAAATCTAGAGCCCACATATAATGGAAAGTTGGTCAATTTAATATTTTTATGGAGATATTAATCATAGGACCCATAGTTAGTGATTATTGAATATAAAGGACATAAACGGGACAATTCAATTTTATCGACTTACATGTAATAAGACCTAAACCTGAGAGATCTCGAATATCAATATACATAAATAGTCATATATTTGCATTGTATATATGCATAAATATATATATATATATACATAGATAAATATATATGTATTATACCTAAATATGAGTGCATGTATACATATACTACTAAAAACGTTATGAATATATAATCATGATTAATATTTTTAACTCAAATTATAAATTTTTAAATAATTTATTAATTAGGTGGTATATATGTAAATGTAAACACACTAGATGTTGGCTGCCATATATAAAGGCCAAGTTAGCAGTATGTTTTTTATATATTTGAATAATTACGTATATAACATTTATATCACCATAATTATGTGTATCATATTCATTTTCAAAAAATTATACTACAGTTTTAAAAAAAGTGTGTGGGATGTAAGAAAAATGTGATGTGTAAATTTAAAAAAAAAAATTTAATATGTAAATATAGTGATATGAAGTGTTATTTATGTAAATGTTTATTTTATATTATATAGAGCTCAATTGTAAACGATAAGAACTCACTACTATCAAGATAAAATACAGAACATTTCCAGATAATAGATGTTAAAATTTCAAGGGAATTCTTCTGTTGGAATATACTGAGAGGGCTTTTGGTTATTGAATCTTATTGTAATATTATGCAACGATATTTGAAGAAATTGATTATTTAGTTTGCATGATAAATTTGAGAATCGATGAAATATGTTTGAAGGATCTTATTGTAATGTTTATGTTGGCCTTTGGGACCAATTGAAAGTGATTTCAAGACTCGGGGATTCGAATGGCAGGTTTTTGAAATCAACTAACATATATGTATAGAGAGAGGATTTTTTTTATTTTTTTTATTTATCTGATTTCGAACTAGCTCGATCTGATCTAATACCGACTTAAGATTAGATTCATTAAGATTTCGAGCTATAAAAATAGCTTGTTAGTCTAGATGGGTTTTACAACAATTCTAATGCTTTAACTCGATAAAGGGGTTGAATTTAGCAAAATATGAGCTGAGTTTTGTGGGGCGGGGAATAAATTTCATACTAAAGAACGCGAGGCCGATTTAAATTTTTTTTGCCAAATTGCCTTTACCTCTCTTTTCTCTCCTCGGCCTCACCGGCGCCCGCTCCCCATTGCCTGCTTGTTGCCGACCCTCGCTAACCGGCACTGCCTACAGTTGGACCTCGTTTGGTTTGAGGTAAAATTTTTACCCAATATAAATTTCAATTATAAAAATTAACTTTATATCACATCTAATATAAATACGAATTTTAGAATTTAAAGTATTTCATATTTTACACACTTTTTAATATTAAAATAAATTTTTTTCTCATTAAATTTAAAAATAAATTTTTTTTTCTCTTGTAAAAAAAAGCTCGAACCAAACGAGGTCAATTTTTGAAGAATTTTACGATACTTTGAAGGTGAACATTAAAATAAGCCTAATTGAACTGAGTCAACTATAGAACCAAACTGTTGGACTCAATGAACCACCCAGACCAAATTGAAAGGTTTTTTTTTCAAAAAAAATTACACTGATGCCTAATTGAAGCTTTTTTTCAAAATATGGCACCAATTTATAATATTTCAAAAAAAAAAACATTTAAGACAATTAAAAGTATTCAGTTCATAATTGTAAACTATTATAATTGTTCAATTAGTCAGTAAATATAATAATTAATATTATTATGATTGTTGATAATGTTATTATATATTTGTTTGACCATTATGATTAACAGAAGAGATGGCCTTAGATTTGTTACAAATTAGAATAATAAAGAATTTTAATTTTCTTTCCAAAGGAATTAAAAGTCCCTCCAATGAATTAATTAATTATTTTATTTTTTATAGTATTAATTAATTATTTATTTTAAATCTATGATCAAGTATCCCTTTAAATTTCCCTTCAAAAAAAAAAGTTTTCTCCTCAATTTTGTTGTCATCTCCAATTTATTTATTGCTAAAAGGGTTTTGAATAAATTGCTAATAGGTCCCTTAGATTTTTGCATCATTTCTTACAGGACCAAAAAATTGAATTTATCACATGATCACAACATTTCTTTTTCTTTCATTAAAGTTCTCTCAAACTCACACCCACATCTCATTTTCAACACCATTCTTCTTTTCAATTTAAAACTTTATATTTTATTTTCAAATATTTTTAATAATTTTCAAACCTAGAGCTCAAGTGTAATGGAAAAATGGTCAATTTATTCAATCTACCGGATTTGAATGTGAGAATTCAAATATTTTAGGACTAACATGTAATAGGGCCTAAACCTAAGATATCCAGATGAAATACATACACCTACACACCACAGTGTTTTTTTATGGTCAATTATGTGTTTATATATTGACTTTAAAAGAAATAAATATATAGTTGTAAAGCTAAAAAATGTTGAAAATGATTATTGTAAAATAATTGATTTATTCAAAAATCATTTACATATTATGTTCAATTCAAAAAAATTGATCCTGCATAAAAACGTGGTAAAGAAAATTGTAACTTACAAAATGAAATATTTTTTTTATTCTAAAAATTATTTTTTTACTAAATAGAAATAGTGCAATTTTTTTAGTGAACATAAATTATATTTAGCTTTAATTATACAAATTATATTATACACTGAGGGATCTACATTTTTTTGTACCATAAATTATACAAACGGTACATAAATTATTGCTGTTCGTTGTAGAGAGTTTATATTTAAACTTAAGACTTGTTTATTTTCAAATATTAATTATAATAAAATTAAAATTAAATTGAAATAAAAGTATTTTTTTATTAAAAATTATAAATAATATAAACTTAAGTTAATTATTATGTTAAAATGTATAAAGGATCTAATATAAATTAATTATTATATAATTTAATTATTAATTATTAACTATTATTTTTAATAGTTAAATATTAGTTATTATTCTAGTATGTTTATATGATATGAAATATTGTTAATTTTTTTGATTTAAATTTTATGATTGATGCGGCATATTTGATCAAAATTAATTAATTTAATTTTACTTAAACAAGTTAAACAAATAAGCCCTAATTAGGCATTTTGTTTTTTAATTTTATTTTTTGTTTTGTGAAAACAGTCCTTAAGTTTTAAAATACCTATGCCCCTATTTGTTTGACGGTTTAAAATTAACTTGATTTTATTTTGAACAGGCATATTACATCATACATAAAATTTAATATTAAAAATTAACTTTATTTCACATATTACACATATTACTAAAATAATAACTAACTTATATCACATCTCTCACATATCCCAACATAATGACTAACTTTATATCACATTCCTCACAAATCTTAATATAATAACTAACTTTATTTCACATCATTCATAATTTTTAATAAAAAATATCTTTATTCAAATTTAATTTTAACTTTATTAAATTTAAACCTCACAAATAAACAGGCCCATAAGTTTAGAACACTAATGAAATTATTTAACATCATTTAGTTCGAAGTATTTTTTTTAGTCTATTATAAATTTTAATTGTAAAAAATTAACTTTATTTCACATTAAATATAAATATGAATATTAAAATTAAATTTATTTCCAATACTACGTGCTTACCAATATTAAAAATAGTTTCTTTCTTTTTAAATTTAAAAAATAATTTTTTTCTTTTATCCAAAAAATGCTTAAAAAGATGGCTTTTTTGAAAAATTATACAGTACAAAATAAAATTAATTAGTTATATTAAAAATTATGAAAAAATAAATACAATTAATTAATATATTAAAAATTACTTAAAATGTGAAATAAAGTAATATTTTAATATTAAAAAATAATACTTTTTATTGTTTATTCTCTCAAAACATAATTAGTTTTTTGTTTAGATATACTTCTCTCAAAATTGTTTTATCCAGAAAAAGGTAAGGCCCAGCCCAGATCGGCCCAGTCCAGCCCGACCCGACCGGCCCGGCCCGGCCTGATAACAATATATTAGATCTCGTAGTAGAATATTGTTAAGAGCGTGACGATAGATTTCACTTGTAAAACGACAACAATCAATCAACTAACCATCATCCCCTGTCCGCCAATGGCTTCCTCCATCTTCCTTCCTCCTTCCGCACCAGTACAGCAAAACCACGCACAAGTAAAACGACAGCAATCAATCTTACAGCATTCCGTCACCGGAGCCATCGCCGGAGGTCGGTGGTCGAGGACGGCGAGACCTCCCCAGCCAGGCTTTCCGCGTACGTCGACGACACGTTCGACCTCTGCTCGGTCGCGCTCTTGAAGCTCGGGCTCCGCAGCCCATGGCCGCCGTACAGCGCCTCCGGAGCTGGGTACGACAGCCGCTTCTTCACGGAACCCACGCCGCCTCTCTCCCGCTCAGGAGCCGCCGGCGTCGCGGGCCTCTGCCTCGGCGCGCTCTGCGGCCGCACCCTCGCCTTCGCCGACTCCGTCGCCGCCATGTAGTTCGGCACCGCCCTCGCCGCCGCCGGAGATATTCTGGGGGTGTGCGCGGCCGTGGCGAAGCTCCCGCATCGAGGGCTCGCGGAGCGGATCTGCATCTGGCGACCCTTCGCCGGAGAAGGCGTGGAGGGGGAGTGGTAGTAGTGGTGGCTGAGATGGTTAGGCAGCTGCGGGGCCGGCGCCACCGATCGCCGGGAAGTGTAGGAGAACGGACGGCCAGTGTCGATCTCAAGCGTCTTGATTGGGTCTCTCTGGTCCGTCGACGCTCTTCCCCTGCTGCTGCTCCTGTTGTCGAACGACGCCCTCGACGCCATCCACCGGTCGAGCCACCTCTCCGGCGCGGGCTCGGCGGCGAGCTCCTCAACAAACGGAGAAAGATTCCGATCCGATCTCCATAACTAATGAGGAACAGGGGAAGCATGCAGAATTCAGGGTAACAAGATGTAAAAGCAAATCGTCCTCTGAAAGTACCTTTTCTGTTTTCATGGCGGCTTCTCTCCTGCACTGCAGCATGCTCTGGATCTCCTCCATCGTTCTCGGGCGATCATTCCATTCATCGCTGATCAAGCTTCCTTCTCTCGATGTCTAAACGGAAAGGCTCCCAATGTAAAACCTGGAGTGAAAATCAAATCTTTGTTAATGAACGTCATACCGTTGTTCTTCTCTCTGCATTTTCTTGAATGTATCTTGAATCGCAGCTAAGAGACGAGTGGGAGAGACGAAGCCGTTGATCACGAACCCGAGCTTGAACCCTAAGCAAAGCTTGCATGCATCGCAGCGTCATCTTAGCTTGTTTCCGAACGTTATGGCCTCTCACCAAAGCTTGAAGCTTCACGAGGCCCTTCAGTGCCCGCAGCGCCCTCCTCGCCTTTACCGCCATGAAAATTCACATAAATCTATGACAAATGGATAAAAGAGAGGAGGAGGAAGAACAGGAAGAATGGGTACTGACAAGGTAGCCGCGGAAGGCCGTCTGAACGACAATGGCGGCGTAGTGCTCCCGCGCGAAGGAAGCAGAGGGCCTCGTGAGACGAACCACTTCCGCCGCAGCGTGGGCGGTGGCGACCGCAGCCTCCGCCGTCGCCGCCGTCGCAGCCGTCGCCATTGCCAGCGCGATCGCGTGCCTCTGCTCCGGCGTCACCGAAGGCAAGGGCTTCCCTTGCTGCTGCTGCTGCTGCTCGTGGCAGGAGGACTTGCGGAATATCCATCTTTTCTTTTCCCTCTTCTGCGCGAAGAACAAAAACTTTAGAACAAAATAGAGGAAGGGGAGTGCTGCCATGAACGGACCTTGCTATCGTCTTCTTCCCTTTCGGGCTTCTTCTCAAAGTCCTTGGAAGGTGACCTGAACGCCCTCTTCACCGCCGTGAACCATGAGCTCCCACCGCCCTTTTTTCCCATCTCTCTGCTCCGGCATTCACGCCGTCAGTGACCCATCCTCAAAAGGTAAAAGGAGGGCGATGAAGGGGAAGAAGATGCAGTCATCCTCATCATCTTTATCTCTCTCTGCCAACGGCTCTTAATGCTACCAGTCTGGAAATGATGGAGAGAGAAAAGGAGAGAGAGAGAGAGGTTTCAGAGTACGAGACGCAGTCACGCAGCTCGGATACTGGACCGGCAGCGTGCTGTGATCCGCCATTACAGTGAGCAAAGCAATGGGGGGAGGAAGACGAGGCAATGCGACGCTGCTCTGGGCACCCAATAGCCTACCCCAACTTTAACACTTTAATGAAGGTGATGAACTTAATTAAGATTTTTTTATTAATTAAATCTGAGTTGTCTCGCAGTCAATAACTTTGAATTTTGATTTCAATTTTATTTAAATATTTCAACGTTAGTGTTAGAACCTTCTCTAATACCCTTTATCGAACAACAGTTCAACGGCAGTCCCTTATCGAACAATAGCTCAAAGAGATATCACAAAATCGTACTCTCCGTACTATTGCGTCAACTCAGCATTTAAGACAGTATTGAAGCCCACTCCATAATCGTCCTTTATAGGAATAGGTGTCAGATGTGACATTGGGCCTATCATGTCCCCTCCTTTCCAGGCTATAAATAAGGGGAAGGAGGATGCTCGTGGGACAGGCTCTTTCTCTCTGGCTGAGCTGCCCCTCTCTTTTTCTATCCCTCTTTTGTACTCAAGCTTTGTAAGAGAAGAGATTCGATTAGTGGATTCAAATCGCCTGGAAGGCGTCGTGGTTTTTCCCCCGGACACTCGGGTTTTCACGTAAAAATTGTCATCTCATTTCTCTCTGTTGTGGCACATTTTTTGCATCAACAGTAGTGCCCTCACGCATGACCGATACCTCACTACGTGAGATCCCTTTTTTAAAATTCCTTCTCGAAGTTCCAGCTCATGGACAAGCCAGCTTGGTGACGGGCGGTCAAGGGCAATCCCCTTCTCGAGGTCCCAGCTCACGATCATGATGCCTTGGCGACTGAGAGTCAAGGGTAACCCCTTCATGGTCAAGCCAGCTTAGTGATGGGCAGTCAAGAGCAATCCCCTTCTCGAGGTCCCAGCTCACGATCATGGCGCCTCGACGACTGAGAGTCAAGGATAACCCTTCTTTAAAACCCCTTCTCGAAGTCCCAGCTTACAACCATAGCAGCTCGGCGACTGAGTCAAGGGTGTCCTCTTCCCTAAAACCTCTTCTCGAACAGCATCTTCCACGAAGTAGTTCAATCATGACGAGCTAACGACTCTGCAGCTTTCACGAAGCAGCTCAACCATGACGAGCTAATGACTTTGCAGGAAGTAATCTCTTCTCTAACACCCCTCGTCGAATAGCTCTCCTCTAACAGCTCTTCTCTGCAGCTTCCATGAAATAGCTCAACCATGATGAGCTAACGACTCTGCAGGGAGCAATCTCTTCTCTAACACCCCTCGTCGAACAACTCTCCTCCAACAGCTCTTCTCTGTAGCTTCCACAGAGCAGCACAACCATGTCGAAACTGATGACTCTGCAGGAAGAATTTTCATTGAAGTCCATCGAATCAGCATGATAAAAATTAACACATACATCAATGCATGTTATGCTCTGGAGGGGGACATGTTAGAACCTTCTATAACACCCCTTACCGAACAACAGCTCAATAGCAGCCTCTTGTCTAATAGCAGCTCAACAGCAGCCCCTTGTCAAACAGCAGTTCAACAGTAGCCCCTTGTCGAATAGCAGCTTAAAGAGATATCACAAGATTGTACCCTCCATACTACTGCATCAACTCAGCATTTAAGATAATATTGAAGCTCACTCCCTAATCGTCCTTTGCAGGAATAGGTGTCAAATGTGACATTGGGCCTATCATGTCCCCTCTTTTCCAGGCTATAAATAAGGGGAAGGAAGATGCTCATGGGACGAGCTCTTTCTCTTTGGCCAAGCTGCCCTTCTCTCTCTCTATCCCTCTCTTGTACTCAAGTTTTATAAGAGAAGAGATTTGATTAGTGGATTCAAATCGTCTGGACGACGTCGTGGTTTTTCCCCCGGACACTCGGGTCTCTATATAAAAATTATCGTCTCATTTCTCACTATTGTGACACTTTTTTTGCATTAACAGCTAGTTTAAAATTCCAGCTTCATAATAAATATTTTTATTGCATACCTAAACTAATAATAATATTTTAATGTCAATTTAATTCAACTAAATTTTGGGCATTATTAATCTGAATGATAATGAACTGATTTCGAGCAAATTTATCTAAAATTTGAATCAAAATAATCAAAATTTAAAAATTACTAAAAATTTTACTTTTATTTTATTCAATTTGAGTTCAACTTGATTTTATGATTTAAAATCAAATCATTCAAAATAAAATCGATTTAATTTGTAATAATTAACTCAATATTTGTACATAAATTATATAAAATATACATTATATGTAAAATAGATATCTAAATAAAAAATAAAATTAAAAGTTATAAAAGTCAATTTAGCTCAAAAATCATAAAAGTTAAATATATTTTAGTCAAATCAATTTTGATTCAAACTTTAGGCAAGTTCTTTTGAAGTCAACTCATTATCATCCAGATTAATACCTATTTAGTATGAAAATTAAATAATTATAGTAATACTACCTAAAATTTAGTTGAATTCTTACATAAATAAAAACTATTTATCTTAAAATCACTTTTAAATATTAATAAAAGATTTATTAAAGTACCAGAAATTCTTGAGTTCTATCACATCACTTTTATTTTTATAAGTGGGATGGAATAAATTGACGTGTTACAGTTTAAAAATAAAAAATAAAATAAAATTCATATATTAAATTCCTATATAATTTATAATAGTTAATATGTATGCAAAGTAGAAAAAATGTATAATTATAAACCAAATAGTACCCTTGATTCAAATTGTTGTGCTTGATGTTGTAAAAATCATGAAATGTTAGAAGATTAAAATCATTATAAAGTCTGAGAATTTGTTCTAAAAATCATTATACGAGAATTACTTTACATTAAATTTTTAATAATAAGTTTTGTCATTAATATTTAAGATATAGTTATAAGATTAATTTTACATAAAAATTATGAAAAAATTTATTGCCATATACCATACTTAATTGATGTTTGGGTTATAATTTTGTGGTACTCATTTTAAACTCGCTCGTACTTTATTTATTCAAAAGTAATTTAATTTTGTTATAATATATTTTTAAAAAAATTAATTCAATTTATAATCAACTTGTCATTCACAATAAAGTTTGTACATAGGGCCTAATAAAGTTCAGTTGAATTTAAAAATCCATTTAAAATTAAAACAAATATTAACAATTAAATTTGACTTAAAAGTAAAAGTTTAATTTTAAGTTGAGATTGATTTACTTAAACTCGATTAGAAGCTGACTTTAAACCCTAGGAAGAATTAAGCATGAGTGAAAGGACTGCGAAAAATATATTATCAAATTGAATAATATTGAAATAAAATTATCATTCTAAGAAAAATGGAATAACAATCAATTTATTTACTTAGATAGAACGCATGTAAAATAAGAAGTGTATAGAAAAAAAAAAATAGTAAAATTTTCATGAATATAACTTAATAAATTTTTATATTATTTATTATTATTAAATTTACATAAATAATTAAATAAATATAAATTATATGAAAAAATATATATATAGTATACATACAAGAATACATACATATATGCATATATATATATATATATGTATATATATATATATATATATATATACATATATATATATATATATATATACATATATATATATATATATATATATATATATATATATATATATATATATATAATATGTATATGTGTGTATGTATGCAAATAAGAATAATTTTAGAATAATATTTTTAGTTTACAAGAAATAGCTATTTTTTAGGTAGGAAAGGAACAATGATTTTATAAAATATATAATAAAAATTATTATATAATAGTTATTACACTAAAATAAATATGAGAAACATTATTTCATTAAAAATAAAAATAGAATGAAATAGCTATTTCATTTAAGTAAACGTAAATATTTATTTGAATAATTTTTTTTAAAATCTTAAACTAACACGATAAACAGTTTTCAATGCCTTAGGCCTTGTTTGGCAATGAGCTAAAAATCATGACTAAGTTTAGTTATTACTAAAATCTTAAATTTATTTTTAAAAAAATTTAAAAAATTATTTTATATCTCATCTCACACAAACTATAATATTAAACAATCACTTTATTTCATATCTAACACAATTCTCAATAAATCAATCAACTTTATTTTACATCCTACACAATTTTTAATATAACCAACTTACTTTATTTTACATGTTTTTCAAAAATGACTAAAAATTTCAACAAAATCTTCTTCTTTTTAATTACTAAGCAGAGTCGGCCCTGTTTGGCGCGAGGACCAAAACAGGACTAAAATAGTACTAATTTAAAAAATAATAATAATAATAATAAATAAATTATTTAAACTATTCTACACAAATTTTAATATAAAAAAATAATATTTTTTCTTCACATACTCAATAATTTTTAATAAAAGTTTAAATTTTATTTCACATCTTAGATCAAAATACTCGATTTGAATATTTTTGTCTAGAATGTGAAATAAATTTGATATTTTTATTTTAAATTATTGAGTATATAAAGTAAAATAATATTTTCTATATTTAAATTAGTGTAAAATTATTTAAAATATTTATATATTATTATTTAAATTAGTACAATTTTGGTCATATTTTAATTTTATTTTGATCTTTACGTCAAATAGGGCTTTAAGTTTGCAGTCAAATTTAACAAAAGTTAGCTAATCAGACCTTAAATATAAATAAATAAATATTTTTTTGATTGAATAAATATAAATAAATTGAAAAGGAATAAAAAGGTGGGGGCTTTGAGCTCTGGGGGCGAAGGCTGAAAATGGCAGAGGGCGATCCAAAAGGCAATGCGGCAGGGATGCATCATTTAATGGCATGACGCATGAGTGAGTGCGGGTGTGCGGATCTCGAGACCGGTGAAGAATGCCAGATCCCCTCACGTGGCGGTGAGATCACCCCCACATCTCATAATCAAATGTAAATTACACTTCTACCCCCCTTTGCCCCGTTTAGTTCTTCTAAGTCCTAACCCCCTTTTTTTTTGGAAAAGTGAAAAAAAAAATTGAAAATTTAATAACAAAAATTTTATTTTGCGATAATTAACTACATGTCGCACCATTTAGCTTTATTTATGCGTTATCCATCCATTCTAAGTTAATAACGTTATGCACACTCAAAATATTACAAAATCTTACATTTACACACTTGAGTTAAAACTCAGTTAAAATCTATTTGAAAAAAATATTTCGTTAGTAAATCATTAAAATTATATTTTTATCCTTAATGTTATATATATTTATCTTCCTCAATGCCACACTAAAGTACTGTTTTGTTCTAAAATCAATTCACGTCGTTGATGTTTTCTTCCCTTGCCACTACCTAAATATCAAGATTTTAATATTTTCACTCAAAATATATTTAAATATCCTTAAAATAATATGATGAATGGTTCAGATTTTTTGTAAACTAACTATAATTAAGTTATTGAAAATTATGATTAATCATTATAATAAAAATAAGTTAAAATATGTGTATGTAAATTTTATAATATCTTGAGTGTTCATAGCGTAATTAACTAAGAATTGATGGGTAATATATAAATAAAGCTAAATGACGTGGCATATAGGTAATTGTCTCTTTTATTTTAATATTAAAAAATATGTATTATCTGAAATAAAGCTAATTTTAATATTCATATTTGTGTTAAATATTAAATAAAATTAATTTTTACAGTTAAAATTTATGTTTGACTAAAAACGATATCTCAAAGGTCATTTACATACATGCTATTCAAAACTTTAAGGAGACATTTGGTTCAATGTTATCTTAATATTATGTTATATTATCTAAAAAAAATAATTATTTGATTTAATGACATCTATAAATAATCTTCTATTAGATTATAAAATTATTAATCTAAAGATGACATCTAGATGTCATGATATTTAGATTACATAACATAACACTAAGATAATAACGAACCAAATGCCTTCTAAATATTATAGTATTATTTAAATACAAGCTTGATATTCTAATTGCTACTAACTTGATAACATGAATATTTAAGGTTAAGTTAATGGCAACCGCATGTCAAGTTAACCAGCGTTTTATATTCGTACAAAATAATACATTTTACAAGTAAATATATTTCACTAATTGCTTTTTCTTTCTCTCCGCATAACTGGTGATTGTGTTGTACTTGCAAACCTATAATTTTTGTACTATAAAAATGGCGTCAGTCCAATCATAGGATTCAACAAATGAATTTAACTCAATAAGCTAAATAAAATAAATTTATAAGTAAACATCTCATTCGATGTATCTTATTTTAATTTACAAGTCGTATATCTTAATCACATTCTCACTAATCTCTCTATTTTCTGATATGAAATGAGTTCTAAGCTTTTTTTTTCATTCCTAGAAACCTATTAGGAACTACATCTTGTCTTGATGATTCCCTTCGTTTAGGATATTACTTGTGTGTTTGTTTGTAGGGTTAAATTTAAGAAGGTTAAAATTAAATTTAGATAGAGATATTTTTTTATTGAAAGTTGTGTGTGAAATAAAGTTAGTTATTATATTGGGATATGTGAGGGATATAATATAAAGTTAATTATTATGTTGGAATATGTGAGGGATGTGATATAAGTTAGTTATTATTTTAATAATATGTGTAGGATGTGAAATAAATTTAATTTTTAATATTAAATTTTATGTGTGATGTGATATGACTGGTTAAAATTAAACTAGGTTAATTTTAAACTTCTAGACAAACGGGGCTTGGTGGTCATTCTCTGTCATTATCAGTTATGAATCATTATAGGTCTAAATCGAACTACACCGTATTTTTTGAGGTCGGTTCTCAATTCTTTTTTTAATACTATATCTTAATATCACTTTTAACACTTCCATAATAAATATATCATCTCAACAACTAATATATTCATATATAACAAACAGAAATCATAAATATGAAATCTTAACATAATCATAAAAATATGCAAATAATCAATGTGATAGAGCAATCAGTTATATAACTTAAAACAACAAATAATTATTTTTAGATTTAATTTATATGTAAGTCAAATTAAATCACCCACCTCAAAGAATTATGGGATAACCAGACTTCCCAAACCTTTATGAAATTTTTCTTAAAATGTAAGCTTTTGAAAACTTTGGAACCCTACTATAATTTTCACAGTTTTAGTATTAATTGTAATTAAATTTAAGTAATAACATCTCACCTTTGAACTCTATTATTCTTAATTGTATTAAGTATAGATAAAATAAACTCTCTAACATTCCTATAATATTTAATATATTTAATACCACACTTATTTATAATTAATATAAAAAAATAAAAGTTATCATAATTAATAATGCTACAATAATAGCGATAAGTGGCATATAATAGTGGAAGAAAGTATTAACAACGTACTCTTAGCTGAAGTATCAAAAATACATTTACATTTTCTTTTCCACTAAATTACTTGAGTGAAACCTAGTGAATGAAAGGTGATGTATAGTGGCATAAAAGGAATTCTCCATCTAGCTTTGTGAAGGGAGAAAATTTCTTACCGAGTTTCTACTTATTTGTCTTCGAGCATGAATGTAAGTACTAGTAAACTGAAACATGTATATCTTGATGTATTTACTTTCTGCGCTTATTACTCTATATTATTATTTTTAAGTAGTGCTTTATATTTAAATTTTGCATTGACTATTCAACCTCTAAGCGACACCATTGATCCTTATATTTTCATGCAATAATTTTTGGGCCCTAAAAGAAGTGAAGCTTGGTGTTAAAAACTTAAAATGTAACCCAAGTTTATGTCTTTGGAGAGTTTACAGAGTGGTTGTCCACTTATGGGTTTAGCTTGCAGAAAGGGTTTGACGGTGTTCACTGTGAGCTAGATAAAGATCTAAAGTACATTTTGATATCTTGCAAATTTATTCATTTATTAGTATAATTTTTCATTGTAGTTCTAGTCACATTAAGTGAATCATTTTAGTCCATAGCTGGGCTTGCTAGCTAGAATCTTTTCAACTAAAAAGCTAATGGTCTTGTTGTGGCTCTATATTATACCTAGAGTGCAAGGAATACCAAAATGAATGCTTACTTATCTCCCCAATATTGTAACAGTGAACAACGAACACAATCAAGATACTTTGTTTACAAGTATTATGTCAATTCTATTTCTGAGAGCTAAAATCATCATAAAAATAGAGAGAAGTAATTTTTAAAATCTCATTTGAGAGTAGAATCACTACCACATTAGACATCTTTTTTAATCAAATATCTCAAGCATGGAATCATTAGAATATAAAAGAAGAGAAAATATTCAAAAGAAGATCATATTAACATAAAAAACTTTTAAGTCAATGAAAAACTAGTGTTGCTCAAAAATGGAGTGAGAGGTCATTTTGTGTAGAAGATTATCTAAATGAATTAAATATGTGAATGTTAAAAAAAAAGTGAGTTGAAGAGTGGTCCCTAAAATCTTTGCTATTTAAATAAGAATAAAAGAAAAAAAATTTATAGTCCCTCTTGTTTTAGTCTTTTATTTTTGATCTCCTATTACAAACATTAAGGTTCCGTTTATTTGGCCGTTGAAAATCAATTTAGTTTAATTTTAACTAGGCATATCACATCACACATAAAATTTAATATTAAAAATTAATTTTATTTCACATCCTACACACATTACTAAAATAATAACTAACTTACATCACATTCCTCATATATCCCAACATAATAACTAATTTTATATCACACCCCTCACATATCACAACATAATAATTAACTTTATTTTACATCATTCACAATTTTCAATAAAAAAAATTTCTAACTAAGTTTAATTTTAACTTTTTTAAATTTAACCTTATAAACAAACAGACCCTAAAAGATTGAATATTAACATATTTTGGCCTTTTCACATTTGCTCTTTTGTTATGGATAAGATTAATGACTTCCTTATTGATATTCAAGGGCATTTGAATTGATGATGATAATTTTAAAACACTGATTTAGTCCCACATCGAATGTTAGAATGAGCGCGTAGCATTTAAAATTAATATAATAGATTTCAAATAAAATGATGAATAGAAATTAAGCTTCTCTAATTTTTCTTTACGTATAATTGAGTTCCTACTATTTTAAAACATCAACTAAGTCTCTCTAGTTTGCACCCATGTACGTAGCTGAAGATTTAGATATATATTTGCACAATCTTGAAAACTAATTTGTTTGATTCTTAATTTATAAGGACTTAATTACACATAAGAGCAAATTAGTGGCTCTGTTTAGTTGGAGAAAAAAATGATTTAGAAATTTTTTAGAAAAAATATGTATGATGTGAAATAAAGTGAGTTAGTCATATTAAAAATTATATTTGATGTGAAATAAAGTGATTGTTTAATGTTAAAATTTGTGTAGAATGAGATATAATTTTTTTTTAATTTTTTTTTTAAAATAAATTTATAATTTTGATCATGATTAAAATAAATTTTTTTTTTAGACAGTTGTTGAATATGACTTATATATATATATGCGTATTTAGTCAGTAACCATTACATAGGCAACAAAAATCGGTCAAATTTGGCTTATCCATACCGCGAGTAACCACATCCCAGCGTCGATTATTGGCGGCAGTCGCACTCGCATCCAACAACTTGACTGCCGTCTTACTGGTCCTGGCAACTCTGGAGCTGCACAAAGATCAGATGTTTCAAACAAAACACTGAACTCCTTTTATAGACCACTTATCAGAAACCACTTGTGCACAAAATAAACGCCAAACGCCAGTATCCAATGAAAATATGACACGTTGGAAGCATCTTTGAACCTGCTGCCCCCGCCTGAAGGAAACGCGATTCCCGAGGCTAAGGTTCCGGCAGTCTTTGCCAGTCAAGAAAACAGTTAAAGGCCCCGGCCAAAGTTAGCGCCCCCGTGGACCGTTTCACGTAATGGAGAATCGCGTTTCAGAACATGGGCTCTACTAGTGGGCCTAAAATGAATATGGGCCCATTCTGTAAAGTCCATTAAAGACGGGAGAATTGTTGCGCGCCTTCAAAAATGTGCACTATTAATTTCCTTTTTTATCAAAAAAATATTTTCTTTTATTTTCTTAAAATGGTTAAATACTATATTTCAAAAAAAAAAGGTTAAATATTGAAGTGATAAATTCATATGCAGATATTTCCTCATATTTAGCGTCAATTACTAAAGAATGGGAATCAATAAATCTTCATTTTAAATATAGAGTATTATTAGTATTTAGTATATTATTTATGCATGCATTTTACGTCACTTTATAATTATACACGTGATAGCTAATTTCATTTTGACCTTAGTAAGAAGATAATGTTAACGCCCTATAAATTTCCCTTCTAATTGTCTTAGAAGGGACTTTTAGGTCTTTTCAATTAAATTATTTTTAGTTTCATTTACTCGTATTCCAATTTTGTAATTATCTTTGCACAAAATCCTTTTTTTTTGTATTGAACATCATAAGTTCAAATTTTAGTATATATTATCTTTATTTAGAAATATTATTAAACTCGTGACTCCATTGAGTTGATCATTTTGACTGTGATTTATTTCTGAGGGCATTTTTTTTCAATATAATTTTAGTGTTATATCATGTAATTTAAATATTTTTTATTGATAATTTAATAAATTTGTTTGAAAATTATTTATACATATTATTAAACTAAATAAAATATTGAACGAAAACTCCTAGGCCTTGTTTATCAATGAATATTAAAACAACTAGGCCTTGTTTGGCATGAGCCCAAAAATGGGCAAACAAATATTTTAATAATATTTTAAATTTATTATAAATTTTAATAACTTTATTTCACATCCAACACAAATTCCAACCTTAAAAATCAACTTTATTTCACATCCAACACAAATTCAAACCTTAAAATCAACTTTATTTCACATCCTACACAGCTCCCAATATTAAAATAAATTTCTTTCCCAT
>KZ453102.1:525041-549542 GCA_002786265.1 Apostasia shenzhenica | reverse complement strand
TTGCACTCTCGGGATGCGCCGCGCGGACCGCACGAACGCAACTGGCGGCCCGTGGCTGCCGGCGGTGTCGTGCGGCCGCGCGAGACTGCTAGAGGTGGCGCGGCTGCCGGATCTAGTGGAGAGAGGGAAGGTAAGGGTATAATGGTAATTTTGAATATTTTTTAATAATAAAAAAAATAAAAAAAGGACCCAGATGATATTTTTGAAAATCTAGGGACCCGGATAATATTTTAAAAACGTGGACTTGTGTGATAATAACCCTTAAACTCAAAGATCTGGGTGAAATTTGCCCTTATATATATAAGTTGATATATTTGAGTAATATAATAATATTAGTAAAACCTGTGATATTGTGGTAGTATATATTTAAGTTATTGAACATAAATATATGTCTATTGCGTTAATAAATATGAATTTTATAATGTGTAGAAATTTTGTACATAAAGGTGTGTTTGTTTGTAAGGTTAAATTTAAGAAGGTTAAAATAAAATTTGGATAAAGATATTTTTTTATTAAAAGTTGTGATTGATGTGAAATAAAGTTAGTTATTATGTTGGAATATGTGAGGGATGTGATATAAAGTTAGTTATTATGTTGAAATATGTGAGGGATGTGATATAAGTTAGTTATTATTTTAGTAATATGTGTAGAATGTGAAATAAATTTAATTTTTAATATTAAATTTTACGTGTGATGTGATATGCCTGATTAAAATTAAACCAAGTTAATTTTAAACCGGTAAACAAACGAGGCCTTCGTTTAGTTTTATGATAGTACTCTAAAATAAATGCGATAGTTTTAATATAAATAAATTGAGCTCAATCTCAGGTCTAACCTTAAAAACTTTTTAGCTATTCTCATGTCTTATTAATGAGAAAGAAAAAATAGATAGGAAAACACTGTTGTTTTTGGAGAAGGATTCAGACACGTAAAATACCTGATTTTTAATTTAAATATCATATCCTTTTATAATGAATATATGACGCCCGTGGCTGAAATAGTCCGCCGGTAATATTCTAAGAGAAAGAAATTACTGAGCCAAAGTGCGGTTTATAGCAGGCTTTTAGGCTGAATAATAAGTGGTGAGAGGAACACGGAAATGGTTCATCTCACATCGAAAAAGGAGGAAGATCCTGAGCTGTATACGTAGATAACGTGATCTCAAATAGTAGAAAAGCCTTTTGGGGTAAAATTGTGAGATTAATGATGAAAAACTCTATAGTTAAGTGTGGTTGAGCTGAAGTAATACTGAAATGGGTGATCACTTGGGAAGCACTCAAGTCACACAGTTTTTCTAGAGCCAAAGCGGACAATACCTCCACATTGAGTTCCGGAAGATGGTGGGTCTGTGACGAAAAGGGGAGCCTTTTGGAGTAAAACTGTGAGGCTAATGATGAAGAACTCCATAGTTAAGTTTGCTTGGGCTGGAGTAGCACTGGGATGGGTGACTCCCGTGAAGCACTCAAGTCACATAGTTTTTCTAAAATCAAAGCGATCAATATCTCTACATTGAGATCACGAATGTTACAGAATATCTATCTAGAATTTGTTTTGGATGAAATTAGATGATCTCATTAAGAAGAAAATCCAACATTAACTGTAGAAGTCCATGTACAATAGTGGATGTAATTGCGCAAGAACTTTTTTTTTGTTAATGGCATCAAAATAAACGTTGTATGATGTATATTTTCTTCTCGTGAACGCTGAGAAAACCTTAATTAAACAGCTTCAGCAATAGTTTTGAGTTCTGGCTTCCACCTTCCACAGCTTCTCATGGGTTCTTCTCCTTTGGATCTGCAGGCTTGATCACCTAACAGTTCCTCCACGGTCATCTTCATCTTCACCAGATCCAGAACCTGCTGCTTCGTAAGAACTACCTTCACCCTCTTGCTTTCTCCTCTATCTGCCATTAACGGAGGCTTCGTGTCCTGAGGAAGAAGATGATAAACACTTCCAACCATAAGCTCATGATCCAGCGGCAGAAGCTGTGAAGAATCCATGGAGATCACGCCGACCCCGGACCCTTCGAAGCTCATGAGCAGCTCTCTAACGAGAAGTGGTGAAGAGAACTCCAATACCTTGCCGTCCATCTTCACTATTCTCAAGAGCTTCTGATCATCTGATATTAACGAAGGAGAGAGACAGTTGCCCATAGAAGTTTGATTTAGCTGTAGAGGATGAGAGCAGAGGTTGAAGAGAAGAAGGGCTTAATTTGGCTCAAGCAAATTTTAAGGCAGTTATATAGGAATATAACTTCGAGGGCAAAATTGTAAATGTCACATTTTCTTAAGGGCTAAAGCAACAAGGATTAGCTCGAAATTAACTTTTTTTATTTATCTCAAATAGAGTTTGATTTGAGCTTATTATTATTATTATTATTATATTATTATTATTATTATTATTATTATTATTATTATTATATTATTATTATTATTATTATTATTACACTTTTGTTTCAAGAGATCAAATTTTAAGTTAAAATGGAGCTAATTAATTATATAGGAAGATAATTTTCAGGGCAAATTTGTAAATGTGCCAATTTCTTGAAGCAAATAAGAGGATGCAATGTAGTTAGTCAAGTAAATTGTGCCAGATAAGTATGAGAAATAATGATAATAAAAGAACGAAGCAACCACGAGAACACCAGATTTACGTGGTTCGGAGGTATTTCTCCTACATCCAGGGGAAGAGCAGAGAGAGACTTTATTATATAAAAAATCAGATAGAAAGAGAACCTTACGTCAATCACCTGGTTCTCGATCTTAGACGTGATACAGAAATTGAATTTTTTCTTCTTTCAGATTAGACAATCCAATCGCTCCTCGAGCTTCAAATGATTGCCTCCAGATTCCTATGAAATCACCTCAGTAACCGACAAAGAAAATACAAGAGAAATCACTGCTGAAAATACCAAGTGAATCACCTATTCGCTTTTCCCAAAAAGAAGCTTGAGAATTTGCAGCCTTGAACCAGAAATTCTGATAATTCTTCTTATTTTCAGCTTACCTGATCGTCCCGTATTTATAATAGTAGCATATAATAAATCCTGTATCTGATTCCCATAAAAATCTCAACAGCTTAACAAATAATTCTTATAATTAGGATTATTTAATTATTATTCAAATCATATTTTAACATTTTTTGACTTCAAATTGAGTTTGATTTGTGTTGAATATTCAGCCTTAATATAAGCTATATATTTTGGATAACATACAATATGCATATTATGTGTATTTATACTTTGAATGTTTAAATAAATTTTTAAAATGTATATATATATGTATGTATGTTTGTACACATATTTAAGCTAATTACGAGTTGAATTGTTTTAATTTCGAACAAATTGGATTTGAATTTTAAAAAGATAATCGATATCAAATTGAATAAAATGTTAGTGAATTTTGAGCCAAACAAAATTGCTACCCCTACTTGCTATATGACTTCTTCACTGTCATCCTAAGGCCCTGTTTGGTAAATGCTTAGAATTGGACAAAAAAATATAATAATAATATTTTTAATTTATTATAAATTTTAATAAATTTATTTCACATCCAACACAAATTCCAACCTTAAAAATCAACTTTATTTCACATCCAACACAAATTTCAACCTTAAAATTAACTTTATTTCACATCCTACACACCTCCCAATATTAAAATAAATTTTTTCCCATCAACTCTATAAAATAAAATATTTTCTCTTTCCTTACCTAAATTTATCTTCCAACCAAACAAGTACTAAAGTAGATATCTCAGTGGGGTGATTCTTTTTACTTTCTTCCATTAGTTTCTCCCTCCTCTTTGGCATCTTTCTTGCTTTCATACCTTAATGGGAGTGGGGGTTGTGCAGTGGGAGGGAAGAGGTTGCTTTAATGGTGGATTGATGAAGTGGTGAAAAGGAAGGGGATGAAATAATGGAAGACTCCTGCATCAACGCGCATGCAATCAAGAAGGTGGACTAGTGTTGTTTTTGTTTTCGCTTCAACGACTCTGGGGACTTAGATTAACCGAGTTAAGCCGAGCAGCGATCTGTTCAAGTTCATACTCATTTATTAAACCCGAGCTTGAGCTTGTTTTGATCTCGGTTTGTGAACATAAAAACATGTTTGGGCTTTGTTTATATATATAGTTTATGAACAGGCTTATATATGGTTAAATTTGTGAGCACAAATTAGGGATAATTACTTACATGCCACACAATTTAGTTTTATTTATGTCTTACCCATCCATTCTTAGTTAATTATGTTATGCACACTCAAAACATTACAAAATCTTACATACACACATTTGAGTTAAAACTTAATCAAAATCTATTTGAAAAAAAAAATATTCTGTTAGTAAATCATTAAGATTATATTTTTACTCTTAATAGTACATATTTTTCCTCTTCCTCAATACTACACTAAAGCATTGATTTGTCCTAAAATCAATTCACGTTGCTGATGTCTCTTTCCTTTACCGCTACCTAAACATTAAGATTTTAAGATTTTCACTCAAAATATATTTAAATATCCTTAAAATAATATGATGAACAACCCAGATTTTTTGTAATCTAACTATAATTAGGTTATTAAAAAATTATGATTACTCATTATAATAAAAATAAGTTAAAATGTGTGTACGTAAGATTTTATAATGTTTTGAGTGTGCATAGCGTAATTAATTAAGAATGGATGGGTAAGACATAAATAAAACTAAAATGTGTGGCATGTAGGTAATTATCCCAAAATTATAAATAAGCTCTTACGTATCAAGGAAATTAATATGTTTACAAACACGCTCGTTATCATAATTCATGAGGTTTTACTTTTTAATAAAAAAATATAATAAAATTTTTAAAAAAATTATATCAAACTATATAATTGAGTATGCTCATCATGAATTTCATATAAACAGTTCATGAATATTAATGAACCAAATGATAGTATATTCAAACTTCTTCATTAACTACTAAAGTTTTTAAAATTTTGCTCAAGGTTATTTATAAATATCAATAAATTGAACATGAACATATTCTTATCAGACTGAACATCAAGTTATTCATCAAACGTTCATTTCATTTATTAAACAAATTTTTTAAATTTGAAACGAAAAATTTTGATTTTAACATTAATAAGAATGAGGGAAATCAATTACATGATAATTTTACTAGTGAGTCTAGAGAAATGAAAAAATGTTTTGATTTTTGATTAATCGCCAACACATGAAGTAGTGGATTTTCATGTAAAATGCGAAAAAATTGCTCAACTTTTTTGTCATACGATATGATTCGAGAATTTTGCTCCCTCTAGTGTTACAATAAAACTTATAGGCCCAGTTTGTTTGCCCGTTTAAATTTAACGTAAATTAATTTTAACCAGACATATCACATCACACATAAATTTAATATTAAAAATTAACTTTATTTCACATTTTACACACATTATTAAAATAATAACTAACTTATATCACACCCCTCATATATCCTAATATAATAACTAACTTTATATCACATTTCTCACACACCCCAACATAATAACTAACTTTACTTCACATCATTCACAATTTTCAATAAAAAAGTATCTCTATCCAAATTTAATTTTAACACTGTTAAATTTAACCTTACAAACAAACAGATCCATAGAGATTTTGAGATTATCATATAAGCTGATTGTTCTCAATTAATTTTAGTATCAATAAGTACTTAAATATTCATCGTAACTTCATAATTAAGCCTACAAGTAACTTAGACTAAGCTTAAGGTGGACTTTGAGTTAGGTCTTGGTGCACTTAGATGGGGAAAGGGGCCCAATTGGATCCAATAAACCAACTTATGTATGTTAATTTGGAGTGTTATTATTGCCCTTTTATAAAATTCTCTTCATAAATCAATCCCACCTACTCATGATGCTTGTGTTGTTGACCTAAGGGACACTTATTCTTGAGCATTAATGAAAATGCTTCATCCTTTTCCCCCCCCACTAGAGGTTTTCACTTTCAAGCTTGGAGCTGATTCTCAATAGCTATTATAATCTTAGGTAAATAGCATTTGGGTCCATCTAATCAATCCTTATGTGCTTTGTGCTCTTTTAAATTTTAAATCAATTAGTAGACTGGTTAGGGGTGGCAATTTATAATGATACTCGTTTAAGCTGCTCCGATCCGCCTCTAATAGGACGGGTATGAGTGACAAATTGCAATCATACTCGTTTAATCCGCTCTGATTTGGCTCTAATAAAACGGATATGAGTCCTACAACAATACCTGCAACCCGCCTTACCGTGCAATGAAACGGGGCGGGTTCAGGTATGACTAAATCACACCCATCATGACTCAAAACCAGCTAGTAATTAAATATTATTATATAATCTTAAAATAAAAAAATTTAAGCAAGTGTTATCTCTTTATTTTTGTTTAAAATAAATTAATAGTAATAGATTTGAAGTAGGGCCGAGCGGTGCGAAAGCATGTATAGGGCAGATATGGGTAATGGTAGAAAGAAAATTGAGTGGATATGAGTTTTATTAACACACCCTATTATCATCTATTAGTTTGAGTAAAAATACTGAAAGTCAATTCCAATTTTTTTTTTAATGAACAGTATTTTTATAATAAAAAATATGAAAATAATTACCATATGGCATATTTGGGTAAGAAACATTGTTGGATAATACTATAAAAAAAATAAAAATAGTAAATTTTGACATAGAAGTAATATTTATTACCAAAAAAATAACTTATTTATATTTTTATTCAAATTAGTGGACCAATTTATTTAATTCAAAATAAGAAAAATGTGTATAAATATAAGGGCATATAAAAGGGACTCAAATGCTATTTGTCCTAGTTTTTCATACTCATAACTTGAGCCTCAACCTCACCTAGTTGGACTTAGTGTCCAAAGACGAGTAAGTAAACTTCATTGATCATAAAAAAATTAGAATTATAAGAGACTATTTTGAAATATATAAATAATTAAAAAAAAAATTTAATTGAGTTTCAACTTGGAGAAAAATGGCCTTTATTGGTTTTGATTTTATCCTTCATAGCATTAGGCTGGTCCTCCATTTTATAATTGTGAGATCACATTTAGAGCTAAGCACTAACCAACAATTTTGTTTACTTCAAGTCATCAACTAATCAAGAGATTTTTAGAGGGTTGGCAATATGCCATTGCTTAGGTTTTTAGAGAATGTGAAGATTAGATGACTATTTGTCCGGGTATTATTGCGATAGACATATTAGCTAAGAGTTGAGATTTTGGTGAAGTTAATGCGCTCAAGTTCTTCATTTAGGATGGTGCTCAAATGACAGTATGTTAGGGTATTTAGCTACGTTAGATGCATAAGAGTGCTGCGGTGTATTGAGAAGCTAGGATTTGTTGGGACATCTTGTGCTTAACCTTGGTATGTATGTTGTTGCACAATCCATTAAAAATATAAAGGGAGCACCACTTCAGTTTGGATGAATGAGTTGGGGACCTTCAGTTGGAGCGAGCATGTCGCACTGGATGCATCGAGATTAATGAATCTATCCCATGAAATGATGGAAGTCCTATTGACTATGAACTCAGTCTATGAGATTTCTCTGAGTTTGTCACATATATCCCTCCAAGATAGAGAGAATTCAGTCATAGCAGAAAGTAATGATGGTGACTCGAGGCATCTAGTCACGACCTGAGAGAAATGATGCCTCACGATACTTATGTCAATGCTGGTGTATCTCAAGATTCAAATTATCAGTACTTATATTATTATTATTGATAATAAGATATAAAATTTTGGCATCATACATTTATCATAAATAATATGTGATGCATGTTATAACACTCCACAGTGGTTAATAAAATATTTTGACCTTGTGATCAGTTTACTTGTATAATTATAAGTGTGCCATTTCATTCTATAATAAGACTAATTAATCATAATAATTAGTCATTATTTATTTTTAAAAGAGAATATTGCATTTTTATTGTCATGTTTGTATTCATAAAATGCGATTGTACTCTCAATTCAGATTTAAGTCTAACTCTAAGTTGAATGAAAAAAATTGAATCAACATGAGCTAATCTAATGTTTTTCGAGTTAGTCCCACACCTTGGCCAAAGTTTAGGATAACTAGAACTCAAACAAAAAATTAGTTATATTTATGAGTTTTTAATTACAAGTGACCCAAAACATATCACTCGAATAAAATATTCACAAAAACAATCCTCTATTAATTTTAGAAATCTCATCAAATAAAGAAAGTCGTGAATAAGTGAATAACTTTGTTATATGAACTGAAACAAAACCTCCAACAGTAAAGCCAGAAATCTATTTAGGATGGCAACACTAGTAGATGTTAATGACGGGTCATTCACATAGAGAACAATACTTTTAAATCAACTATAAACTAAAATTAGATGGTAAGATAGTGTAGCTTGAATAGAAAAAAAGTTGACGAAACCTCACACCATACAATAACTAAAGACATCAACTAACAAATTATGTACGCATGTGTCAAAAAACGCAGCGAGAATGAGATACACAGTACATAGTATAATCATCTCAAACATTTAGAAGCTTAATGTTTTCTTAAGTATAAAGCCAATTTTCGGTGAACTAGAGTATAAGCAAATGATAATTGAAGGAAAAGAGCTTGTTTGAATGTAGGGTCTAAGGTTTGATGCCACACTGCTATACTATCATAATTTTTAAGTGAAGAAAAAAAATTTGCATTGTTCTAGGATTAAAAATGAAAAAAATAGGTGATCTGAGAAAAAAAAAATGATATTCAATCAGTAAGCACATCTGATCATAGCTAAAGAAAGCCTTCAGTAATGAGCAGAAGCACTTATCTAAAAGTGAGGAGAGGAGATGATCGGGATACAATTAGGCGAGATATAATTAAGACAGTAATCTAATTATAGACGCGAGTAGCCAATAGAAGCTAAAGTTTAATAAGAGTAACAATTTCTGATAATTCTATCAAAAAAAGAAAAAACAATTTCTGATAATATTGCTGCAGTGCGCCAAGTCAAAATCAGTGATTAGAATCAAATCATAACTGAAATTTTTGAGAGGTTATGATTTTTGGCCCAGCCCAGGTCGGCCCAGCCCAGCCCAGCCCAGCCCATCCAGCTCAGCTCAGCACAGCCCAGCCCAGCCCAGCCCAGCCCAACCCAGCCCAGCCCGGCCTGTTGGTTTATACGTTAACGGAAGACTAGGGTTTTCGGATCGGTGGCGAGGGTGGGGCTATATAAGGCATTTCGCCGCTACCTTCTTCGCCTTTCTGTCGAGCTAATTCCGCCGGCTCCCTTCGCTTGCGACCTAGGGTAAGTTTTTCCCATCGTCTTCGTCGTCTTCACTGTAGATTTCTGCTCTGTTGATAGCTTTTTCTTCCTGTAGATCAGTCTGATCTGTTTTCCACCATGTCGATCGGCGAACTCGCAAGTTCCTATGCCGCCCTTATCCTCTACGACGATGGAATCCCCATCACGGTACTCTTTTCGACTCGACCTTATTTATGTTTTCCAGAATCTGGAGATGGATCCAGTATTCTTGTACCTTTCAATCTGTTATTCTTGCGTAATGGGTAGGCGGAGAAGATCGCCACTCTGGTGAAGGCCGCCAAGATTAATGTCGAATCGTTCTGGGCTTCTCTGTTTGCTAAGCTTCTAGAGAAGCGGAACATTGAAGATCTCATGCTTAGCGTTGGATCAGGTTTATTCTCGTCTATTTGCCTCAGTTTCTTTGCGATTGTAATTTTTTTGCAATGTAACCGTTAAAGGACTTGCCTGACGCATTTTGAATGATTATTAGGTGGAGGTGGTGCTGCTGTTGCAGTTGCTGCTCCTGTAGCTGGTGGTGGTGGTGCCGCTGCTCAAGAAGCTGCCCCTGCTGTTGAAGAGAAGAAGGTATTCTGTTTTATTGCCGATTTCTCTTTGATATGTTTTTTTTTTATTTTTTGTTAATTTTACTTTCGTTGACATCTCATTTTACAGGAGGAGCCAAAGGAGGAGAGCGATGATGATATGGGTTTCAGTCTTTTTGATTAGAGTTCTACTTCTCTGTGTTTAGATTAATTTTTATGTTGTCGAACAAGTTTGTGTTGCCTCCTTTTTAAATGTTTTATCATTTTGGCTTGTTAGTATATCTTAGCAACTAAGTCATTATTAAATTAAACAAAAAACTGCATGCAAATCTGTTTGAGATTATTTTTGCTTCAAGGGATTGGTTTTGCAAGTAATGTTCTATATTTCTGATGGTCAACATGATTCAACTTTTCTGGTCTTGCTCATTGATTTTTTGTTGTTTCTTTTGCTATTTAATACCATTATCTAGTTAATAGTTTCTTAGAAATAATTGCAATTTCTCCTCTTCTCATGATACATTGCCATTAGTGTGCATTTGTTTTTTTTCTATTTTTAAATGAATGGCAGTTTGCATCTTCAGTTCTTTTTTATGTTTCATTCTGATTATATAGTTGCATGGTTTGCTGCACATCTATTTTAATGGATTAAATGTTATTGATTTTTTGATGCCAGTTACTCTAGTGTATATACAAATTATGGTTTTTTTACATAATATTTTCCATGTGACATTACTGCAATGGATGATTATCAGTTGCATTTTCGCCTTTGAACTGCTAATTTTTTTTATGCACTTTATCTGGAAGTTCTTATTGGTCCAAGCTGGGTTATTGTTTTAAATGTATGAAGCATGCCAATAGATAAATAAATACTCATGCAAATCTGGTTGATTTTGTTGAAGGGTCTCAATAGTCATAATTAGTTTAAACTCACAAAAAACCTAATCCAAACATTCTAAGCTGAGGTAAAAACATAGATCATGGTCAATCAAATAAACAGATTCCAAAGTTTTGCAATCCATCAAGATAGGAAGAGCGGGATCTATTTTGGGGTGCTTCTAATAAACTTTTTTAGAAACTAGTGTTTTGGCTTTTGATGAGTTACTCACCAGGCTCAATGGAAACACTATCCAGGACAGGGTTTTTGAAAAACCCCTTTTAAAGAAGTCATCTTTGAAGAGCGAGGTAGTCTTCATGGACATTTGTCGAGAAGAGAGTTCCTTATCAAATAGGTCATGTGTTTCTGTAAGCGTATCGAGTTTCGGACAATTATGTAAGAGTAGCCACACAGACTTGTAGAAAGTTCCCTACATTGACTGCATGCAAGGGCATTTTGGGCAGATCGTGTTGAACATCCTTTACCCATTCTTCAACTAGGAGGCATGGAGAGGTATTGTGGAGTGGCTAATGTTGCTTAAGGGAGACAACTAAGAGTGGATTCAGAGATTTATTGTTAAAAGAGTATCAGGAAATATTCATTGAGTGGTTAAGTTTGGCAGTGTTGATTTGATGTAGAGGTGATCTAGTTTTCGAGCCCTACTGTCATCGTCCAGAGAAGAAAGGTGAAATAACATGGAGATGTGTTTTTGTTTAGGTGGCAATACTTAGATGAAGACCCTTGTGATTCAACAGTGATTTAAATCTTACATAGCTAGTTGTTGGACTTGTGGCAACTATATAAGTTATTATTTATCCCACGTAAAATTTTTGTGGGTGCTTATCTTACCATTAGTACAAAGTCTATGGAAGAGTGTGTCTATAGTTTGCTTTTCTTTCTTGGAGCGAAGTTTGTGGTCGAAAAGCTCATGGGTTTTAGATAATGTTGATTTAGACTTCGATGAAATTTTTAGCAGGTGAATGTGGTTTCACTACTTCTTGGCATGCAACATTCATTTCTGAGAGGGTAAATATTATGTGAGTCCTTGAGATTAGGGGTAATATAAAGTAGGTTTATGATTTTCAAAAAGTTTCATTTGTTCTTGAGGTTGGGAGGTAATATCAAATAGGTTTTTTGTCAATAAAGTTGTCAAATATAAATAAATGGACTATTTACACTCCTTTTGTTTTCTCCCTTTCTGTCTTTCCCTTTGATAGGAGAAGTTAGTAATTCAAACAACAAAAATATTTTTAACTTATTTTTTTAGTCATAAGTTGATGAAACTTCAATGGAATCAATTAGAAAGCACCCGTGTGACCTGTTTAGAAAATTTAATGAATCTTAGAATGTTAGGCACCTAAATGCTATGATAGCATCTTCATTTCTTTCAATGATTTGTTCTGATTATATAGCTTCTTGGTTTCCTCCACATCTATTTTAATGGGCCTAAAATGTTGTTGGATTTTTCATTCCAGTTAGTCTAATATTTGTAGAAATAGTGGTTTCTTACATAGTAGTTTCCATGTGACTAAACAAAAATTAACTACTGGATTTTGCTATTGGTTCATGCTGGGATGTAGGTGTAAATGTTATACTGTGTGGTTGCTTTTAGCATATTTCAGCTTGGAATGCTTACTTTATTTTATGTATTTCTGCTCATTTCCAGTCATTCGTGTACAGAGAACAAGACCAGCTTTGTTGTATGGATCTTGTTGAATGATAGAAAATGTACTTAGAAATTGAATGGTTTTTTTTTTTATGGAATTAAGAAATTGAATGTTACTAGGGGAGAATATTGTGATTGATTTGTGGTAGGCTAGACTAGATCTAATACAAAGAATTTACTTGTCAGGGATTTGCTTGAAGTGTCCGATTTTGGGCTTGAGGTTTGGGCCTTTAAGCCTTGTGGTTTGGGTTTTGGGCTTTAGGATTTAAGCTTCAATGTTTGAGAAATGTCCTTGGGCCTTCGAAATTTAGGATTGGACCTTGGGAGTCGGGCCTTAAACTTTGGGTTTGTGCTTCGGCCTTCAAGCATCCTAGCTCGATCTGGGTCTTCGACATTCTGACGTTGAGCTTTTTGCCTTCAGCCTTCAAGCTCCGAGCTCTGTTGAACTTTGGGCTTGTGTGTTCGACTTTAAGCCTTAGGCTTCTGGCTCAAGCTTTCAAGCTTTTTGGCTTCAACTTTAGGTCTTTAGGTTTCTGGCTTTGGGCTTTATGCTTTATGCTTTGTATTTTTAGGATTCAGGATTTGAGCTGCTAAATTCTATTGTGGAATCTAAACAAAAAGTGCGATACATGTTAAGAACAATTCTCTATACTTAGAATTAGTTTACATGATCTAGTATGTAAGTATGAAGGTATTAGGGAGGCGTTTGGTTCAGTGTTAGTTTTATGTTTGTGTTATTTATTGTCATGGTATTAATGTTATCTAGATGCCAATATTATCTCTAATTTGTTGTTTGTTTGGTTCAATGTGAACTCACCTCCTTCCGTTACAATTGAGTGACATTTTACATTTCTCCGTTACAATTGGGCGACATTTTGACATCTGAATGTTATTTTAGAGCGTCAATTTTATAATTTTTATTATTTAGGTTTGTTATCAAACCAAACCATCAATTTTTTTCGGAGAACACGACATAACATCACAATCAAGCATGGTTAGTCCTTAGTTTCTGACTGTAAATTCTAAATTAGCATTATATATAGATGTTGAGTTTTGCTATATAGTCGCAATAATTGACCAGTTTTAAGTTTGATTCACTAACTCATCCAATAGATGAAAGTTTTAATTCATTGGATGATCCAGTGAATTAAAAGCCTAAACTATGATTTTCCATTTGATTGATGAATTATTGGGACAACATTTTTCTTAGATGTTATATTAAGGAAAATGATACGTATCTCCTTAAATTAGTTCTCAAAGGTCGTAGAATCTGTTCTTAAATTATTGGGACAACATTTTTATAGTTGAAATCATTACCGATCTGAATTTTGACTTGTTAGTTGGTTCATTTAGATCGACTTGATTTTGATTTGATTTAAAATTGATTCAATTTTTGATCTTTGATTCATATTAACACATAAATGGAGTGCTCATGGTACAAATTTTAAAATCATGTTTTATAATAGGATAAATTACATTTAAATTCTTAAATTTATGATATTACTTCGTGCAGATTTATAATTTTAAAAATTTAATATCTAAGTCTTTGCTAAATTTTTTAGATTGTGAATTTCTGATATGTTATACTCTAGATTTAAAAACCTATATGTAATTTAACTATTATAATAATAAATAATTGAATCTATGGTTGATTATAATTTCAAAATTCATGATTTGATACTTACTTGGCAATCAAGTCATTAGAAAATGCCGGGTGTACAATGCAAATTATGTTTGATTTATGTAAAATGTGAATTGTATATGACTTATATAAATTGTGAATTATTTAGCTTGGTTCAAATTAATTTTATTAATTTTAATTAGACATATTGCATCCTTCATCATATATAAAATTTGATATTAAAAATTAATTTTATTGTTATTATTATTTTGATATTTTACTTAAAATACTATAATTTTTTCATCTCAATTTAAAATTATAATGATATAAATTTGAATTCTGGTTTTTTTGATTTTAACCAATTTTTTTTTATTGAGCTAGAAAAAGTTTTAAAATTAATTTTATTTTACTATCATATACGCATATTAAAATAATAATTAATTTATATATTTTAATAATTTTATTTTATATTATTCTTAATTTTTAATAAATTATATCTTCATTCTTGCCATTCACACATTGTCTCTCAATTTCTATCACTTAGGTCCTGTTTATCTAGGAGTTTAAAATTAACCTGGTTTAATTTTAATCAGACATATCACATCACTCATAAAATTTAATATTAAAAATTAACTTTATTTCACATCCTACACGTATTATTAAAATAATAACTAATTTATATCACATTCCTCATATATTCCAATATAATAACTAACTTTATTTCACATCATTCACAATTTTCAATAAAAAAATATCTCTATTCAAATTTAATTTTAACCTTCTTAAATTTAACCTTACAAACAAACGCACCCTTAAGAGCTAAGATTGGATGCTCTTCTAGATGACAGGAAGTTATTGTCGGCCATCTTTTTTCTCCTTTTGGAGTTTTCCAGCGACCTCTCTCTAGCCGACAATCCACTCTTTTTTTTGCCACGTCCAATTAGGAGAATTCACAGATGCTTGATGTTGAAGGCAGCAGGCAGCAGAAGCTCTTCTTTTAGGAAGAAATTATTGGGTTCGGACGGCGCACCGTCCGGAACTCAATTAGAGGGCGCCACATGTGTCATACAGCTGGGTCCGGGCACACGTGGCGCCTTCTGATTGGGCGTCAAAACGGTGCGCCGTCCGCACCCAATAATTTTTCCTTTTGGGAGACCTCTCTTTCTCATTGCCCTTGTTTCCCTTTCGTCTCAAGAATAAAGTTACTCTCTCGTATCACTATGTTTTCTTGTTATATTTGTATTTTTAATTTTTCATGCGGTATGCGGAGAATTAAGGCTTCAAGAGTTAGGACCGCCCTAATGGAGGACGAATGGCAGCTTACATTTCCTAACAATCTTTTAGTGGCGATCATCTGGCAATCGATAGCTGTGCTCCGGCTCTTTGGGATTGGCACTTGGATCCGTCCCCAAGGGATACTACCATTCAAGTCTAAGAGTAAGCGGCTTGTCCCTGCTCAATCAGACGAGGATTTAGAGTTTAGATCATTTTTTTGTCTCGTGAACTCCCCCCTTCTTTGTCTTCTCTTGGCGAGTTACGGATCCTCACTGCTTTACCTGGCCCTACATGTCTTCTACTAGTTCCCTTATGTAGGAATTTGCGGCATAAGGAGTAAATTTCTTAACTGAGGGAAGGACTCCTTTCAAGTCCAAGTGCCAATCCTAATTATCTAGATATCCCTCAACGCCAATATTTTGAACAAAAATAGGAGACGACAAACAATTGTCGGCACAATACTGTCGTTACTCATATCTATTACTTATAAAAGATTTTGTCTACGCCTCCTAAGGTTGATCCAAAGATGCTTTACCATTGCTAGAGTGATTCCTCGAGGTTTAGTGATTTATTAACTTTTTGAAGAAACGTACGCTCAGCATTTTCTTTTTTAGGACCTTCGATTGTTTCCCTAGGCTAATCGGCAACTTAGCATTCTTAATGGAACGAACTGAATCGATTAGGTTTGATTTTGCAGGATTCAGATATGGTCATTGAAGAATTAGTATAGTCGGCTTCACTATCGGTTTCGGATTTAATTCTGAATAGTTAGTGGTTCTCTTAAATTAGAGCGGATTTTTCCGGATTTTGAATAGATTCCAATTTGGAATTGGTTACAAGCAGGGTTTTCAGAACCGGACCGGACCGGCCGGTTCGACCGGTTCAACCGGGAACCGGCTCAAGGTCCGGTCTGATTCAATATTAGAACCGAAATGAAGAAAAAACCGGGTTGGACCAGTAAAAATCGGGTTGAACCGGTAAAAACCGGTCCAACCGCCAAACCGGACAAACCGGAATTATTATTTGAACTTCTTATTTTATTTTTATACATTAATATTTGGGCATTAATATTTTAATATTGATGCTATATTTTGAATAATAATTATTTTATATAATGGATGTTTAGCTAATTTATTATTTTTTTATTATGAATTTATTTCGAATTGTTATAAAAGAGACAAAGTATTTTGAATGACAAATTGACAAGAAAAGTAATTATATTTGTTTTGTTTTGTAATTTTTAATTTTTTATACATTTCTTGTAGTAGTAAATTTTTTAAATTAGTTGTACTATTTTTGTTCAAAATTTTTTTTATCATATTTTAAAAATTAATCTCACATTTAGAAAATTTATATTTAATTATAATGTAATTATTAAGTCATCCGGTTGAACCACGGTTCAACCGGTTGAACCGATAAAATCATGAACCGGTCGATTGACAGGTTCGATCTTCGGTCCGGTTCTGAAAACCTTGGTTACAAGTTTCATTGCCCAAAGAAATACTAAAATTAAAGTATATTACAACTAGAAAATTTAGACTATACAAACTTTGATAAAAAAAAATCAATGAAGTATCAAATTAAAAAATCAACAAAAGAACAAGTTGACAAGGTACAATATAAACATAAAAAATCTTTGGAAATATCATCTTCCTAAGATTATAGGATAGCAATTTCGAAAATTCTTATTTAGGTGTTTGTGATTAAGTCCTTCGGATCAGATTTCTACGATCGTTATAAATATTTTGATTAGTTTTTTCTTTTAAATTAAATTTTAAACTTATTTATGACAGTTCCTTCACTAGAGAAATAATCGATCAAATGATGACATCGCACAGTAGTAGAATAGTAGCAACGAATTACAACAACTCTTGTCTACAGCCTCATTTGGTTCAAGATAAATTTTTTGCTCAACACAAATTTCAACTATAAAAAGTAATTTTATTTCAAAACTAAAACAAATACGAATATTAGAATTGAAAGTATTTCACTTTTACACACTTTTTAATATTAAAATAAATTTTTCTCTCATTAAATTTAAAAAATAAAATATATTTTTTCTCTTATAAAAAAAATTCGAATCAAACGAGGCCTACGGGTCCATCGCAATGCTCTTTTAGAGCCTCAATTAAAGTAATTCTAACTTTCTAGAAAATAAAATCGGTTCAATTAAATGATGCAAAATGTTCATAAAATTTAAATTCCTTGATGCATTGGTATGATATATGGGAAAAGTTATTGAGGCTATTATACTACCTCACCTATTAGGCTCTGTTTGGTAATAGAAAAAAAGAAGAAGATGCAGTTAAAATTTTTAGCTATTTTTGAAAAATGTGTATAATGTGAAATAAAGTAAGTTGGTATATTAAAAATTATGTATGATGTGAAATAAAGTTGATTGATTTACTGAGAATTATGTTGGATGTGAAATAAATTGATTGTTTAATGTTGGAATTTGTGTGAGATGAAATATAAAATAATTTTTTAAGTTTTTTTAAAATAAATTTAAGATTTTGACCATGAGTAATTTTAGCCATGATTTTTAGTCCATTGCCAAACAGGGCCAGGGCCGATCAGATGGCGCCGCATAAGCAAGAGAGCCCCACGGGCAGTACCACGCATGCATAGAAAAAAAAAATGAGTTTCATGTTGTTTTTCTCACTGTTTCATATCATTTTTTTATCCTTTTATAAAAAATTTAATTGTATAATATTTCTTTCTTAATTTACATTCATATACAAAATTTAAAAACTGAATACAAAATGGAATAAAGTTTATATAAACTCAAAAATAGTTTTTTAATAATCTTACAAATAAAGTAAAACCTATAAAACGTCAAATTATCTTGACTTTATATAGATCATGTTTTATTTTATATTTAATTTTTTGAACTTTACATATAAATGTAAATTAAGCAAGAAGTATTATATAATAAAAATTTTTACAAAATCATAAAAAAAAAGATAATTACGTACATGTCACACAATTTAATTTTATTTATGCCTTACCCATCATTCTTAATTGATTTTGTTATACAGAGTCAAAATATTACAAAATCTTACATACACACATTTGAGTTAAAGCTTAATCAAAATCTATTTGAAAAAAAATATTCTCTTAGTAAATCATTAAAATTATATTTTTACTCTTAATGGTACATTTTTTTTTCCTCAATACTACACTAAAGCATTGATTTATCCTAAAATTAATTCACGTCACAGATGTCTCCTTCCTTTGCCGCCACCTAAACATTAAGATTTTAAAATTTTCACTCAAAATATATTTAAATATCCTTAAAATAATATGATGGACGATTCAGATTTTTTGTAATCTAACTATAATTAGATTATTGAAAAATTATGATTATTTATTATAATAAAAATAAGTTAAAATATGTGTATGTAAGATTTTATAATATTTTAAGTGTGTATAATGTAATTAATTAAAAATAGATGAATAATACATAAATAAAATTAAATTGTGCGTCATGTAGTTAATTATTTAAAAAAATTGTGAAACTGCGAAAAAATTATGTAAAATATTATTTTTCCGCCTTTGTGCATGTGGGGCCCGTTGCTTGCGCGATCACATTGGGTGCCCACCCAATAAGTTCTAGGCACGTGGACTATTAAAGAGGGTTTATGAATTTGGGTAGCTTTGTCTTGTAGTGCAACTCTATCATTGTTCATAGATTCTGTAATATGAATATATTTAAGTTGAGGCATCTTTATCACATTAGTATCTTAATATATTATGCTTAATTAATTTATTTATTTATTAATTAACATCTGACAAAAAAGAATTTAACTCGAATCAAATTGGAATCAAGTTCAGATGAAATTGTGTCGAGTTTGTGTGAATTAGTTTGAGATGTTAAATTCCAAATCTGAAAAAAAAATACACCTCTTGATGACTTAGTGTTGATGCAAAAAATACACTACCACAAAGAGAAATGTGACGGCAATTTTTACGTGGAAATCCGAGTGTCCGGGGGAGAAACCACGATGCCGTCCAGGCGATTTGAATTCACTAATCGAATCTCCTCTTACAAAGCTTGAACTCTAAATGAAGACCGAATGAGTACAAGAGGAATAGCGAGAGAGGGGCAGCTCAGCCCGAGAGAGAGGAAGGAAGCCTCCTTAGAGAGAGCAATTCCCCCTTATTTATAGCTTGGAGAGGAGGGGACATGGTAGGTTTAGTCTGCGACATCTGACACATATTCCTGCAAAAGATAATTAGGGAGTGAGCTCCCATGCTGTCGTAAATGCTGAGTTGACATAGTAGTATGGAGGGTACGATCTTGTGATATCTGTTGTTGAGCTGTTGTTTGGCAAGGGGCTGCTGTTGAGCAACTGTTCGACAATAAGTGTTAGAGCAATAAATTAATTGATTATGATTCAAATTATATTTAATTAATTTATTAATTAATATATCACTCCTCAAATTTTAATCATATTTAACATGATTCTATATTGGAAGGATCTAACTCAATAGTATAATAATATGATATAATAAAGAACTTAAAAATTAATTACAATTTTTAAAATTTCATGATCATTACATTTTGATTCTTGATTTTTAAGAAATTCTTAAATAAATTTTAAGAAATTTTATTTAGTTAACTGATAGATTCTTTTATCTATGCTTTACTGTTAACATGGGCTTTAAATTATTGTATTAAATATTGCGTAAAGTATGAAAAGAATTGTTTTGAAGTTTATGTAAAAAATAAAATAAAATTATTTAGCTATATATTTAAATCCAAGAGATATAAAATAATTTTTTTAAAAAATAAAAAACGTTCAATTAAAATTCAGTTATTTAATATGTTTTATACTTAAATTTTTAATATTATATATTTATCATAAAAAATATATTAAAATTATAATTCATGCATAAATTATATAATAAAATGTTATTTATAAATAATAAATATTATAATTTTTATATAAATTTTGTGGTAAAAATATAAAATTTAAATATTAAATATATAAAATAATTAGATAAAAACAATATGTAATTATTATTTTTTTATTTGGAGCTGTATATATGTATGATTGAAAAAAAATTTATTAATGGTAACTTGGCTATTTTTGCTCTTGCCAAACAAGAAAATATGTAAAATAATATTTTCAAGAAAATATGTAATTTATCATTGTATAATGACATAATATTATACTAACAAAAATCTTATTAAATTATTATTTTTATGTTAAATAATATTTAAAATTATGTTTATTACTTAAATTTACTATTAGTTTAATGATAAATTACTAATAAGTCTCTATAGTTTATGATAATTGTGCTTTGCTCCAATTTTTTGAAATCTTTCATAAAGTTCCTAACAAGTTTTGCCATCAACAATTTATTGTATTGTCTAAATACACATTTGTAGAAAAGATGAAGATTAGAACTAATTCTATGCTAATATGAATATAAAAATTTATGTAAAAAAATATGTAAGATAATTGCAATATATTTGATTGCCGACTTATCTTTAATCACGTTAAAGTTAATTTTATGGATAATATCATTAACACATATAGATATTAGAATTAATTATATGTCAAATATAATATAATTTGTAATATTAAAGTCAAATTTATTTCAAACCACACTCAACTTTAAATAAAAATTTTATTTTATTTTACATTATATATATATATATTTATATATGTTAAGATGAATAATTAATTTAGTTTAAATTATTCACAACCCTTCAACAAATATATCATTACAGACAATTGGATAGATATTATTACAATAAAATTATTTCATACATTTGATACTTATATTTTTAATATTATATGTTAATTATTAAAATAAAATTATAATTTTTATTACATTAATACTACAATTTTATAACATGAATTTTACATATTATGTAATTTATATATAATTTTAGTGTAATATGTAATATTAAATATTTGAGTATTAAGAATATAAAATAACTGGATTTTAGTTACCAATATGAAATTATCTCTAAAATTTTATTATTAAAATTTATTATAAAAAAGAACCCATAATGCTAAATTTATTAAAAGCAAATATTGATAAAATTTTGTGACCTTTGTATTAATGAAAATAAATAAATAAGAACAAAAATGAAAGGACTCAACATTTCGGGACCATTGATAGAATGCCCGAATGACCTAGGTACTTTATGGTAAATGTGCCGATCCAGGCTGGGAAGGCCCATGTCCTCCATCTGATGATTCAACGGTCCGATTTTCTCCAGATCAACGGGACACACGCGCCGCAAGAGTCGGCCGGACGAGGCCACGACCGCGTCGAAGGCGGAAACCCTAACCCCAAGTCAACGAACCGTCAACCCTCGTTCTCCCCCAAATCGCCTATAAATTCCTTCCTCTTCCTCTGCTTCTCAAGTCGCAGAGAAGAATCCAAAGCTCGAATTCCTTCGCTCGCTCTCTCTCTCTCTCTCTCTCTCTCTCTCTCTCTCCGGCATGACGGACTTGCTGCTTATCTCCAACGTTTTGAGCGGCGGCTCTTCGGGGAAAGACCGGCCATGGAAGGATTTCTTCTCGAAGAAGAAGAGGGCGGGCGCCGCCGACGAGGCGAAGGAGATCGGGAAGCAGGGCGGTGAGGAGAGCAACGGTAGCGGTGGGGGTCGGAGACCGGAGACGCAGGTTGGGAAGAGCAGTGGCAATGGAGGGTATCGCAGGCCGGCGACGCAGGTTAGGAAGAGCTCTGTTCCGTGCTTAGCGCCGGAGTTCGACGGGCTCAATATTTTTGAGACGCTCGTCTCTCACTGACTGATTGTCCTCACGAATATTCTTCTCTTTTTCTGTTTCTTTTGTTCTTTATAGGATAGAGCATTCGTTTGGAGTTCTTTCTAAGGTCTGGACGGCGGCTTCTTGGCCGCGGATCTGATTTTGTTCCACGATTCGTTGATTTGATTTACATGAATTAGTTGTTAGTGATTTGTAGTGAAGCGATCGATCTGTGGTCGTTCTTCGCTCTGGGTTTAACGGGCTCACAATTTCTTTAAGAGGTTCGTCTTGATGAATCCAAAACGTGCTTTGATTCTTCTTTCATCACACCTTGCTGTTCATTTGGAATTCTTTTGCTGCTTAACTGCGCCTCCATTGTGTTGATTTGATCTCGCTCGGTGATTGCACTGTTCTATCGGTCCGTTTTATATGATTTACAGAACAATATTGATGATGAGAAAATTCGATCAACTAATGGTGGTATGTGATTTATAGATACACAAGATATCTGCGTGACAATTGAAAAAACTATTATATCTTCTTGGTGGTGTGAAAGATTAGCTATGCATAAAAAAGTACGTAGGAGGAGAGTCTAAAGCACCTCTGAGTGGGAGAGAGAGTACAAGTAGAAAAGCTGAGTTCTTGCAGGATATGGTGGCGAATAGGGGTGCAACTCGGTCAACTCGAGTTGATTCTAGGCAAAATTTGTACCCAAGTCAACTAAGTCAACTAGGCAAAATATGTTATGTTATTTTTAGAAAGTAATTGTTTGGTTCAGTGTTATCTCAATGTTATGTTATCATAACATTGAATTAAATAAATGGCCATTGATAAATAACAATGACATTCGGATAACATGACATCTAAATAACATTGACATTGAGATAACACTGAATCAAAGCCCCCTAAGTTTTTTCACTTAAAACTCAAAGACTTTAGAAACCTTTATAAAGTTAGCTTTCCAACTTTTCTTCCTCTTCGACATTATGACTTCAAAATGATCAAGCTCCTTCTTGATGATTGTTGTCTCCGCTGCACTTTACTATTGGTCCTCGCCTCCAAACTTTACTTACTAACAATAAATCATCTTCATTGCTCTCTTTAAAGTTTCCTTCTCATATTATGATCCAATACTTGAGCCTTCGTCGAGGATTTTGTTAGAAGAAGATGCAAATCTTGGATCATCCTTAAGGTTTTAAATTGTGGTTCTTGCAACCTCATCAAAAACATTAATTTTTGGCAATTTCCTTTCACTCTTATAATGAGGGATATCACACCAGATTTTTCACATGAAATTGAGTTCTCTCTCTCTCTCTCTCTCCTTGTTTACTATACTGTCATCTTTTTTGAACAATAACTTCCATCTGATTGATTGTTCTCGAATTTCGATGATAATAGTTACATTCGTTTGATTATTTGTTCCAGGCTTTCGCAAACAACCTTCTAAAGTATTTTTGTTATCATAGTTAAACTTTCATCATTCGTTTCATCAAAAAAAAAAAAAAAACTTTCATCATTCATCATTTGTTAACTCTTTTCTAAACTAGATGAAAAACGTCTAGCTTATATGTATGATATTTAAATTTGAATCCGATTAAAACAGACAAACAAAATAAGGTAAAAATGTGTATTGAATTTGTGTAATTATGAAGTAGAAATATTTTTGAAAATTATCACTTATAATCTCAAAACACAAACTTTTATCCTTATCAATGATAGAAAATAGGTTAGGATTTAAGGGCGACTCTTGCCCATAAAAAAATCAGTAGAACAAAAATGATTGGTCAAATAATCTGCTTGATTTCCTTCTTTAAATTAATTTGGATACTATATATTCTCAAAATAGTGAATTACAATAATAGTATCAAGCATCATGACATTTATTTTGACAATCTTACAGAATCCATTAGTAATCCTTGATGCATTAACCAATGAGTCGCCTTAAACTCATAGCCCATCCATCTAATCGGGCCATTGCCATGCCAAAGTAGCCACCTCCGAAGCCGCACGAAGCTCAACACTCACCGAACCAGTTAGCCAGATAAAAACCCATTTCATAAATGAACCATCCTTCTGCAATATCGAAAAATGACTTTCACCTACGAAAACTGAACCATTTGAGATCGTAATCCATGACAAGGGTACAAGATCTCATGGAAGAATAAAAAGGATCCCAACACTTTCACAGACTTTGGTTGCATCCTGTATGGCTTTGGCAATATTAGCTGTAACGATCGAAAGCATTGGACTGCAACGAGAGATTGATTATAATGCGCACTAAGCTGTAGAAGAGCTGGAAGATATAATTGGCGGAAAACCGACTGATGTGTTATTGCCCAATACAAGGAGGGACTAATATGCAAAAAGCTTGTGCTCAAAGATCTCTAATATCCAAGATTCCCTTGCCGACAAGGGCCAGCTTCCACTCATCCACGTCTCTCCATGACAAGGGTACAAGATCTCATGGAAGAACAAAGGATTCCAACACTTTCACAAACTTT
>KZ453102.1:452324-524386 GCA_002786265.1 Apostasia shenzhenica | reverse complement strand
ATCCACGTCTCTCCATGACAAGGGTACAAGATCTCATGGAAGAACAAAGGATTCCAACACTTTCACAAACTTTGGTTGCATCCTGTATGGCTTTGGCAATATTAGCTGTAACGATCGAAAGCACTGGACTGCAACGAGAGATTGATTATAATGCGCACTAAGCTGTAGAAGAGCTGGAAGATATAATTTGCGGAAAACCGGCCTGATGTGTTATTGCCCAATACAAGGAGGGACTAACATGCAAAAAGCTTGTGCTCAAAGATCTCCAATATCCAAGATTCTCCTGCCGACAAGGGCCGGCTTCCGCTCAGCCACGTATCTCCATGACAAGGGTACAAGATCTCATGGAAGAACAAAGGATTCCAACACTTTCACAAACTTTGGTTCCATCCTGTATGGCTTTGGCAATATTAGCTGTAACGATTGAAAGCATTGGACTGCAACAAGAGATTGATTATAATGCGCACTGAGCTGTAGAAGAGCTGGAAGATATAATTGGCGGAAAACCGGGCTGATGTGTGATTGCCCAATACAAGGAGGGACTAACATGCAAAAAGCTTGTGCTCAAAGATCTCCAATATCTAAGATTCCTTTGCCGGCAAGGGCCGGCTTCCACTCAGCCACGTCTCTCCTAAAAAATATATTATAAATATATTAAATAATAATAATAGTAATTATAAAATAATTAAAATAATGATAAACTTAATAGGAAATTTCCTAATTCCAGCCACGGTCCATAATGCACGCCGGAACGGCCAACCTCACTGAGTCAAACGGTCCGCTTTTTCTTGGATCGGATCAATCGTGGGACCCGCGAGCCGCCGGACTGACCGACGACCGCCTCGAGGAGGGCGGAAACCCTAACCCTAAAAACCCTACGAAATTTCAACGCCCTTTCTCCCCCAAATCGCCTATAAATTCCGTCTCCTTCCTCTTCTCTGTCAGAAGTCAGAACGCAGAAGCCGAAGGTCGAATTCCTTGGCTTGTTCTCTCTCGATATCTCCGCCATGGACTTGCTTCTTGCTTTCGATATCCTGAGCTACGGCCCTTCGGGGAGCGACCGGCCGTTGGCGGGTCTGCTCTCGAAGAGGAAAAGGGCGAGCGCCGCCGCCGTCGTGGAGCCGAAGGAGACAGAGAAACGCGGCGGTGAGGAGAGCAGCGGCAGAGGAGGGGATCGGAGGCCGGGGAATCAGGTTAGGAAGAGCTCGGTCCCGTGCTTCGCCCCGGAGTTCGACGGCCTCAACTTCTTTGAGACTCTTGTTTCCCATTGACCGATGAATCGAATCTCGCAATCTTCTTTTTTTTTTCGTCTCGTGATTTATACGATGCGGAAATCGTTTAGAATTCTTTCTAGCGTTGGATCTGATTTCGCTTGATGATTTGTTGATTCGATTTACAGAAATTAATTGATGAGGATTGTAATGGAATTGCTTTAGTAATGAAAGGATTGATCTCTGGTTGCTCTTCGTGCTGGATGTTCCACAGGCTCAATTTCTCTTTGAATCAAGAACATGCAATCTCCTTCTTCTTGCTCTACTTTTTCTTCACATGGCTTACTACTTGTTTCGAACTTTTTTGACGCCAAACTGCGCTGCCATGGCTGCGGATCTGATCTCGCTTGACAGGTTGATATAATTTGTTCCGAATTTATTGTTCCGTGGCAGCGCAGCTGCTCAAAGGAGACCTGGGAAAGCAAACCGCCTTAGGAAAGAGGAAGAAGGAGACCATCATATTTGAATAAATGAAAAATTAGATTATAAATTTCTTTTTTTTAAATGAAAAAATATAAAAGAGGGATATTTATATACATGCCTCACAAATCTTTTAATATTATACCACATATTTTTTTTTATAAAATTTACACTATAAAATAATTAATTTTTATGAAGAAAATATATATAATGTAATATATGAAGATTTATATTTTTTATCTATTGAATAAGTGTATTGTTTAATACATTTTTGTAATGAATAATGTTATTATTCAAAAATAGTATATTTTTTGTATTTTTTTCTACATATTATTTTTTCTAAAAAGTTTACATTTTTGTTTTAAATAGTATTGTTTATTTAATTTTTTTACTGCTAAATTTTGGATAAATAAATATTTCATTTTATAAATTTAATTGAAAACATTTAGTGTAATATTAAAAATATTAAATAATATTTTTTAATATTTATATTTATATTAAATATAAAATAAAATTAATTTTCATAATTCAAGGAGATTCCTCATCCAAACTCGCACTCCCAACCCCAAAATCTGAAAGGGAGAAAAAGTAAACAACCGTCTACAAAAGATCAAGAGAAAAATGGAGACGGCAGCTTCTCAGCTCGCGCCTTGTTCTCAACGACCGTCCTCTCCTCTTTCCCGCTTGAAGAGAAATCTCTCCAATCAGTCCTTCTCTCCATCCTTTTTCTTCCTCCCCATCTCCTCCGCCGCTGGCAGAGGATCCCACCCCGTCACAAGAGCGGAGCCGCCGGAACGATCCAGCAATCCGATCCCGGAGGACCCGTCGACCGACCCAAAGAAGCCTATCAGAAGCGGATCTGGTTTCGGGGGAGCGGCCGATGATACGAGAAAGAAGCGGAAGGTGAAGGGAAGGAGCAACGTCGTCAGGCGATCTCCCATCGAGAGGCCCTCAGTCTTCTCCCCTTCACGCGAGGAGACCAGTTCATCGCAGGGGAAACAGGAGAGTGCCTTCCTTCTTGCCTGGCTGGGCCTTGGTTTTATTATTCTAATCGAGGGTTTGGCGCTCGCAGCATCTGGTTTGTTAAATTTATTTATAAAGCTAATTTTTTTAAATAAAGCTCATTTTTGCACATTTTCTTCTTTAGATTTGTCGATTATGGGAGTTTTAAACTCGATTTGTAGCATACACCACAAGATTTTGTAAGATACTAAAAATATTGATTAGGTTCAGACTTACCGAGGACAGAGAATCTAGAACCACAAAGGTGAGTCGTAATAAACCAATCTAATGAGCAAGCGCAAATAGCGTGACTGATTAGTGAGGCGGGGATTCAAGTGTCACATTGGTGGTGGCGAGTCACCATCGAAGATTGCCAATGTCACATGATGGGTCCGCCTAGGTGATAGCCAACAATGTGGTGTGGACGGGGCCTTGGTTGTTGCGAGGCGGGTGAAGGTGATGCAGAGATGGCGTCGACCGCTGGTATGGGTGTAGGAGGGGTGTGGAGCAACGTGGGGTGTAGAGGCTAATGATGCAAAGATGGCGGAGCAGTCATTAACGATTGTCGATGATCGGCGGATAGCCAGACAAGGCGGTGGTGCGGCGTGGAGCGAGCAAACCGGGGTGGTGAGCTAGTCTGTAGCGAGTAGGTTGCGGTAGGTTAGCGAGGAGAGCGGCGAGAGGAGGCTTGATCGGCGGGACAAGGTTACCAACGGGTGATGACACGATCTACGAGGTCATCGCGGATTTGGCAAAGGGCAAGCATCGAGTTTAGCGTAGAGGAGGTGGGCGAGCGCAGGTCAGGCCCTTGAGGGCTCGAGGAATGATTTTGGGGCTAGGAAAGTTATTAGGTAGTACCTAGATATGCTGTAGCTTGAAACAACATATATCATTGAGAAAAGTTGGGAAATGCCTTAAATTTTTTTAAACTATTTAAGGATTTTCGCCAAGGCCCCTAACCCTTTCCTTCACCGAGATGTAATGCGCAGTATTTCAAACTCAATAAGATTTCATTCCAGAATTTTCCTGCAAATACTACTAGTTCATGCCTTTATATAGTCCCATTACATTAGAAATTTAAATTGCAAAAATAAATATATAAATCAAAATAAATACAAATATTCTAAATGCAAATATCTAAAAAGAAAATAGAGTAAATAAAATTAGTCCAAATTTTGGTAAGATTTTCCTTCAAATTAATTAATTAATTTAAATGAAAATTCTTAATTTATTTAATCAGTCACCAATTACATCTGTTGCTAAATCAGCTGATATCAACTATCCATCCAGATCGACACTATATGGTGAGATATCGACGTCTAATGTAGACCTTGCCTGGAATAAATATGCGGTCTGATGTTGTATTCCCAACAAAACTGATTATGTAATTATGTTTTTGTTACTTCACAAAAGGTGATCCATTATCAATTTTTGTCATTTAACCAGATACATGTTTTATAGCTTTAATTTTTAAATATATATTTCTTGATATTCTTGTTCTCTTCAGGCTTTTTACCGGAACAATTGGATGATTTCTTCGTTAAGTACCTGTACCCTTCCTTCACTCCGACTGTGGCTCTCTTTGTAGGCGGCACGGTTGCTTATGGTGTTTACAAGTACCTACAAGTTGAAAAGCTCAAGGGTTGAACATGGATTGTCATGGTAAGAGTATGACGTGTTCTCTGTATTTATACTTTGGTTTTCAAATATATGTGTGTATCTACATTGTTTTGCTTAAGCTCTGTGGCTTCTTGTAACTACTTAAGTCATTTTTTGGTGATAATCACATATATAAATAAAGTTCTTATTTTAATTCTATTTCAGAGTTCTCAAAATATATTATTTATAGTACAACTTTATATACATTTTCTTTAGTTGTGTCCACTATTGGAAAAATTATTGGATCCTACCTCCCGATCGCCTCAAATTTTCAATGGTCAAACCCAATGTAGCACGTAATGGTCCCAGCATTAATGGAGCATGGTAACAACATTTTTAAAATAGTATATATAAGTAAAAAATAATAGATATAAGCAAAAAATTGATCATTGTTGGCTAGATATCATAACATAATACTAGATATAAGAAATAAAATGATTGGTATAGGCAAGGAAGTGCTAGGTATGTACAATATAATATAATGTGTATGCAATAAAATAATGTTTATAAGAGTGAATGTGGAATAATATGAAATGTATAAAAAGAAATGCACTATATAAATAATATAGTAAAAAATGATAAGTACAAGCAAAAAATATTTAGCTACATTTTCTTGTTTATCATTTTTTATAGCTATAATGTTTTTATTTATACTTACCTTTAAAAAAAGTGAAATGACATTTATCCCCCTTCATTAGTGCGGATCTACCATACATCACTTTGAAAATTGGGTTTGGCCGTAGAAAAGTTGAAGTCGTGAGGTATGAGAATGCAATAAAATTTTCAACTGTAGTCACTTGTGTTCTTAATATCTTAATCCATAGTTGTGTTAACTCATTTAATTTTCTCTTTTTTGCAAAATTTTCACCTGATACTTCTCCTTCATTCCTCTCCTTTGAATACTTGTGATTGTCTTTACTCAGATTTTGTTTCCTACAATTCTTTTTTGAGTGCATATTTGGTTTTTCCAAAGGGCTTTAATGATTTATTTCCTCCACTCTCACCCTTTATCTATCTTGTGTTAGGAGCGATCCATTTATGCCTCATTTTAAAGCAGACTATGATGTGTTGTTGCTTCATCAATAATAGATTAGGTTATTAGCTGCGGTATGAATCTGAAGAAAACCATGCTAATGAAGGCACACAAGAAGGTGGAAAAGAGAGGAAAGACTTCTCCCCTACTAGTTGGCCATCGCTAGTAGCCTCTTGTCGTCGTCGTTGCTGTCACTCAGGCCATCGTGACGATCACCACTGCTTGAGAATTGAGGGCCAGCGATTGGCCCTCTGTTGCTGGAGTCGCATCACCCCACGTCAACATCGACCGCCGTTGACCTGCGTCCACTATTGCGCTCTGCTAAATGACCTTGCCGGCCCCATCGCAGGCCTGCACTGCCATCCTGAGCAAGCCTGCAAGGGGGTTGCGCTCATCGCCCCATTTGGTGTTGTCGCTTTTGCCTGTGTCAACGCGTGCTGTTGACCTATTGCTATTGAGGAGGTGCCTAAGATGTAACAAGTCGACAGCAACAGGTCAATAAAACTCAACAAATAATATTTTTTCTCAATTGAGCAACTCTTGCAATGGAATTTTGATGACTAAACCCTGTCTTGTGGAATGCATAGTTGCTTTCTTCGATAGAACAACTCTTGCAAATAGAATTCTGATGACTTCCCTTCACCTTCTCTATGATGTTTCTCAAGGCGGATCATCAAAATTATTTAACTTATAGGCTCTGTTTGGTAATAGGAAAAAAAAGAAGATGTAGTTGGAATTTTTAGCCATTTTTGAAAAATGTGTATGATGTGAAATAAAGTAAGTTGGTTATATTAAAAATTGTGTATGATGTGAAATAAAGTTGATTGATTTATTGAGAATTGTGTTGGATGTGAAATAAAGTGATTGTTTAATGTTGGAATTTGTGTGAGATGAAATATAAAATAATTTTTTAAGTTTTTTTTAAAATAAATTTAAGATTTTGGCCATGGGTAATTTTAGCCATGATTTTTAGCACATTGCCAAACAGGGCCATAGTCTTCATCTCCTCTAGATAAACGTATATAAACACAAGTTATTCATTAGGAGTCTCGACAGTATGTCGACACCTTGTTTTGGACTTCTTTTTTTTGTACTTCATAACAATGTTGTAGGCGTAGGACACCCTTGTCACTTTAGTGCCCAAGACCGGTAATGCAAAGCAACCTAGAAGTTTAGGCCTATTAGTTTGTGTACTACAATTTATAAGGTGGTTGCAAAGGTGTTGGTGCACAAATTGAAGGAGCACATCTCAAGGTTAGTTTCGCTAGAATAAGGTGCCTTTGTCCTAAATAAACTTAGTGTGGATTGCATCCTAGCTCAAGAGATCATGCACACATTAGGGACCACTGAGTCTAGAGATGAGTTTTTGATGGTGAAGGCCAACATGGAGCAGGGGCATGGTGGGATGAACTAAGATTATGTCAATGTTGTACTTGGTTGGCTTGGATTCCTGGACCAGTGGAGAAGATGAGTTAGCATGTGCATCAAAGAACAGATGTATACACTGTTGATAAATGGAAATAGGTGATGTAGAAAATAATACAATTAGTATTTTTTTGAGTAATTTTTGTGTCTTAAAAGGAACAAAAATCACTTAGGCATTTCATCAAATACTTGATATACAATTGAGAAACTAACCTAAATGAAATGGTATAAATGACATAATATAAGTTTCATATATGAATTAGAAGTAAAATAAGACTGATGTATGCTAGAGTTCAACAAACATTCAAGTAAGCTAACTCAAGAAATTTAATGAATAGATTTTTGTGGTATTTCTACAAGTAACTAAGAGCCAACATGAACCCTAAGTTACTTGAAAAATTAAGTAGCATTATTAGAATCGAACTTTAATGTAAACCAACTTCTCACAAGCAAGAACATGCAGTCAACTTGGGATAGTAATAAGAGTATTAAGCTATCACATGTCCAAATACTCACATGGAAGGTTCATACAAAAATAGAGATAAAAGATGGAGAAAATGTAGAGATGAAAGGGAAGAAATGGTGAGAGAAATACAAATCCAATGAACTTAAACTTCAATCCAAGGGGGAAATCAGTGTTGAAATGGAATAATACTTGATCCGGCGAAGAGGCGACTGACGACGACGTTAAGTGGTTGGTGACAGTGGCACTCCAAAACGGTGCCGATTGCCAAGCTAGGCGGCGGGGCACCGGCAACGACGACGGTTTTTGGTTGGTCGGTGGGTAGCAAGCGATAAACTAAAAGTCGGCCAGTGGCAATGGGTGGAGCTCCTCTCCAACCCTATTTAGTAATTCTCAAAATCTAAAAGCCTTCTTCATTTCTCTCATCTTTGGTTATTTATAGCCAAATCCTAGAATTTTAATCATTGGATCAATATAAGTAGATTTAAGAGTTAAGATTAAACGAGAATGATTAATTAGGATGGTTATTGGGCTATCATTTTAACTAGACTCAATAACTCCTACTTAGTAAATTGGCCTAATAAACAACAAAAACTCTGCAAAAGCTCAATATTACACCCTCTATCTCACATAATATAAACACAAGTAACTTAATACATAAACTAAAATGTGACATAAAAATAAAATATGGAATGACAATGTAATCAGGTGCCCGGCATCGTCTCCAGAGTCAATAATGGGGTGCTCTGCATCAAGAGGTCACATAGGTCAGTTCGAAAGATTGACTTCCTTTGATTGGCTTTTGATCTTCTGCCGATTTGTAGAGTCGAACAACACATCAAAAAAAGGTATGAAATATGTAACCTGCTCCCCTTTCTGTTGTTTCAGAAGAAAGAATTGATTTTGGAATCTCTTTTGTAAAGGAATGGCCTTTCCATACATAGATATTTGTCGAGCATCTTTGAACCGTGCCATTGGGTCTTGCCTCGCCTCTTCGGTCGAGGAGCTGCACTGAAGTTCAGTGTGCATTTTCTTTTATTTCAGATTATATTTTCTTTCATTAGATCTTGAGATTTAAAAGAATTTAGGTATCCAGCCCAATTTATGCTTTGTTTCAATTGGTTGGAAGCAGTAAAAAAAAAAATGTAAATTACATTCGAGTCTTGATGTTTGGGCTGCATTGCATACAGATCTAAAAAATTTGAATCATCTCATTTATTTCCCTCAGGTTTAATATGCTTGTGGTCCTTTTACTTTAAAGCTTTGGAATGATTTTTTTGCCCTTTGTTTATGGGTCCCTTGATATGTCCCAAATATTCTAATTGTGTCATTCAAGTTTGAATCAAGTAAAAAATAATTGTTAGTTGATTTTGTTATGCTGTGTGTTAAATGTGAAACATGTCGACGACGGGCCTGTTTGTTTGTAAGGTTTAAATTTAATAAGGTTTAAATTTAATAAGGTTAAAATTAAACTTGAATGGAGATATTTTTTATTGAAAGTTGTGAATGATGTGAAATAAAGTTAGTTATTATGTTGGAATATGTGAGGGATGTGATATAAAATTAGTTATTATGTTGGAATATGTGAGGGATGTGATATAAGTTAGTTATTATTTTAGAAATGTGTGTAGGATGTGAAATAAAATTAATTTTTAATATTAAATTTTATGTGTGATGTGATGTGCCTGTTTAAAATTAAACAAGGTTAATTTTAAACTGCCAAACAAATAGAGGCGACTTGTCTTATGCAACATGACATAAGATATAAACTGACACTCCCACTCCCCTTTTCTATGGTAAATTGAATTAGCATCCTTGAGGTTTGTGGTTCTTTTTATTGGACTCATCAAGAATATTTTGTCATTTGGCCAAGCTATGGCTCAAATTGACAAAATAATCTAATGGTTTCTGCCTTGAAGGACCAAACTGAGCATGAATGTAAATTTCATCAAACTTCATGCAATAAATAGTTTTGGGGATAGATACAATGACTGCAAATTTTAATAGTCAGTTTGCAAGAATCTCATACCTTAAAGACCTACAACCACAAGAAGCAAGCCTATATCTCACTAGGTGGATGAATTTTTTATTTTTATTACACTCTACCAGATAACAAATTTTCATTTAATTTTAAGTGTGTAAGATCGTTGCTTATAGTTTCCTACCTTGTCTTGTCTGGTCTCTCCTCCTCTTTTTACAGGGCCAGGCTATGAAGCACGAATATGTTACGGCCATATGGATACGATACGATACATATATGACGATATGACAAACTTAAAAAAATTAAAATATGGATACGTTAAGTTACGGCTATTACACATGTGTGTATAGTGCGTTATATTATTATATTTAAAGATAGCTCTATGGTAGATCAGAATGAGTTATACATCTTGTTGCTATAAATTTAATAAATATCTTTTAAATTTCTTTTAAATTAATTATATATTTTCAATATTTTTTATATCACTAAAAGTAATATCATGGACAATTCAACTTGAAAAAATAAAGGTATGCTTCAACAAATATTAAATTATAAAAAATTTTAAATTTAAAATAATATCATAAAGTTTGTTTAATTATTTCTCAACCTGTCACAGGTTTTTTAAATAAGATAAAAGTTTAAATATATATATATATATATATATATATATATCAGTAAATTAGTTTTAGTTTTAATTTAAATATGATCAAAATTAATTAGTTCAATGCAAACGAGATACAGTAATACAAATGCTATAACATAAACTCAAATATACTGACTTGATCAAGATAGATGCATACTTTCTTCTCTTTGAGTCTCTGACTAAATAAATTGATATAAAAAAGTCAAAGTCTTATCTTTTTACAATATGAAGTTAATTAAGGTAAACAAAATGAGACATCTAATAGAAGTAACGATAGTATCGATTGAGGTAGAAAAAGGAGAAACATCAATATCTATAATACCGCAAAAAAGATAAGCTAATATATAAGCAGCAGCTTGTGGATGTCAAATCGTTTTTATTGATAAAATACTAGTGCACGTAAAGCTTTTTACTATTTCAATTGAATAGTTTAATTATTTTTCTCTTAATTTTAATGTTCGAGTCTATGCATGAGTTGTATTTTATGTATGAATATTTTTATTTTTTATCGTGTGAATTGAATTGACTGTTCTAACATTTTTTTAATTAGAAGCTATGAAGTATGGACACTTCAAAAAATTACTCTCGGTTCGTGTCGGACACACGGATATGGGAGGACATAGGGGGACACATTGTTGGACACATTACATGGCGTGTCTTAATAAAATAATATTTAAAAAATTAATAAATACTTCTTAGACATGCGAGGTCATTTCAGGACACCTTAAGACACTTCTGAGATCCTTGTACAACACTTTTGAGATACATGATACTTTTGAGATATAAGATATTTCTGAGATACATATGAGTTAGAATTGAATACATTTAATGATAATGTTAAATTTATTTACTAATATTATATTTTTTAATAATATTAGAGATGAGACTAAAGCCCATGTACACATCTACCTCCTTATTTTTCCTTTTATTAATATTTAAATTTATTTTACTATTGTTAAAATTTTATATTCAATAAAATTAAAAATCTATCTCTTATTATTATTATTATTATTATTATTATTATTAAAATTTGACTTAATGTAAGTCAAAATCTTAAGCTAGCTAAGCTAAATCAAATTTTTTCTTCCTCGTTACCATTGAGTTTCATGAAAATGACCTAATCAAGAAAAGTTTAAAATTTTAACTTCACCTGTCCTCTTATTATCCTCAACGTCGAGAGTTCTTATCTTTTCTTATTGTCATCCTCATTGTGGTTATCCTAGCAAGCAAAAATTAAATTTTTTCTTGTTTTTTCACTCAGTTTACAAAGTAAATTCTAAATGTATATCACAAATTTCTTCAATGCTAATAATATTAACAATTAATACTTAAAATACATAAAATATACTTCAAACTTGAATTTTTAAGTATAAATAACTTATGAATTTTTAAGTATAAATAATTTGTATCGTATTGTGTCATGTCCATGTGTCCTCGTGTTGTGTCTCGTGTTGTGTCTGTGCTTCATAGATTAAAAGCATTGGGAAGTATCAGACAAGTATTGGGCAAGTATTAGATTTTTATAAAATAAAACTATAAATTGATATGCCACGTGGCATATCAAATATTTATCGGGGAGCATCGGTATCTGATACAGATACCATACAGATATGTTAGGCCTCACGAAGTATCAGTGTTACATAGGAGACAATCAAATAACTCAAAATTTTTTTTTAATAGAGCTCCAATCGACCTACGATTTATATGTCTAAACTATATAAGTCGAGTTTCTTTGATTTTATCATCAATTAATGCTACTCTAATTTTCTTAGTTCTCATTTTATGCTTTCATTTATAAAATAAAAAATTATTTCTCATTTTTATTCCAATCATTTCAAATTATATTTTCCCAAGGACCTATGAAAACAAAAAACAAAAATGTGGATAGATTCATTGCTTTGAGAATTTGGTTCATGATAAGGCCTCAATGGGAGCTTAATTAAACTAATAATTTTCAATCTCCTCACTTTAAACTAGTCTTAATTGACAAAATTATTTGATTGCATGTAAACTTATGCTGCAAATCTCCAAATGTGATATAGGTTATGAATTTTGACCCATTTATTAAACGGGTCGGGTTCGGGTTGGGTATAATCAGATTGGGTAGGGTTCGGGTTGGGCATTTATCAAAAAATACTCTATAGATGGGTCGGGTCGACCCGGCATCCCGACCCATTTATTAATAGGGTCGGGTTCGGGTCATGAATTTTGACCCATTTAATAAATGGGTCGGATTCGGGTTGAGGCTATTCGGGTCGGGTTGGATTCGGGTTCGACCCGAACCCAACCCGCCGACCCATTTTGCCACCCCTAGTAAGAAGTGGCATTGCTAGTTTTGATTTATATGTTAACTTAAATTTTACATGTTAAAAACTATTTAAATCTATTATTTATGTAGAATATTTTAAATCTAATCGTTAGATGCTCATCTTAACGATTAGATTTAATTTAAGATACAAAAGGGGTTAGATTTTATTCCTATGAAGCTTATTTAAGTTAAAACATAACTTAAATATGGTTTACTTAAATAAAATGTAAGAATTTTTTAACTAGAGTGTGTTGGATGTAAAATTAAAATAAATAAGTGTGTGTCATGTAATATTTAACCTTAGGGTGTCTAATAAGTAAATATTGAAGTTTTTTGTGTCATACGGGTAAAAACCCCTAAAATCAATTAGTAAATTATTTTTAATTAAGTGTAAACTATTTTTTAAATAGATTATATGATAAATAAGATTATAAATTTCATAAATTAAAAATATTTTAAAATTAAAATTAAATTAAATCATTTGATAAATAAGAATTTATCAAATTAGATTAGAACGTCAATTAAAATTCAATAAATTAGATCTGAGGTCCAGGAATTTAAGACAGATGTCTCACACTTAAATCCAACAATAACTATCGCTCAAATAAATGTCGGGTCACACAATTAGAGCCAAATGAATAATCTAAATCAAGAGAATAGTTTTATATTAAAATTAAATAATCATATTAATTTGATTTAGAAAAAAATTATACCTTAGTCAAAGAAATTCAGGTAGTAGCAATATAGGTGAGGCAAGCATTTCGGGTTGGCGTGCTCGAGTGGTGCATTTTTCGGGAGAAAGTAGCAAGTCGAGTGATGAAGAAAATGATGAGTCGCCTCGTGCCGGTCAACGAGGCTGTGGGAAGCGAAGGTGGGCACGTTCCAGAGGCGGGGAACGAGGAGGCAACAGGTGCCGAAGGCGAGCGACCTTTGAAGATGGGAGAGTACGTAAAGTGCTGGAGGCGCTCGGAGATGATCTAGAGAGAGAGAACAATGGATAGAAGAGGTTTTTGTTTTGAAAAGTGGATAACTAGGCTAATTTAAGGATTCTTACTAATCATTAACTCTAGTCTTTCCTTCACTGGAATATCGACACCTTAACCCGGATTTAGGTTTCGAGAAAACTCAAATATAATTTCATTCATCAAATGCTACTTTTATTACAATGCAAGATGACCTCTTCATATAGAAGGTTCCCATGAAGAAATTTGAAAATATAATATTAAGTGATGGAAATAAAATACCAAATAAATGAAATCAAATATGAAACTAATTCTATTACAATAAAATAAAATCAGCTCCAAATATGGCGAGTCTTTAAATCTCCTAAATATGCTCCGAATCGAATCGAATCAAATCAAATCTGAATAAAGCTAATATAAAAATCTCCAATAGCTCTAATTAATTTGAATTTGAATTTTGATTCAGCACATGATGTCATCGTAGCTGTTCAATTCAATATTGATCTGCGTCCTCACCAAATTTTGACTACTCGTAGAAAGCTCGATTGTGAAAAAAATCACATGTTCTGTTCGGTGTTATCTTAATTTTATGTTATGTTATTTAGATGTGATATGTATATGTCATTGTTTGAGTGATAATTTTATAATTTTTTAAAATATTTTTTATAAAAATTATTTAATTAAATAATTATTTAATTTGAAGGTAAATTTAGATCATATTATAAATAAATATATAATTTCACTTTGAGATGAGATCTTGATGCCATATAAAATTTAGATGTTACATCATCTACAAGTCATTGTATTAATGATGGAAAGATAAGAGAGCAAGATAAGTGGATGCAAAGGAGTAGGAAGGATAGGGGTGTGCATTCGATTGGTTTAGTTGATTTAATTAACTTAACCATAAAAAAAGAATGGAGTCTGCTTTGAAATTTAAAAAATTAAATCAATCAAATAAGATTATAAACTAAAAAAATTAAATAAAGTTTAATCGGTTTGATTTATTTTTATTAAAATCATAATTTTTTTATTTAAGTAGTTATCTCTAAAAATTTAAAATTTTTAAAATAACGTAATAATGCTTACAAGATTTCATAATTTCAAAGACTAAGAATATAATTAAAAAAATCATTATTTTAAAAAAAATTAATAAATATTTATTTTATATGATTTTTATGTGGCATTTCAGATAATTAGATTGAACCGGTTCGATTTTCAAATATAAAAATTGAACTCAAATCATTTAACTAAATAAAATTAATTATGAAATTGTTAATCAAATTGATATATTTTAAATAAATCAATCAAATTTAATTGATTTAATTTGATATTTTGATTTTAATCATTTAATGCATACAAATGATCTAATTCCATAAATATTGGAACTGGAGACCTCACATTTCAAAGAAAAATTAATTTTAGTTCACTAAATTCTGATAACTAGTATATTTTTCTTTCTAATGATATTGAAACAAAAAATAATCTAAATTATATTGATAATTAAATAAACAACCAAAAATAAGTAGGGATAATTACATATGCTCATGCCAAAAATGCACCACCACAGAGAGAAACGAGATGATAATTTTTACGTGAAAATTCGAGTGTTCGGGGGAAAAACCACGGCGCCGTCCAGGCGATTTTAATCCATTAATCGAATCTCCTCTTACAAAACTTGATCTCTAAATGGAGACCGAATGAGTACAAGAGGGATAGAGAGAGAGTGGCAGTTCAGCCCGAGAGAGAGAGAGAGAGAGAGAGAGAGAGAGAGAGAGAGAGAGAGCAATCCCTTTCTTATTTATAGCTTGGAGAGGAAGGGACATAGTAGGTTTAGTCTGTCACATCTGACACCTACTCCTGCAAAGGACGATTAGGGAGTGGGCTCCCATGCTGTCTTAAATACTGAGTTGACACAGTAGTACGGAGCTGTTCGACAAGGGGCTGCTGTTGAGCAGCTGTTCGGCAAAGGGTATTAGAGAAGGTTCTAACAACATATATGTCACATAATTTAGTTTTATTTATGTCTTACCCATCCATTCTTAGTTAATTATGCTATGCACACTCAAAACATTATAAAATTTTATATACACACATTTGAGTTAAAACTTAATCAAAATCTATTTGAAAAAAAAAATATTCTATTAGTAAATCATTAAAATTATATTTTTACTCTTAATGATACATATTTTTTCTCTTCCTCAATACCACATTAAAGTGTTGATTTGTCCTAAAATCAATTCACGTCGCGGATGTCTCATTCCTTAGTCGCCACCTAAACATTAAGATTTTAAGATTTTCACTCAAAATATATTTAAATATCCTTAAAATAATATGACGAACGATCCAATTTTTTTGTAATCTAACTATAATTAGGTCATTGAAAAATTATGATTACTCATTATAATAGAAATAAGTTAAAATGTGTGCATGTAAGATTTGATAATATTTTGAGTGTGCATAGCGTAATTAATTAAGAATGAATGGGTAAGGCATAAATAAAATTAAATTTTGTGACATGTAGTTAATTATCCCCATAATTTATTTTTGTGAAAATTGATGATAAGAGTTTATGTAAAATTATATTTCACTTTATATCTTTTAACATACTTTACAAACTGGGTCCTGAACTTGAAAATTTTATATTGGTCCATTTATCAGTTTTTGTCAATTTTTTCAAAAGAAAATGCTTAAATTTTTTGATTTTCCGTACTGCTAAAATGCCAAAGTGCTGTGGGAGCAGAAATGAAGAACAAAAGCATGATTAAATAGTTATTTTAATCATGTTCAGTATAATTTTTAATGAAATGATTTAACTTATAAACATGTCAAAACTAGTAAATTTACATACTAGGTCTTAAATTCTTTGAATTTATTTAGGAGACGTTTGGTTTGATATTATCTTGATGTTATGTCATGTTATGTAAATGTTGTAATATTTGGATGTCATTATGTGATTAATAATTTTATAATTTTTTAAAATGTGATCTAAATATATTATTAAATCAAACTATTATTAGATATCTCTAGGTAGCATAATATAGCATTAAGATAACATTGAATTAAATGTCGTGATATCTATTATTTAATTAATACAAATATATTGAATGAATTATTTGTGGGTAAGAAAATTCCTTTTTTTGCTTGAAAAAAAGGGCTACCTTTAACTCTTCCTTAGAAGGACATACAACTATCGTTTTCTCAAGGGTTCATGTCGGCAAGGGCAAACTGGCTAGAAGCCAATGTGAGATGTTCTTTAATTACATCAAACTTACTTGTAAAATTGACATTCATCGTCTCGTCACTAATGCGAAACTACGTAGAGTATGTGTTGATGCAAAAAATGCACCACCACAGAGAGAAATGAGACGGCAATTTTTACGTGGAAACCCGAGTGTCCAGGGGAAAAACCACGACGCCGTCTAGGCGATTTGAATCCACTAATCTCATCTCCTCTTACAAAGCTTGGGGGTCTCTAATGGGAGACCAAATGAGTACAAGAGAGAGAGAGGGTAGAGAGAGTGGCCTCTTGGGAAAGAGCCTGAGTCCTCTTTTTATAGCCTGGGGAGGAGAGGGTACAATAGGTAGTCTGTCACATCTGACACCTATTCCTACAAAGGATGATTAGGGAGTGGACTCACATACTGTCTTAAATGCTGAGTTGACATAGTAGTACAGAGAGTACGATCTAGTGGGGCTACTGTTGAGCAGCTGTTTGGCAAGGAGCTGCTGTTGAGCTGCTCTTCGACGTGGGGCTGCAGATGAGCAGCTGTTTGGCAAGGAGCTGCTGTTGAGCTGCTCTTCAGCGTGGGGCTGCAGATGAGCAGCTGTTTGGTAAGGAGCTGCTGTTGAGCTGCTCTTCGACGTGGGGCTGCTGTTGAGCAGCTGTTTGGCAAGGAGCTGCTGTTAAGCGCTCATCGTTTGGCAAGGAGCTACGTTGAGCTGCTCTTCGACTGGCTACTGTTGAGCTGCTCTTCGACTTGGGGCTGTTGAGCTGCTCTTCGACTTGGGGCTGTTGAGCTGCGCTTCGACTTGGGAAGGGATGTTTAGAGAAGGTTCTAACAGTATGAATCGAATACATAGTAATACTTGAGTAGCTATCCAAGTAATCTTTTTTATATTGTCGTAGAATTATATTGATATCTATTCAATTATGTGATTGAAGTTTGAGCTGATGTTTTCTATCCCATGAAAGTTGGATGTTTTTTAATGAGGTTAGTGAGATGATGCGGTAAATATTTTGATCAATCGGAGTTGGTTTTTGCTGAGGGGTGAACCTCGATTAAGTAAAGCTTCAATATCCAAGATAAGACGTTGTACATTTGAGGAAGAGACATCGAAATGAGGATTCTCTAATTTGGGGAGAAGCTACATATTCGACTATTTATTGAGAGTTTCCCTTAGCATAAATGAATAGGCCTTTCTTCTGTCAGAGAATATCAGGTTATTATGAAATGGGCTTTATCGACCTCCTAAACTATTGTGGAGTAGTGCCCACGCTGCCTATTATTGAACTTACAAGAGGAGTATATGTGATCTGGACAGTGACTTCTATGTTATTCTTAACAATTCACTAGGGCAAATCATTGCTCCTTTTTTCGCCTATAAAAAGGAGAGAAAAAAGTAGGATGTGCATGTGTTGTAAATGTTACTAAGGAGAGACGTTAGAGTGAAGCTAGTGGTTTATTAGAAAAGCATCAAGAAATTTTTTATTGATATTAGAAATCTAACTACAGAGATCTAAACTGGGATGTCATAGTCTTTTGAAGTCTTCTGAAATTGTCACCAGTGGAGTAGAAGCAAAAAAAATAGAGGCATTTTTTGTTACTATATAAATAATTAAGTGAAAATCTATGTAATATTTGGTGAGTTACTGAAGATAACCACTTAAAACTAGATATTATAAGTCGGATTTTTTTAAGACCAAATTTAGGTCTAGATATTGACATTGTAAATAGGCATCTCAATATATTCGAATTATGATCTTAAAAAAATATAGATAAGGAGAACCACCTCTCTACTTTCTAATGTGGAGCTACTCACCCCCTATATCTCTCTCACCAAGTTTTAAAATCTCATTAAGAGAATCACTCTTTTACTTTACAAAAAAAAAATCATCTCTCTACTCTCTTTGATTTTGAGTTTCACATTCTTTCTCTCCTTGGTGGTCATGGTTCTCTCTTTATTCTTTCTTTCAACAATTCTCATGCAAATTCTTCACTTTTTCTATTTATGCTCGATTCAAATTGATTCAATAAGAGCATAATTGTGATTCTCATGATCGAAGAAGGCGGAGAGTAATCGTCAGGCAATGTCTTAAGAGAAGTAAATCACTGGAGCAAAGTATCGCTCCTGGTAGGCTTTTAAACCGATAAATAGTGGTGACATGAACACCATGAATCCAGATAGTGTGACCCCGAATGTTAGATGTGCATTTAAAGGTAAAACCGTGAGGCTAATGATTGAGATTAGTGACCTCCGAGAAGTACTCAAATCACACAGTTTCTAAAAATCAAAACAGTTAATACTTTTACATTTAGATCACGAGATGTTACAATGATCTATTATTCTATTGTATACCTGAAACTAGGCCTGTCAATGGATTGGATCATGACCCGATCCGATCCAAATTCTGATCCGATTAAACCTCCAAATGAATTTTTTTTTGACCCGTGAATCCGCCCCGTTTACTGACCCGATCCAGTCAACCCGACTCGAATCCGATCCGTTGACAGGCCTACCTGAAACCCTCCAAACTTATGCATCTACAACAATGCCTTCTAAATCTCAACCAACATGAAATTAAATTATTTTATGAGGTATCCTTTTCAAATTTAATGGGTTATTCCATTCTTAAAATGAAATTTTGCGGATACTGATGTTGACCCGAACTGACACGACGTGCCTGCTTAACGGGTCAGACCCGCCTCTGTAGTCAACTGAACCGGGACCCGCTTTGTTCCCTTCTAGATTGACCGCACTCTCCGGGCCTCTTTCGGATCTGGGCTGGCCCGGGCTCCACACACCACGAATTTGGGCTGGCATGTCGCACGGGGCCCACTTTAAATTGAATCATGGCACTATTACATACATGTCACCTCAAATTTTCTATTTACAACTTTCGCATAGTAAATTTTTTACTGTTGTATTATTAAATTATTCACATTCCTTAACTCTTGGCTTTTTAAAATTTAACTGTAAAATATTAATATTTAAATTTTTAAATTTTTTATTTTTTAGAGTGAAAAAAAAAACAAGAGAGAAGAAAAGATTTTTATTAAAAAAAAGAGAATAAATAAATATAATATTTTTTAAAAATATATAAATGATTTAAACTAGTTTAAAAATAATTAAATTTTATATTTTTTTATTTCAAAAAATAAGTAAAAAGTACAAGATTTTAAAAGATAGACTAAAATTGTAATTTTTAAAAAGTCAAAATCAATTTATATTACTCAAATGTAATTTATCTAAGGGAGCGTTTGGTTCAATATTATTTTGATGTTAGGTTATGTTATATTATCTAGAGAAAATAATTGTTTGGTTTAATGACATCTAAAAATAATTTTTCATTAGATTATAAAATTATTAGTCAAAAGATGACATCTAGATGTCATGACATTTAGATTACATAACATAACACCAAGATAACATCGAACTAAATGCCCCCTAAATTTTAATTTTTGCATGTCATGTCAAATTTTTTTTTTTAATGACTTATCATGAACACCACTATTAGAGTGCCACACTTCAAAAGTTTCTATTTACATGCATGCTCATCAATAGGCTTTTTTTTACCTAAAAAGTTGGATATTTACACAACATTTTTTAAATTCTAAACCAAACTTAAATAATCAAATTTATTTTTGAATGAAATGCATGTAAATAATCGACTTTGGGTTTTTAATATGTAAATGAAGAACTTTCAAGAGGTATACATGTAAATACAAAAGTTTAAATGGTATGTGTATAAATAGAAAAGATAGTACGACATTAAGGCATATATGTAAATAGTAAACTTTGTGGTAGCATGAATGTAAAAATCCCTCAAATGTTTTGATTCGAGTTTGATTCAAGTTTTAAATGAAGTTAGATAATTGATTATCCTGTGACTAGAGGTGAGTTGTAGACACGAGTGTTTAATATAGACGTGATCGAAAAATACTCAAGACTTATCGAGAGAGCAGATATGATTGATCTTACTGATTTTGATTCTGAACTCGTACAATTTTCAGAAACTTTCAATTTATTTTTTATTCTTAAAAAATATTGTAGTTCTTTTAACAGAAATGACAGTAATTCCTTCTCAACTTTGCTATCTTTTAGTACCTTTAAATATTTTTCATCATTTTAGTGAATAATTTTTTCAACATTGTTTAAAATTGATAATTTTTTTATCAAATAATGAAAAGGGTAATTATTTCTATTTGAAGTATTTAAATGCTGCAAATTAAGATTTTTTTTTTTTTGATGAAATGGAATTTAAGACACTGAAGCTGAATTCTAAAAAATTCAATGACCAAAATTGAAACACCAAATAGAATAAATAATGAGAAATATAAAGACAATAATATAAATTTACATAAAACCCCCAATATTGGAAAAAAAAAATACAAGTAAAAGAGAAAAATATTATATTAAAATAAGATGAGCATAGAGAGAGAAGATTGCTATTGACGACTATAAGTTCTTCGAAATAATTTCATCTTAATATACGAAACATTATATATAATATACATAGAATAATACATATTAGGCCTCAACCAGAATTGATTCATACTATCGGCTCGGTACCTTTACTATTATCATATTATCTCAAAAATCTAATTTACATAATTTTTTTTGGGATAATTACCTATATGCCACACAATTTAGTTTTATTTATGCCTTACCCATCCATTCTTAGTTAATTACGCTATGCACACTCAAAATATTATAAAATCTTACATTCACACATTTGAGTTAAAACTTAATCAAAATCTATTTGAAAAAAAATATTCTGTTATTAAATCATTAAAATTATATTTTTACTCTTAATAGTACATATTTTTCTCTTCCTCAATTTCACACTAAACCGCTGATTTGTCCTAAAATCAATTTACATTACGGATGTCTCCTTTCTTTGTCGCCACCTAAACATTAAGGTTTTAGGATTTTCACTCAAAATATATTTAAATATCCTTAAAATAATATGATGAACGGCTCAGATTTTTTGTAATCTAACTATGGTTAGGTTATTGAAAAATTATGATTACTCATTATAATAGAAATAAGTTAAAATGTGTGTATGTAAGATTTTATAATGTTTTGAGTGTGCATAGCGTAATTAACTAAGAATGGATAGGTAAGACATAAATAAAACTAAATTGTGTGGCATGTAGGTAATTATCTCTTTTTTTTTACCAAAAAATATGTTGCACTGTGAGCTCTTTGGGTCAAATAAATAGAATTCAACTCGCTAAACTCTAATAAAAATTTGATGTCACCCAAAATGTAGAAACCTAAATGCATTTCACTCTTGCCTCTAAGATATGCTTGAATTTACATATTTTACTCTTAATATTTGCTAGATGTATGGTTACGGAGATACTCATCGTGATAATGAAAACTTAATAAACGATGATTTTAATCACTGTGCCCTGGGTAGCCTCGAACAAGTTCACAAATGAAAACGACATACAATTCACTTTTGAGAAACGTGTAGCTTGTGCAGTAACACCTTGAGAGGAGATAAATGAAATGATGATTGGTTCTCCATAAATTTGAATAATATTCTCCAATACGCTAATTCTCTGAATGAGGTTAACACAATTAAGTAGATCATTGACAAAAAAACGTGATATTTATGGTAATCTATGATCGAAAAAATAACTTTTGAGCAAAATTATCTAATGAACAAGAAAGGTCCCTTGGGATCCTCAATTAGAAAATCAACCCAATGATCAGTTTCATTTGTGTGTAGCACGTGATGTATTACACTCAAATTCTATTGAAAATTTTACCCATAATTAACTCAAATAAAACTTAAACTAATAAAATAATTTCTCCTGTTTATGCTAGCCCTACTTCTATATTTGATTTTTTTTTTTTTTTGAAAACACTTCTATAATTGATTTTAAGTACAAGACATAGCGCACAAATTTTTAATATGAGAAACTCTACAGCTCTAAAGACTCTGTTTGGTAATAAGAAAAAAAATAATTAAAATTTTTAGTTATTTTTGAAAAACATTTATGATGTAAAATAAAGTAAGTTGGTTATATTAAAAATTATGTAGGATATGAAATAAAGTTAATTGATTTATTGAGAATTGTGTTGGATGTGAAATAAAGTGATTGTTTAATATTGGAATTTGTGTGAGATGAGATATAAAATAATTTTTTAAATTTTTTTAAAAATAAATTTAAGATTTTGGTCATGACTAATTTTATCCATGATTTTTAGCTCATTGTCAAACAGGGCCTAATAACTAATAACTAACAAATAAATTGCCAGATTATACTTTAGGATTTAATTTATTAGATAATTTATTAATCATTGAGACTTGTAATACCTACCGACTTTATAATAGTAGAACTCTTTCAACATTTGACGCCAAATTGTGAAACTTTTCTCAACTATATGCACATTTATGGTGTTCTACTAATTTAAGGAAGATCGTTCTTCTAATTAAGGAAGACTCAGGTTCAAACTATTTTGTAACATTCAAATATAAAAGTATTGTCTGTTTTGACTTCTAAGAACTGCATAATTTGAATACTTTTCTAATTAAAATAGATAATATTTTTACATTTGGATTATAAATATTACAATATAGTATCAGAATCAACCTTCTATGTATGGTATAGTTCGAAGATGAATCAAAAGAAAACTAATGGGCTTGCGATAATCTGAAATCACAGAGAGTTATGAGTTATCGCTAGAGTGATATCTATATAACTGAATTAAAATTGCCCAAATAATGAACGACTTCCGCCAAACTTATAAATAAAGAAGCATAAAAATTAATTGTTCTATATCGTAAAGAAAGAATAATTACTAAATTATATAAGTAAATAACGTGATCTCAAACGATAGAAATACTTTTGTGATAAAATCATAAAATTAATGATAAAAATTTTCATAATCAAGTCTTGATTGAATTTAAATAATAATATAATAAATGATCACTTAAAAATAAGTAAAATTATGCCATTTTTAAAATTAAAATAAATAATAATTTTATATTTAGATCATAAGATGATGTGATAATATAATTTTGAAATAATTACCTATATGCCACACAATTTAATTTTATTTATGTCTTACCCATCCATTCTTAATTAATTACACTATACATACTAAAAATATTACAAAATCTTATATACACATATTTTAACTTATTTTTATTATAACGAGCAATCATAATTTTTCAATAACCTAATTATAGTTAGATTACAAAGAATCTGAGCCGTTCATCATATTATTTTAAAAATATTTAAATATATTTTGAGTGAAAATTTTAAAATCTTAATATTTAGGTGGCGGTAAAAAAAAAGACATCCACGATGTGAATTAATTTTAGGACAAATCAACGCTTTAGTGTGGTATTGAGGGAAAAAAAATATGTACTGTTAAGAGTAAAAAAATATAATTTAATAATTTACTAACAGAATATTTTTTTTAAAATAAATTTTAATTAAATTTTAATTCAAATATATGTATATAAAATTTTAAGAATGAATGAATAAAACATAAATAAAATTAAATTGTGTGGCAGTTAATTATTCATATAATCTTTAAGTGAAACCAGAGAAGTTGTGTGAATTCAAAATTTGAAAGACCAAAAAAGAAAGGCGAGCAACAAAGAGCATAGCAATGGCGCGAATTAAAGAGAGATTGAAGCCAGTGAGAAAGAAACAAACTTCGTAAAACACAAGCAAAAGCAACAGCACCGCTGACAAACTATCAGTCCTTCCTTTCTTCCTTCTTCGTCTTCTTCCTCTCCACTTCCTCCTCTGTACACACAGCGGAATCATGATCTCGCTTCTCCTCCTTTTTATTACCCATCCCACGATTCAAGCAAAGAAAGAGCAAGAAGATCAACTACGAAGAAGAAGATAGCACCAAAAGTACAGACAAAAACATCAAGGCGACGCATCCATGGACTTCGTCTTCTTCCTCCCCTCACAATCGCCGAATCCCTCTCAGAGATCGAGGGCGTTGGGTCCTGTGCAGTATTTAAGATACGGGTTCCATACCCATTGGACCAAGAACTTCCGCCCGCCGACGCCGTTAAGGTTGTAGGACCCCCCGCTCCGGCCGTCCACCAGTAGCTGCCCGGTGTACGCGCCGCCGCCACCGGTGCCGTAGATCCCCTCGCAGAGATCGGCGATTTCCGTCGGAAAAGACGGGTCTCCGCCAGCGTACCACGCGTTGATCAATGGGTTCGACGCCATTTCCGCTAACTCGTGTCCTATGACGCTCACCATGCCGTCGACCCCGACGTCTCCATTCGGGGCCCGCTCCGGTTGGCGGCCGGGAACGTAGGCTGGAATGGCGAATGGGTAGGCGCAGACCTCCGGGCAGCGGCCCCCGGAGTTCCCCACCCAAGCGTACGGCAGCGTGTAGCCCACAACGGAGGGGAAGGTGAAGTAGTGGAATCCGCAAACGCTGCCGCAGAAACCTTCCATCTCGACGTCCGGCGAGGTGAGGAGGAGGTAGAATCCGCCGCGTGGGTTCACCGGCAGCGGCCGATTGCGGGCGCTGACGGCGGTGCGGACTATGGATTGGACCGAGAGCCGCGTGAGCCGCTTGCCATGGGAGTAGCGGCGGTCGTTCTTCTCGGAGCCAAGGCGGACGACGGCGGTGATGTTGGAGCCGGTTTGGTCGGTGTAGAGGCGAACGGTTTTCCACCAGCCGGCGACTGATGGGGCGGGGGCTTCGGCGCCGGTGGAGGGGGTTATGGAGCGGATGAATGCTCGGATGATGCGCTTCTGGGAAGGGATCCATGCGCCGTACCAGATGGGGTGAACGGTTATGTTGGCGGTGAGGACGGGCCCCATGTGGTACCGGAGGTGGACGAACTCCGACGAGCCCTCGTACTTCTTCGAGGAGCCGAGATTGGGATCCGGCACGCCGGAAATGGTGGTTGGTTTGGTGACGTTAAGGAAGAGCGTGGGCCATGGCCTCCAGGCCTCGGCGGCGTGGATGGCGGCGCCGGTGAAGACGAGGAAGAGTAGGAAGGAGGAGACTACAAGGCGCATTGGTGATTCTCAGGCCGTGGCTTCTGCGAGAAGTGTGGATTAGGGGAAGAAGACGAAATACAGAAGAAAGCTCTCTGAGCTTTTATAGCTATTTTTGGTTGAAAAAAATGAGTTTCTATATTTTATTTTATTTTATTTTTTAAAATTTTGTAGTAAATAAATAAATTTAAGTAGTGTGTAATTAATTTAGAGAATTATCTGTGAGATTGACTAATTTCATCTCAATTTTTCAAATTCTTTCACATAAATTAGGTTAGAGTCGAGACTCGGCTCGAAATCTGTTGACATGTGGCTCCAGTGCTGCATCACAGCCATACAGTGGCGCTCCTTCATCTTAAAACATCATGCATTAACCTTTGAAGCTGTTTGGAGCCTTCCAAACCTCGTGAGTGAGGTTGGGAGCCTCCCAAACCTCGTAAGTGACCCTTGTTCAAACAGCTCTCCTAACCACATCGGGCACAATGTTTCTGGTGGGGACACGACGACATCGGACCGTCGATTTATTTCAGGTAGAGTATATACTCGACGGCCGAGATCTCAGCACATGGCGTCGATCTGGATGGAGGATTGATCTGCAGATGTTGTGGCTAAGCTGGCGGTGATGGTGGCTGATCGTGGATTGGAAATCCCCATTTAAATCAATTTATTGATTTGAATGGAATATTCCAAATTTTGGAGGATCTCGTTTATTTCTTCTATTTTTAGTTATTCGCATTTTGCATGTTGTATCAGCTTTTATTTCGCATTTATTTCTGCAATTTGAAAATTATATTGTAATCGGCCTATATATAGGGCAAGAACTTGTACTGCTTTTCTTAATCCTGGAATGAAATAAAATTGAGTTTGAATTATTGCGTGTTATATCCCGGTGAAGGGAAAGGTTGGGGCCTTGGGTGAAAATCCCTAAATACCTTAAAGTAATTTAAGTATTTCCCCAACTTTTCTCAGATTTCAAAATAATTCAAGCTCAACAAAATTCAGGTCTCTTATTGTAATTTCCACCAAACTTTCCCTTTCTTCCCCCTCGGTCCGGATCGGCCCGAGCCCACGCGCAGCGCCTCACCTCGCCGAGCCCCGCCCGGCCTCGCTTCGCCGAGCCCCGCCCGGCCTCGCTTCGCGAGCCCCGCCCGGCCTCGCTGCGCCCGGCCTCGCCGCGGCCGGCGAGCCCCGCCGGCCGCGCCTCGCCGAGCCTCCGCCGCACCGAGCCCCGCCCGGCCTCGCCGCGCCTCGCCGAGCCCGCGCCGGCCTCGCCGCGCCCGCCGCGCCCCGCCCGGCCTCGCCGCGCCGCCGCGCCCCGCCCGGCCTCGCCGCGGCCCGCCGAACCCCGCCGGCCCGGCCGCGCCTCGCAGAGCCCCGCCTCACTTCGCCTCGCCTCGCCTCGCTCGGCCACGTCTCGCTCGGCTGCGCCGCGCCACTGGCCGGCGAGTTCAACCGACCCGTCGTGGGAACGCCTCCGCATTCTCAGCGCGCCGCTCTGTTCACCCGCAAGCCCCTGCTTCGCCTTCTGCACGTCTGCCTCGACATCATCCGCTCCGGGTCGCCTTGACTCGTCTCTATGATGTTGGAATCTCGACTTGAGGTAAGCCTGAACATCAATTGAATATTTCGAATATCTTGTGAAATCTCGTAGTGGTGTCTACTATTGAGACTGCTTGATTTGCTCACCCGTGTGACCTGAACATTATCGTGTGATTAAATTGCTGTTGGGTAATATTATATTGTGAGGATACCCATAATACTGCGTACCCGTGGTTCGTGACGTGTGTAAGAATGTTTGTGGCCCTAAAATCATTGAGGTTAAAGTTCCGTAGAGTATTTCATTGCACGTGTTTCGTAAGGTAGTTTGAAATCGATTTGCCCTCGAACCTGTAATTTCTTAATTATTATATAGCCATCACTAGAAATATTTCTGAATCAATTTTATGATTATTTGCTATTTTATTTACTGATCTCTAATTAGGGTTGCATCCGCATATTGTCCCGCATCAGTTTCTCAGCTATGCTTATTACTGTCAGCGTGCTCTGGCCGAATCGTTTCCAAAGCAGCATGCTTCTTCCAGTCACGCAAATCAAGGACCCGCGTGCTTCAACCATCACGAATCCCCAGAAGCAGTACCGAGATCCAAAGGTCAAGCTCTTTTTTTACTGACTCAGGTCCCTCCAATGGTCGACAAAACAGCATAGGTCCAGGACTTGTTTATGTTCTTTCCTTCCAAAAAATTAGGATAAAGCTGCATCATTCGCTGCCTACAAATACCAAGGAATAGGCTTCAAAAAAGAAGGGAGGACTCACCTCAGGAAAAGTAGAATCCCTCCTCTATCACCTCTTGTAAAACAGGAGCTTGAGAACAAGAAAAACTCTCTCTTTCTTCTTCTTTTTCTTTCTTCCTCGTGTAAGCTCTTTGTATTAACCTTCACGGCTACCTTTTTCCATTAGTGAAACTAATTCGCTGATCGCTCGATGGACGTATGGGATTTTTTTCCTGAACTACCTTAAATTATTGTGTGCTCTTCTGGATGCTCCGAACTCTCTCTCTCTCTCTCTCTCTCTCTCTCTCTTAAGCCTCAACCATGATGGTTTACCTCTCTGCACTCCATCGTCTTTTGGACTCTCTCTCTTTTTTGGTGTTCCTTGGGATCCCCTACATCCTACGTCAACATCTTCTGGTGCTTTCATTGAGACTCTGGGAAGATGGTAGCCAAAACGCGCAGAACCAACTCCGCAGCTCGCAGCATGCACGCAGGAGAGCCATCTGTCAGGGCGTCGGGTGATGAAGCCTCCGCTTCTACGTCTCGGCATCGCGTCGGATCTACTCCTTCCTCCAGTCTCAGAGTTACAGGGGATGTTGGCGAACCTCACCAACCTGGTCAGTGGCCTCACAGCCCAACAGGCCGTGATCCTTAGGCAGACCCAGCCAGCCTGCGCAGCAGTGCTTCCTCTTTTGTCGGTCGCTGTAGCGCCTCTCCTGCCGGTTGCGGCGGCTCTTGCTCCGCCGACCGAGGCGGTTCCTGCATCTCTTCCGCCTGTCGCGGCGGCTTCTGCTCCGTTCCCGCTGATTGCGGCGGTTCCACGCCATCTCTACCGGTCGCAGCGACCTCAACACTCTTCCAGCCGTTTGCAGCGGGCGACCTCCTCGTCTTTGGGAGCAGAGGGGGGATCCCCTTACTTCGAGAGCTCTCTCTGCTCAGGCCTCTGGCTCCTCTCATCCTCCTAGTCAGGATTTTCCCCACCAGGGAACCCCTCAATATGGGCCTGAGGTCTTCTTTGGATCTCTTGACTTCGATGTCGCTTTCTCCGACGCCATTCGACAGGCGCCGGTCCCAGAAGACTTCAAACCGCCACGCTTGAAAGTCTATAAGGGCACCACAGACCATCGCGAGCACATCCAAGGATTTGAGGCAGCCCTCTGTTACCGCCAAAGGGACGAAGCGACGAAGTGCCACCTCCTTGCCACCACGCTGAAAGGAGCTGCGTTCACCTAGTTCATTAAGCTTCCCAAAGGCTCTATCAGCTCCTACGAGCACATGAAACAGGAACTAATCGCCCGCTTCATAGGACGAATCCGCATGGCTCTCTTCGATATGGTGCTAGCTAACATCCAGCAGAGAGAGACGGAGAGCCTACGAAGTTACACTGATCGTTTTTTCGCCGCCGCGGCAGAAATGGAAGACGTCAACCCCACCGTCACGATACACAATTACCGTAGGGGGCTGATTAGAGGTGATCTATCCAAGTCTCTGCAGCTAGTGAAGCCCAAAAGCTTTCCTGAGCTAATGACAAAGGCTAGCCAGTTCGTGCTCCTAGAAGACTCAGAAAACGGCGCACCTGATATTTATGACCCCAGAGCTGAGCAAAGGGTGAAAAGAAAATATCGAGACAATGAACCTGCGGACCCAAGGGATGGATAACAGGCCTGATCCTCATCCACATATCATCCACGATGTTTAACCCACTGGTTTGGTTCTCATTTCCTCCATCATGATTTTCTGATAACTTTTCTGGATGCTTCATCCTATGATATTCCTGATTTCTTGTTCCACTCACGGCATTATGAAATTCATTTCTGAAATTCATATATTCGGTATCCTGGCTTTCTGGAATTCATATTCTTATATAATATTCATACTGAGGCATTATCTAAAGCACGACTAGCTCATCTTTTTCAAGCATCATGCGACAGGTATGATTCTAACCTCAAACTCTCAAAAATCATACTCGAGGTTCCCGTGCCTTATTCACGATGATTCATTATACTCACTCTCCTACTTACGGAGGTCACCGAGCCTAATTACGCCTGACAGGCGGGGTCTCCTATCTACATACGGAACCCTTCCATAAGCCCATCTGGCTAACGAAAGGTCAGAAGGCCTGCTCGTAACCTTAGAGCAGTCCCTGCTATCTACTCATGATACAGATCCCCCCTAAGAAGAGTGCCTTCGCTTCTCACTAGGATCTGCTCCAACGGAGGTCAGCACATGCCTTAAGAACAAACATCTCCATGATGTTTCAAATAATTTAAGTCCTTTTGGCATTGGGTCAGATAACTCCTCTTAGGCAGGACCTCCACTACTATTATCATTACTTCTTTTCTATACAGATATGCGAAAAGAAGTATGCCACTGATCTCCCCATAATAGAGATGGCTTTGGGCCTGCTCATTTATCCTCAGAGTAAGCCCACTTATTCTGTTCTGTCATCTCTCTAACTTTGCTCTTTCCTCTTTATTTTCAGGAATCCAAGGGATGGTGAAAAGTGTCGGGGTGCTCCCTTGACTCTATCCATGCAGACTTTAGGCAGTGCGTTTACTAGTGTCATGGTTTGCATGCCAGGACCCACATAAATGTTCGCGCCCCATCATGCAGGGGGCTAGTGTTGACATGTGGTTCCAGCGCTGCATCATAGCCATACACGTGGCGCTCCTGTTGGTTCCTCCCTTGTGGTAATATTGTGATTTTGATGTTCAACAATATGTTTAAGTTAATATGTACTAACATAATTGTTTAGTGTTCTTAATCTCAGGTTTATTAAAGTTGCATCTCAATTTTATATTAAAATTGAGATCTAATTAAATTGGAGAGAGAGTCTCAAGTATTGAAGATCAAGTGGAGCACATGTTATTATTGTTACTTTTCATTTTACTTGAGAGTAGAATTATTGTGAGGTTGATCTTGACTGTTAGAATAGTCTGGATATGAGTTTGAGCACTTAGAATCTCTGCGAGTTAACTAGATAATCTTAAAAGTTTAAACTCTCTTAATTATGTGGTCTAATAGTGGTGAGATTGCTCTAGAGATTTTCTTTTGGTTGTGATAGCTCTAGGACAGTTTTGGGATAGTTGAAGGGTGACCTTCAATAGTGAGGTCGACCTGAGGTCGACCCGAGGTCGACCTTCAGCAGCGACCCTCAACAGAAACTTTAGTCGTTTTGGGGATTTTTCGAGGTCGACCTGAGGGCGACCCGAGGTCGACCTGAGGGCGACCCGAGGTCGACCTTCAGCAGCGACCCTCGACAGAAACTTTGGTCATCTTGGAGGATTTTTTCAGGTCGACCTGGAGGCGACCTCAGTAGTAAGGTAGGGGTTGTTGGTGTATTCCTCTTGGCTCATAAAATCCTCTAAGTGCTCCAAACATTCACATTCATTCTCCACCATCCTAAGAATTGATAAAAACATACAAGTGGAGTTTCAATCAAGATTCAAGGCGATCTAGGTGAACTTGGACTCAAGTGCTCAAACTCTTCATCCACTCTTCTTCTAGCTTTCAAGATTCAATCACAAGAAGGAAGAGTGAGTGATTTTCCTTCTTTGTAATATTTTAGTTGTTCTTCTTTGCCTTCACTGTGTGTGTGAAGAGGGCCTCCAAATAAGGGTTGGAGGAGGTGAGTGAGTGAGTCCTCACTTAAAAGTGAGGAGGGCCTCTAGTGAGTGGATAGAGGAAGATTTGTACGGGCTTCTCCGCCTAAACCAAGGAGTGTGTTATAGTGATATCTTTCCGATCGGGGTTGGGTGGATTAGGCTCTAATTTGAGCCGAACCACGTTATATTGTGTGTTCTTTGTGAATGTGATATTTTCTTCTTGTCTGCATTTATATTTGCTTCCGCTTATATTTTGGACTAACTGTTATATTTAGTAAATTAAATTAAATTTTAATTACGTCTATTCACCCCCCCTAGACGTCATACTTGGTCCTACAGCTCCTTCATTTTGAAATATCATGCATTAATCTTTGAAGCTGTTTGGAGCCTTCCAAAACTCGTGAGTGAGGTTTGGAGCCTCCCACACCTCGCGAGTGAGCTTTGGAGCCTTCCAAACATCCTGTATGACTCTTGTTCAAATAGCTCTCTCAACCACATCGGGCACTATGTTTCTCAGCTATACCTATCACTATCAGTGTGCTCTGGCCGACCGTTTCCAAAGCAGCATGCTTCTTCCAGTCACGCAAATCAAAGACCCACGTGCTTCAGCCATTACGAATCCCCAGAAGCAGTATCGAGATCCAATGGTCAAGCTCTCTTTTTATTGACTTTGGTCCCTCTAGTGGCCGACAAAGCAGCATAAGTCCAAGACTTGTTTATGTCCTTTTCTTCCGAAAAATTAGGATAAAGCTGCACCATCCGCTGCCTATAAATACCAAAGAACAGGCTTCAAAAAAGAAGGGAGGACTCGCCCCAGGAAGAGCAGAATCCCTCTTCTATCACCTTTTGTAAAACAAGAGCTTTAGAACAAGAAAAGCTCTCTCTTTCTTCTTCTTTCTCTCTCTTTCTCTTGTAAGCTTTTTGTATTAGCCTTCATGGCTATATTTTTTCATTAGTGAAACTTTTTCATTGATCGCTCGGTGGACGTCGGGAATTTTCTCCCTGAACCACCTTAAATTATTGTGTGCTCTTCTGGATGCCCCAAACTCTCTCTCTCTTAAGCCTCAACCATCAGGTTCACCTCTCTGCGTGTCGTCGTCTCTCGGGACTCTCTCTCTTTTTTGGTGTTCCTCGGGATCCCCTATATCCTACGTCAACAAAATCAGATCTGATTTTAAATAAAAATTAGCAATAAGATTGATCCTGACCTCCTAAAAGTAGTGACACAATTGTAACCTTTTTATTATGTAGGGGGTAAAAAAAAATTTAAAATTATTTTTTTTACAAATAATAGAGCGAGCTTAAAAAATGAAAAATTATATTTAAAATTATTGTATCAAATTTGAGATATGATGTGATCAATATGAGTCTAGCTCCTCATTACTCAAGGATGTTGATCATGAATGAAGATTTGAGATCTTCAAAGTTTTTAAATTTAGAAGAATAAAATTCTTGAACATATTATATTATTATCATGTAAGTTTATTGTACGATGTAAAACTTCTTTTTTTTTTAACAAATAAAAAAAGAGGCTACATAAAAATATAATAAATTACATTTAAATAATTATCATTCAAGATAAAATATGACTTGTATAGCCCATAGCTCTTCAGTTCTTAATGAACAAAAGTCTGAGGTCTCTAATGTTTTTTAATTGTGGGAAATGAAAATTTTGAACTCATTGCATAGTCATCGTTGTATGAACCACTGGGTCGACTCGTACTCTGATAGTTTAGCTGTTCGGTCAAAATCGAGACAATTTTTTTCTTCATGAAAGTCTTAAAGAGCAAATTTCAAAACTATTTTTTAGTCAAAATTGTACAATTTAATTCAAACTAATTAATTATGATTTTTTAGCTACATTGAAAATGTGAGATCTCCTATAATCAAAATTTCTGATTCTATTGTTCTCTTTCAAATTTTTTTTTCTAATTTTTTTGCTTTTTGAGATTTAATCTTGCTCTCAAATTTCATAATTGAAGTAAATTTATATGCTTAAATTTGAGTATTTACAGTTTCAGAAAAAGTGCAGGTCAAATATGTACTCAAACAAAAGGGATTAAAAATTTAAAATTAGACCTATGTAAAATATACTCTAAACTTTGTACACCCCAAAATAAATGTGAGTGGAAGGGCGCCATTGCGCGGTATCAGCCCGGCATGACCTTACTAATGGATGACAGATGGATGGAGGCTTCCTTCATGCCTTGCTGTCATGTGGGCCCCACTCGTCCTTCTCTTTTATAACCCGTCCAGCACTGGTTGTATGCTGCTCGATGCGAGGATTCATCCTATCGCCACGCGTCCGGATTTGTTGAAATAACCAGGTCCCACAAGGTCTTTACACGTGGCCGTTATCCAGTCGTTTATTTTGCAACATCATGTGCGGTGACTGTGGTCTAGGTGTACGTGAAAATAAAGCTAGGCGGCTTGTATGGAGATTAGCGTTGACTGATTTATTGAATGGACGGCTGCGATCGAACGAGGGAATTCTAATTATGGCATTTTGTTATTTTGTTGAGCTGTGGAAATTTATGTACCATTTTACGTTTCTGCCCTCGTCTCGGAATGAGAAAAAAGAAGGCGAGGATGGTGAAGCCCTTGTCCGGCGTTCGTGGGAAGCCGAATAATTGCACTTGTCACCGAAGGTAAGTTTACCGGTACCATTTTGGTCTTTTTTTTGTATTATGATCCTTCTGGTCATTGTTTTTTTTTTAAACATTTTGGTTACAGTTACCCTGCCGGCCAACACGACGGGCCTTTTTATTTACAAATTTTAATTTTAAATTAAGTTAAAATTAAATTTAAATAAAAATATTTTTTATTAAAATTATAAATAATATAAAATAAAATTAGTTATTATATTATAATAACTAAAAAATATGATATAAATCAGTTAGTATTTTAATATATATTTAAGAAGTGAAATAAATTAACTATAAAACGTAATATGCCTGTTTAAAATTAAAATAAATTAATTTTAATTTGCCAAATCCGTCATGTTATTTAGGGTACTTATAATTTTCTATAGCTTAGTTTATCTGAATTCTGAACTTGTATTTGTTTGGAGATTTTTTTTTAAATATATTATTATTATTATATATATAATGTAAAATAAATTATATTTTAAATTTAAAGATTTATTTAAGATATAAAATAAATTTTAATTTTTATATTAAAGTTAGTGTTATATTTCTCTTGTAGGATTGAAAAAAAAAAGCAAATTTTCACATGAAAGATTTAAACAAATGATTTTTGTTATTATCTAAAAACATTTTTATTCATTTATCTATTAAAATCAATATTTTTTTTTCTTTCACGCCTCCTCCCCCTCAAGTGATCTTCCTCCCACCCACTCTCTCTCCTACCCCCTATTTGTCTCCTCTCTTACTCGTGCTCCCCTTTTCCCTCGTTTTTATATACATTACTTGTTTTCTCTCTTTATCCTTCTCATCTCCAGAGTTTTGAAACTACTGAAAACGGAACTACTGAAAACCACCGTCATCGATTGTCACTACCAGTGATTGCAATGCCATTCGCTTGGACGTTAGCAATTTTTCAAAATCAATATATATGAAATGAGAGATAAGAAAAAATAGTAAAGTTTAAAAAAATTATAAATTAGATAAAGCAATAAAAGTAAAATTAAAAAAATTTGTATAATATAATGGTAAAATAATAGTAATATAATATTAGATAAATTATAAAAACTTATTAAAGAAATTGTTAATAATATAGATCAAATTATAATTATAACTAAATTTTAAGAATTTATCTATTATTTACCCTTTATTATATCATGCAAGCTTGTTCTTATTCTATATTATATAAAAGAAGATGGAGTATATATAACATAGATTAACTAGTTAATTTTCGGGATATTTTCACATGAAACAGAAAAATTATACAAAATTATACATTTTACTAATATTCTTCAAAAATTAGATACAACAAACATAATTTTTTAAATATTATACACTTCAAGCCTGCAATTAAATTCTTTGAGCATCAAATCTGGATAATTTATTTTCATTAGTATCTAAATGAATTTTTTTTATTTCAAAATTTATTAGCAAATTCAAAATTTCCAGCTAACATCAAATTTTTTTCTTCCTCTCCTCTGTAATTTTAAGTGTTATATGTAATTTTTTGAGAATATTAGTAAAATGCATAATTTCATATAATTTGAGTTTATAAATTTTATTTTAATTCAAAACTGGGTAAATTACATCAGGGTATCTTTGTTCTGGCTCTCATTGTGAATAAATCTCAAGCGCTTCAGTGGGACTAAATAATAAAATATTAATAATAGTTTTAAACCCAACTTTGATAAACTTCAACTTGTTCATAAATTAATATTGTCAAGTAAATATTTCATTAGATATAATATGCAATTTACGCTAAATATTTTTTTTTGTACCATTTGCTTGCAACAATTTATTTTTTAATTTTATTAAAATTAAATTTAAATAAAGTTATTTTTTATTAGAAATAGTGAATGATAAGAAATAAAATTAATTATTATATTGAAATGCGTAAGGAATGTAATATTAGTTAGTTATTATTATTATTTTAATTCTAAAGATAATTATTATTTTAATATATATATATATATATAAGATGTGATATAAAATTATTTTTTTATTTTAAATTATATGTATAATATAAAATATAATTAATTTTTAATATTGAATTTTATGTGTGATGTGATATAACTAAATAAAATTAACTTGAGCTAAACAAACATGTTTAACATAAATTTTATAAAAAAGATTTGTGTAGTATAATATATTAAAATCTATGTAACATATATTAAAATATATTAATATAAATTTATGCAATAATAAACATTTGGGCACATAAATACTATTTTTTTGATGCACACATAAATAATTGTTTTTTTATAGAATTCTTGTTAATTTGATCAATAAAGAAAAAATATTTTTCTCTATAAAAAATTTATCATGCTTGTGATTCTCTTGTAAATGAATTAAAAAAGAAAATTAGTGATCTTACTGATATGAATAAAGATCTCTGCATACAAATTGATATAATTATTAAGGAAAATGAATTGCTTAAGGTAAAAAATAAGTTGCATAATTCTAAGACTAAGAAGCATGAAGAAAATAATAGTAAAATTTTTTATTTGAATATCATGCCCTATATTACTTATAATTTTTTATCAAAAATATGAATATATTACTCGTAATGGTAGAATATGAAAATCCATACTTGCATTCGAAAATAAAGCAACTACCAACTGCATAAGGCTAAAGCCCTAACGGCATAACCCTCGAGTAAGTTCCCCGTGGCGCATCGATTGTGATCTCGACCGGAAGTCAGCTGCCCTGTGCCGCCTCCCGCCGCATCTTTATTTCCGGCGTCCAATTCGCCTTTTCGCCGCTTTCTTCTTCCTTGTGACGGTCGCTCTCGCCGCCCTTTTCTCCACTGCGGAGTCTCGCCGCCCCGCAGCCATTATCTAGATACAGGAGGTATTTGGGGCCGCCGTCTTCTCCGTTTCCCCATCATGTTCTCTTCTCCGACGCCACCTTTAGCCGCTGTCTATTCCAATGTGAGCTTCACTTCCTGGCGGACTTCACTAGAGGTATATTTGGCTATTTTAATTGTTAGGCTTGGACATTTGATTATATACAATGTATGGTTCTTCCCTATTTCATTTTTTCCCTGCCTCTTGTCCATTCTGCTAAAGGCAATATCTCTATCAAGGGGATTAGTTTTTTGCTTTTTGCTTTTTGCCACTGTGCAGTAATAGAAGAAGAGCAGCTACAATATTAGGAAATATTCTTTTAATATCTACCCTTTAAAATGTTTGTTTAGTTCATATTATGTGTTGTGTGAACAGAATTTGCATGTTTGTGTGGGTTCTATTATTTGTATACTTGGTAAGGGTTTAATGTTTCTATAGCATTCTATTAAGGGCTTTAATTTTTCTATTTAGTTGATTTTTTAGTCCTTTTTAAGGGATTACACTTAGAATCTGCCAGAGTGTGTCTGTTAAGGAAAAAATTTGCCACATCATCCAAACCTGACACATGACAGATTTAGGCTAATTCATTGTCCGAGCAGATTCAGAGGACCTGTTCGAATTATACCTCAGTGCCGAATAGCTTGGAGACAGTTGAACACTATCAGGTGAACAGATTCTTAGCTAGCAACACTTTCACTTCATAGCCTTGCCCCTATTGTACGGCACCTAGCCTCAGAGTAAGGGGGAGGTATTCGTCATTAGGTCTCGGCCTGGTAGGCGGCATGGGCAGATCGTATTGCCGCCCATCCTGTCTAGGTTTTACACATTAACGAGGACCATCAAATCCTACTTAATATCACCTCGTCTAGTTGTTTCGCCTTGATCCACTAGGAGGATGCAGTCATCGTTACTTTGCCAACGATTGAGAATAAAGTGAAGAGCAAGACTCAGAAATAAATTCACTTTCTTTCGCATTGCATTTATCAATCTCATTATATCATCGTCATATGTTATAAAATTAACATCAATTGATTACGTATATCGTAAAACTCAATTGCACTTAAAAGCAGTATAATTAATTTATCATAATCAACCACCTCATATAAGAATGGTATTGAATAATGATAAAATCATTCAAGCACGAGGAATGAGTCATAGCCACAGAATTAATAATATATAACTCAAAATATAATATTTTATCTTTGACAAATTAATTTATAACACATTAGAGTAGGTCTACCTACTTTTGGTTGTCTGACAACCCATTTTCAACAAAAATACATGAATTTACATTTATTTCTTTTTAATTATTTAGCTTTTATTTCACTTATAACTCTAGTTTTTTTCTTTGTACTTAATAGTTAATTATAAATATTAGGGCAATTACACCCAGGTCCCTGAGTTTAAGGGTTATTATCACACAGGTCCACAATTTTAAAATTATAACATTGAGGTCCCTAGGTTTTCAAAAATTATCATCTGGGTTTTTTTTTTATTTTTTATTATTACAAAATTATTAAAATTACCATTATACCCTTACCCTCCCTCCTTCCAACAGATCCGGCAGCCGCGCGCCCCTGCGCCGCCGTCGCGCGGTCGTTGTGGCGCGATGCAGCCAGCGACGCGCGACGCTGCCGGCGACCCGGCGCCTCGCGCGGCGCTCCCGGCGGCCTCACGCGTAGCATGACCACGCGGCGGCTGGTCTCGCGGCGCTGCGCGCGACACGCCGGCGACCGCTGCGCGCGCAGCTGCCGTGATCAGGCGCGGCCGCTCGGCCTAGTGCAGCCGCGCGTTACGTCTCGCGGCCCGAGCTCTGCGCCGGCTGCGCTGCGAGGCCGTGCGCACCGACCGAGGCCTCTGGCTTGCGTGCGTGGCGCCGGCGCGCCGTGCGAGCCGCCGGTCCGCCGGCAGCGGTCGTCGGCTGCTCGCGCGGCCGCTGCGCGCAGCGGTCGCCGGTTGCATCGCTCACAGCCGCCGGCAGGGTCATGCGGCCGTGCGAGGCCGCCGGAGGCGGTGCAGGACTGCGCGGCTGCCGGATCTGTTGGAGGGAGGGAGGGTAAGGGTATAATGGTAATTTTAATAATTTGGTAATAATAAAAAAATAAAAAAAGGACCCAGATAATTTTTGAAAACTTAGGGACCCTAATGTTAAAATTTAAAATCATGGACCTGTGTGATAATAACCCTTAAACTCAAGGACCTGAGTGTAGTTTGCCCTAAATATTATTATCATGTATAAATTTGTTGTATAGCTCTTTCATAAAATGATTAAATTTGATTTACTTTCTAATGATACTTCAGTCGTGTGTGTATATATATATATATATATTCCATATCTTTATAATTTTCGCTACACAAATATAATGTTATTGAATCAATATTATGATTTTTGCTATAATTTTGTTAATTATCTCTTAATTTCTCACTATTCACTTATATGCCAGTAATTCAAATTACATTTCACTATTATCCCCCTGCCCTTCCTTTCTCTTGCACATATGAATGCTTGAGCTATGCACGCAAGGTTTAAATGAGATGGGACATCAATAGTAATTTTTCCCTTCCATCCTACAAATTCATGAAAGTATGAGATATAAAACTTTAATTTAAGATTACTATTGATGTTTCCCTCACTCCACATCTCACCCATTCATTGTAAGCACACGGTATAACACATTACTATTAAGTATCACTTACTCTTGCTAAGCGTGAGCTATATAGCACAGCCTTTGAGGTAAGGGAGAGATATTAATGATAATTCTTCTCTCTTCCTCCTTCTGCTCTCAAAAAACATTCAATCTATACATTAATGAGGTTTAAACTATTGTTGATATATCACTCTTGTTGAATGCGTGAGTTTTAATGTATTTTTGATACTTAAACTCTGTGATTTATTAGAAGCGTGAGCTATAGCATGTGAATTTTAGATTACTTTTTTGTATCTCCCATTTTCTTTTACCAGGAAGCATTAGCTATTCCTGAGTTGAGAAAGAGAGAGAGATTAATAATAGTTTTTTGTTCTTCCCTTCTCACTAAAAGCATGAGCTAAGCATAAGTTTTTTTTTTTTTTTTTTTTTTGATTTTGAGCTAAGCATGAGTATGAAATTACTATTATTGATGCTTTCCTCTCACCTTTCCTTTCGCTTTTGTTGACATTGTGGGATGTAGTACTCATGCGTTAAATAACCATTTTCTTCGTCTGTTCATCCCATAGCAGACGTGTAAGTTGCAACCCAAGCTATAGCATGTAAGTTCAATAATCTCTCCCTTCTCCTTACGCATTAAATTTTGCCTTTTCACCGCACATAAGTTGAAAAGAAGGGAATGAGAAACTAATAGTAAATCCTCCTTTCATCTTTTATTAATATCTATCTATTACTGTATATTAAAGATATGGACCAACAAGCAGGTTAAATTTTACCTTTCCCATTTTACCTTTTAAAGTTTTCAAAATTACTGTTATGGTCGCCTGTTTATTCGATTTTGCACTTTATATTTTCTTTAACTATGGTTGTAACGGCTAAAGTAGGTTAAAAAAGTGAAAAGATAGATTAAAATGTAAATTACACTAAGCTCTCAGAGAGGACATTTGTGAGAGAGAGAAAGAAAGGAAATGGAGAAAGAGCGCCATCTGTGCTTTGCAGAGATAAAATACATGGGCGGGAGAGAGAAGAGAGAGAACGAGAGATAGAGAGAGAAAATCCTAGGCACAATTCTAATTTTGGTAGCTTGGGGTTCGCATTAGCAAACACCCAAATGCATCAGCTTGGTATCAGAGCCTAGGTTCATCTTAGGTTTGCATTTAGTTTTAGGTCCATTTTAGGTTTGAATTTTAGTGTACCGTGTCGACCCATAGTGGCATACGTTTTCGAGACAATGATGAATTCGAAAATATTTCTCGTGATCTTATATTACAGCTTCAGGAACAAATAAAAAATTTAATTAATGAAGTGTCAGCCTTGAAAGTTAGTAAAGTCATTACCCCAAAAATACCACGTGTTACTTTTAGATTCTCGAAAGTCTTAGTTGCAGCACCTGTCCAGTTAAACTCCCTTCTTCAAACAATCACTGATGGGTGCAGTTATAGTGCTAAACTCCAAGGCATTCTTCAGTAACATATGGTATTTTTTGGGGTAGTGGCTTACAAACTTTCAAGGCTGTTATTTCATTAGTTAAATTTTTAATTTGTTCTTGAAGCTGTAATATAAGATCACAAGAAGTATTTTCGAATTCATCATCTCGAAAATGTAGGCCACTACGGGTCGACATGGTAGGCTAAAATGCAAACCTAAAATGGACCTAAAACTAAATGCAAACTTAAGCACTAACCCAAGAATGAAAGATGAACCTAGGCTCTGATACCAAGCTAGTTCAGCTGGGTGTTTGCTAATGCGAACCTTAAGCTACCAAAATTAAGATTGTGCCTAGGACTAATTTTATTTGGAAGGATGCTAAGGGACCTAAACATGCAAATTAATTTAACTATATAATACTGAGGAGATCGAGCTAAAGCTCTCTTAATTATACTAATGCAGTCACACAAAGATTTTATGAAATTTTCTTCAGTTAAATAGTAATGTTCTAATTAAATTCAATAAACTCACTGTGATAAGATAGAAATCTACCAAATTACTAAGAAAATTAATTGCCAATCCATATAATATGATTATCTGATATGAAGAATAATTAATACTAATATGAGAACGATAATCTTAAGCATCAGCCTTCATACTACATTGAGAATGAAACAATCATGAAAACAGAGAATGAAATATTTATAATATTTTATTTTAAGCTGGTAGTTGAAGGTCGGATCCATGATATATATATGTTATGAGCTTCAACAGCGGCTTGCATTGGATACAATTAAGACAGAATCAAATCTAGTACAAAAAAGGAAATTAGATTGCACGATAAATCAATAAGAATTAACAGGGATTTAGCTTTCAGGTTATGTTTAGATAAGGAATGCATGACAAACTTAATTTTTTGACTGACAGTGAAAATAAGTGGAAAATAAAGAAGCTCTTACTCAACTCAAACTCTAGTAAAAATTTTACCACAAGTAGCCTCCTTTCACAATCCTAAGCCCTAGCTTTATAGAAGAGGATAATGGGGAGTTGCCGGTTGAGCGCGACGTTAGCGGGGACCTTCACACATACCGGAGAAGCTGATCATGAAGGATGGCGTGGCCGGCGAGGAGAACCGCCGAATCCGGTAGAATCAGCGCCGTGGATCGAGGAGAAATTTTTGCGTGCACCGGTGCACGGTACACCAGGCCAATGAGCACACGACACGTGGATAAAAATGGTCAGACGTGCTGATGTGTCGTGTGCTCATTGGCCCGGTGTACCGTACACCGGTGCACACAAAAATTTCTCGTGGATCGAGACCTAGCGAGCTGCAACCTCAAGCAACGCTAATGGCTTATATATCTAAGCTGAAAACATTTTTAAGGATTTTAATGGGAAATTATTATTTAGCTTGCAACTTTCTTCTCTTTTACAAATAGGTTTATTCCCTTTTTAAAAGCTTGACTAACCCATAAATGATTCAAATTGGACTCAAATCGAACCCAATTTGATTCCAATTGAACATTTCCGACTCAAACTAACTTGTATTGAAAATAAAATATATACAGAACTTATAAGTGGGCATTCCCACCGAAATAAAAAATATAATGCTCGACTCATAACGACTCAAATAAAATATGCAGAAATAAAGACAACTATATACAAGATAATAAATAATTATAATCTACGCTCGAGGTCGTAGATTATAACGAAGTTCCTGGTATGCAAATGATTACTATGTAGTTTCTACATTTATTTGTATGACATCTTTAATGTGTAGCCATTATTATGTGTTGTTATTTGTCATTTTGCCTTTTGATTATTTGTAGTTTTAGCATTTAGTAAGATTAAATGAAAGGTAATATGGGGTTCAGACTATTTTGGACCTTTTTTCTTCAAAATAATTTTATTACTCCTGGTCACTGCCAACATTTTTTGAGTCTCAGTTTTTCATCTAATTTTTAATTTTCTTTCACTTAGCGGTAAGGATTGAATAAAATTCACCTCTAGCTTGACCTATACCAAATAGTTGAAGATGATCCAGTTAGTTAATAATACTTATTAAAGTCATCTCAAACTACTGGAGAATGACTCGAACATCTATGAAAACAGTCTATAAGATACTCGTTTTGAAAAAATATTATTGGGTGTGGCACGTGGAACATGTCAACCATTTGCTTGAGAATAGCGATCTCGCATGTAGCTGGCGGACTTTACACTTGACAGCAAGTAGACAGAGTGTGAGGACCAGATGGTTTGGTCGCGCCAAATGAACAGCTCCTGCAGTCCAATTGCCTGGCCGGACAATCCGGCCAAATCGAACGGTCTTGTTCGCTCCATCCCATCACCATCAAGCGCAGGTTCCACTATTAGCACACGACACATCGGATCTGCAAGTGAATGATTAACATGTTTCACATGCTGTACTCGATAATTTCTCCTTTCTAACACTCGTTTCCAAGAGTAATATCAGGATTATCCTTTATGCAAGCTGAAACTTTTTTTTTTTTTTTGATTCTCAGCTAAAACTTAAACAAGCACGATTGCTCATTCTCTCTCAAATCACAAATGTGTAACTAACATCGGAACCGTTTCGTTTCTCACACGTATCATGTACGCTTTACTTGTATCAACTGTTGAGTCAGCTGCTGTAAATATAAGTAAAACTATCATTTTCTTCGAATCAATTTTCAGGTCATGGATATGAAATCAAAAACTGTTCAGGTTGCATCTTTCAAAAAAAAATTAACTTTCAAAAAAAAAAACAACTGGTTGAAATAATCCGAACTAATTTCAATCATATGAACAAAATCTTGCTGGCTTATTGCAAAAATGTTTTTCATAACATAGCAACAAAGATGATAATTTTGGCAGGATAATAGAGAAGAGAAGTTTGGGTAACATAAACTTGCATTGCTTTGCTCACAGAGTTCAGCTAGGTGACCAAAATGTTAATCACTGAGATGGCCGCAAACTACATTACACAAATGGTAATAATGAAAAGAGTGAAAACTACTCATGAATTGATACAAACCTAATGAAAAAAGCCAAAAAAGAGGATATTGTTGAATAAAAGCTGGTTGCACAACCAAAATTTGAGACGATCGGTAAAATTGTAACGATTGCTCATTCATTTTTCACAGAACGAAGCAACAACAAAATCTGGATAGCTTCAACTATTTCTTTTAGCAGCCATGTTGAAATGTCGGCGACCCTTTCTCTTCAAGTTAGTATTGGGCTTGTCTTTCTCATTGTCGCGCTTTCTTTTCTGCCATCTTTTTCGTTTTTTGACCTGTTTTACTTCGTTATGATTTGGTTCATTATCTTTGAATTCATCTGGAGAATCATTGCTGGCCATTTGGTTACTGTGGCCGTAAGCGTCATCATCACCATCATCCTCATCGAGATCATCTTCATCTGAACTTAAGACAAGGTCCTCCACCACATCTTCATCCACTGCTAGGTCAAACTTCAGCTTGCTATCCTGCTTCTTTGATGACTTTAGTTGCAGCTTGGTTACCCTGTAATCATAACCCAATAAATGAAATAAAAGTTAGAAAAAGGTTTTGGGAGATCTACAACATGCAGTAATAGCTTGTCTATCAAAATTAACAGGAATTACGTTGTACAGATCACTAAATTTGTATATTCCAACTTCAACATAATTAAAAAGAATGTACAGCATAATAATTGATATTTTGCATGATGGTATGTAAATACTCAACATGTGAAAACTTATTAAATTGGTATTAGTCAAATCTCTTAAATTCTAATGCAGGAAAAGTAAGCAACAGTAAAACAATTATAACAGTAAAAGTGGAAGCATGTAAAATGTAATATTTAACTGCTTGAGCGCAATTTAGATACAAATTCTTTAAATTTCAATGCTAGTATGTGAATATATAAGATCCCTACGGCATGCCTGTATGTAAATCCACAAAAAATTGTTTTATAGGTAAGATACAAAGTGATTAGTAGTGGACATACTTGGGCTTCTTCTCAGGCATCCAGGATGAGCTAAACACAGTAGCACCCTCTTCTTCGTTGCCTTCAATTTCTTCATCGTTATTTACAGAAAACTTGCTGCCGAATACTGAAGATTCAGCTCCCACAAAAATACTGTATACAGATGTAGGCGAGTTTATCAGTAGGGGAAAAAATGAGGGAAGCTGAAGTCTTAACAAGCATTTTTTGGAGTCAAAACAATAAGAACATAATTTACATAGCCACTAGGCTTAGTACAAAGTTAATTCATAATCATAATAACTTTTTGTAACATTTACTGTTTATTCAATCTGTGCACGAATAATCTATAAAGAATAATAAAGCACAAAGATTTAACTACATAAAATATAACCATTATAACAACACATAATAAAGATTGCATGCATAAAGTTAATACTTAATAGACTATAAAGGTGCTGCAAACATTCAGCAAAAGAGGCAACGGCGTGTATGCATATCAGGCATGGTTATGTCAATGAGTATGGATACAATAATATACTCATCTGGCTATGCTTGCACACATAAAATTAACAATCAAGCAAGTTCAAACTTAAATATTTAGTGAGCATGATTCATTTCAGAACTTGTATGGCCCTTTTTAGATGGATCATATAAGAATAGGAGAGCCCTAATCTACAAGAGAATAGTAGATTTTTTTCAGCATGCAAAGGAGTCTGCTAATGAGAATTTTACTAACGAGAATCTTCTTCATTTTCTATTCTCATGGACTACCTATTTGTAATCATAATGTTAAAACAAAAATATTGCCTCGTATCTGGGATGTCCACGCGGCAATTACCTGTAGTAGAGAGAGAACCAGAAAACGCGATAAAAGACGAACAATTTGGTCAAAGATAACTGTTCAGTTAGTGCTCTAACGAACTCCAATTAAAGGTTGGCAGACTACGCGAAACCGTCTTAAGTTAAGGGATCCTCTGTCCTCGAGATGGTTGTGGCCGCTACCCCTCTGTCTGCTGCCATAACTTCTAAAAGGAGAAAAATGGACAAGAAGCATCATCATCTTAGATTGCAAAACCAAATGGGAAGGCAAAATATCATGGCACCAACTTTACCCAGCCATAAATAGAAAGAGAAGCAAGAGGAATGAAGGAAATTCAGTTAAGGACTTCTCATCCTTTAAAGCTTCATCTCTAAACTCCCATGGTAGGTGATTCCATGGTGAAAATCTGTCCATATGCAAAGGGATTGCCTAAGAAACGACCCAAGAAACCAAGTGTTCTGGCAAATTCGATCGTACACTCATCATCTCCTTTTCCCCATTCCCCCCATTGCTTCTGTGATTTTTCCTTTTCCACCTACTCAAGGAGTTCAACTCAAAATCACTGAACCCCTTTAACCATTTAGTGGATTTAAAACTGCCAGTATGTCATTGGTTTTCTCCCGGTCACTCGAGTTCCATGTAAAAAGCATGACCTATTTTCTTCTTTATCCTCTCATCATTTTCTCAATAGTTCAATGTCAACTAAATCTAATAACTTGGCCCAGAGATCAAAGATCGATCAAAAGTTGAATCGGATTTTAGACTAAATTGAGATCGACTCGATCCAAGCAAGAATATATGAAAATTACCTCCATACTACAATCATGGTGTGTCCACTGTAACATTTTTTAAAGTTTATGATGTGCATAATATAAAAAAGTGTGCCATGTGTAATTTATCAACCATGAATAGGGAAAATTAACTGTTAGTAATTAACTGTTCTTTTTAATTGCCAAAGCTAATATTCTAAAATTCTAGACATCTTTGTTCTCCAGTCTAATTTTTTTGATAAGAAAGCTCTTAAATTTTCATTCATGATTGTTCCTCAGCTTCGTCAACCTAAACACGACACTTCAAGGGAAAGAATATTATGACCATAAAAAGGAACTTGATTTTTAACTTAAAAATAAATAGAGTAAAGATTCTCATAGAAGCATTAATAGAGAGAATTTAAAGATTCTCATAGAAGAATTGATGTGGAAGTTGCTTCTATTTGCAAAGAAGATTGAAATGGGTACTAATTGCCTGCAGGTGTTTTCCTAGCTGGTATGGACATCATAATGAAGTGGATGAGTTCACAAACTTAAGACGCCTAACACGATGCCAGTTCATTCTACATTTGTCAAAGTTAGTTGTGCATGGATAGTGTTACAGAGAATGCTTTGTATAAAATCAGAATCCAAAATGCAGTTTCATTGTTTATCATCACACCAATCCTTGTAACAAAAGTACTACCAAACACCAATTTGAGTATTCCATACGTCTTAACTTTATTGTAACTTGAAATCCTAGATAGGCAATTACAGGAATCAAAATGCTATCCAAGGACTGCCATCTCCGAGTATCCAACAAGAGCAAATACTTGCATCACCATCGTTCCTAGAGCAAAATATATGCCAATGAAGATTAGTCAAATGACTGACCTGGATTCCACCATGGAACTAGCTCTCTGTTGAGCTCTCTGGTGCAAAATAGTAACATATTGCATTAAAGGGGTACTTTTGAACTCCTCAGCCTATTGCACACAAAATGTTCTCAGGTTTTCAAAATAAATAATGCAAACACGGAGCAGAAAAGTGAACAATATCCATGCCTCTACAAATGATGTTGCCTCTGGATCATTCGGGGAAAAATTGATCCCAGCACGTTTTGAGTTAGCATACTCACAATTGGCTTCCAACTATCAAAAAAAGGTAAAACAATATGGGTGCACACAATGTCCTATATTTCAATCTTGATGTGACATGATGCATAACAGGCTTTTAAGTTGGCCAAACATACCTGACATACAAGTTCTTTAACTTCTCTTCGAAACCTATCAGCTTTGGTTGTTTTGCAAAATCTTCGCAACCGAACAAGTGGAATAAAAGATAACTCAAAGAAGGCAAGAGAACAGCTCCACTGTGCTAAATGCACCGCAAGTTCTTCAACCACAGAATATATACATTCCTCCTGAAATGCACGTGTCTTAAGTGTAGCCTTGTCCAACTGCAAAAAAAAATTGAAAAAGAGCTTAGACCTATGCAGTCAACCGATCAAACAACCACCAGAAATGGCCCAACCTGTTTTACACCAAGCATATCGACACCTTTACCAACACCTGTTGGAGGCCTATTCAATTCCTTCATATCCAGCATATCAAGCAGAAGTGTAGAAAGTGGTATAAAAGCATCAGTAGCACCAGCTAGGTGGTTGAGCATTTTAATGCATCGCAGCCGAAGTGGAAAATACCGAGCAGTTGGGACTAAATTAGCCACCCCAGATAATATTTGACTAAGGGGATATGCTAAAGGTCCAAAATCAGCTCCTGAATTGTATGTAGATATAACTTTCGTCCATAATTCAAGGCAAAAAAGAAACTGCCAATTATAAACTTTCTGGTACGTTTTCTGTTAAACAGTAGGACTTCATTTACCATCAGAAAAGTAGGACTTCATTATAATTAGAATAACAAATCACAGTAAGAACTAAATTATACAACAATAGCAGCTGCACGATGTAAAATGCTTATTCAAGAATAAAGATGAATAAAATAAAATAAAAAATCTCATGGAACTGCATTTAAATTATTATTTTGAGGCCATAATGGGAAAAAAATAAAACCTAAATTCTAGTCATTCCTTGATGAAATAACCCATTAGTGAACAAGTAAAAGGAAAAGTGCAGGGATGGATAACAAGCTGCTCAGCTTTAATCATGTACAAAAGTTTTAAAAAGAGCAAACTATCTGACTGATACAGCTGCTTAAAAAGTATAAAATCTGAGGGTTTATACATATAGCAATCAGACTGCAGCGAGCTTCTATCAGATCCTCTACTGTAAGACAGTAAAAAAGGCATCTAGCTTTAAATTGTTAAATCAAGAATTAAGCAATCAGCAAAGAATAGAAACCTATTTACCTAAACATTAAACAATGAAGAATAAAGAGGCTAGACATACTTAAGGAACCTTCCCCTCCCTTTTATCGAAAAAAGGAACACAGGTTCATAGGTGCCTGTGCTTAAACTTCCCTTTTCTCAACAAATGGTCAAACAACCAGAAAGCGTTTCCATTAGCTTCCAGTTGCTGTGGATGAGATAAAGAATGCATCATGATATAAGGAATAAAACAATAGATGAAGCCTAGGGGGACCGCTACAATTAGCTGGGGTTTCAAATGGCAAGCACAGAAGCACTTGAGGAACTAGGACTTCGTGCCAAAGAGATCTGTTGTTTCAGTGAATAAATGCCTACCGATATTTTCAAAATAAGAATAATAATAATGATAATAATAATAATAATAATAATAATAATAATAATAATAATAGTAAATAAACGCCTACTACTAGCCTTCAATAACTGTCATTCCAATTGTAGAGAGGTCAGCATATGCACAATTTCACAACATGGTTTTACATAATATCATTGATTAAGCATTCCTAAAGAAGACTTCTATTAGAGAATCCAACACATTAATAATCCTTGAAATATGAAGGTGATGGGGAAAACAATGGAGATGCTGGTTATGTAAATGAAAATAGATGGTCTTGCAGATATCGACCACCTCTTACAGTCTGTGTAGTTTGACTTTCAATAACATTAACCAAGCTGTTTAGGAGGAATTACAATATTAGGTCATTACCATTCACTGTTAATAAAAGAACAAGGAAAATGGATAGTATGAGGACTAACAGGAATGAAAAGAATAATCACCCACTGTACATTATGACGCAGGTTCAAACAAATTTATTTGAGATCTGCTTTAAGAATCCAATTATGTAAGCCACTCGACCTAATTGTCAGGATAGGTAAATTGAGCTTTACAATGTGTAACATGATTCAAAATTAACTACTACAAAATAGACCAATTCAACATTTGTTCTGATTTAACTTCACTATTATCTTTAACAATAATACTTCAAATTTAAAAGCCAAAATAAAGCTTAATCTATAATATAGCTCCAATGCATTATTGGAAGTTAACAACAAGAAAAAACTGGACCTAGCACCAATTTTGGAAGACAGAATGGATAAGGTCGGAGAAGAAAGAGCTATGCCATGGAGCCAAGATAACAGATATATTACAAATGTGCCCCAGACTTTGCTAATTTAGTAGTCTCACTTTCATGGAAGTGATTAGTTTCACTTTCACTGTGGTTTTCATTAGTATGTTTTGTGACCTAATAGTGCTGTCAATGCCTAGTGTCACACAGCATGATACGGCATTTGATGCTAGTGTATGTTTTACATGAACAACAGCCTTGGGCAACCTCTTTGGTTTTCTTCTAAATCTTCTAGCCATGCATTTTTTTTATTCAGTTAAACTAAATTTATTTGAACTTATGAACATATTGACGTTGATCAGACCCTATTCCTTGACCATTCTGTCCCTGTGCGTTAATCTACCTTTGGTCTTTCTTGCTCTTTCACATGCTTACAGGCTGCAGCATCTAAATAAATTTATACTAACCATCTTCAACATTGCATCCCCTAAAATTTGTTCTATATCCAGAAACAACACATTGAAGAAATTTTAAAGGCAATTAGCATGATAAATAGAAAAATAAGGTTGATCCAGAAACAGAGTATTATGACATTCAGTAACAACAAAAATTAAGACATGCTTAAGTAGTTTTGCTTTAGCAAAGACAAACCTCCACTTGTTTCTTTGAACTCTTATTGCTTTCCTGGTAATTCTTCTCTTTCTTTTTGTCTTTTACAGCCTTTCGGAAGGAATAAGAACGCTAGTTAGTTAATGCGTAGACAGTAAAGATAGCGTATTATGGCCTCCAAGACAGCGTATTATGACTTCAAAAATTAGGAAAAACTGTTTAGTAACAAAAACATTGCGAAGTGGTGAGTTTGACACTACCTTAGGACCCCTTTCGGTGAGAGCACCATGCAATATTATTGCTAGTTCACGAATAGAAATGAAGGCATGTTGATAGGCAGTTATTGGGTCCAAGCCATACAGTTCACTAACACAATTTCCAAGAAAATTAATGTACTGTAGCTTTGATTTAGTTATGTACTTTGGTAATTTACAATTCATCACATAGGCCTTATAAAGGCCCCTAAGGCATGAATCAAGACAATCAGGGCCAAGTCGCACACACAAGTCTCTCAAGAATAAAAATGAAACAACTGGAAGTGCACCTCTTCCTGTAGCCCATGTATGAAGCACAACCTAAAAAAATAAAACAAGGAAATACTTTAACATGATGTCAACGCAAATAAAAAGAAATACTTTAACATGATGCAATAAATCATTAACTGATATGTCAGCCAAATGGACAGTACAAGTTAGGACAAAGGTACAATGGTATATACAAGGAACAATCTAAGTTTTCTATTACCCTAATATATTTTCTTAATAGTGAAGGAAATGCTGCCAAAAACACTGCTGATGCCTTGATTCTTTTCAATGTGAATGATATCATCTGTTCATCAGTCATTTCTATCAATATATGAAGTGTGTTGCCAAGATATAGCCTCATTAAACTACCATGAGCCTTCCAAACATTAGTGGTCATCAAATCCATGATAGTTTCCTTCTTTCCTCCAGTGCCTGGGGCTTCTAACAATTCACGGAGAATTCCATCCATCTCATTTAGAACAAACACCATAATTTTATTAAACACACTACTGGAAAGTATAGCAAACTTCTGCCCAGATCCCTCTTCAGCGTCATCACCATGATGACATGCTGCCCTATAAGCTCGAAGCACTGATCTGATAGAACCAACACTCCTTTTCGTTTTGATCGCAGTACACCAGGAATCCACCTTTGTAGTTGTAATTTTTTTGCGGGATGGTTCCTGTAGTTTCTGTGTTGTAGGCTTAGATTTCACATTCTCAAAATCAGCTCCATTATCATCCTTCAGGAACAAAAGAAAAGGAATATTTTACAAATCTCAGGCTTCAAAGTGCTGCACTCAATGAAATAAGAACTGAAAACAAAATGTTTACGTTAACATCTTCATCATTGAACTCCAAGAGCTCTTTATCATGCTCCTTCAGGTAGTCATAAAATTCGGGATCCTGCAGTCAAGGAAACCAGTACAGGGTGAACAACAGAAGAGACGTGATTCATTGAGCTACAGGCTTAATTATAAGAGAGATTCCATGTTTAGCTTTGAATCTAGAGGTAAATGTTGATAAGGTGAAGATGTTAAAAAAGAGATCCAAAACAAATTACAGCAAATTCTAATCATCCACATTCTATGAATTGGCCTAAGGGAATGGCATAGAGAAAATCCTAAAAGCTTTCAATTGAGACTCTGCGATCAGCAAAGAACCTTGAACTATCAACATTGACGTTAAATGATCTTGAAGCAAAAAGGTCATATCTCAACCACCCAAGGTTCCCAATGAATCCCAACCAAAAAAAGAAAACTTCCGAATAAAAGATGAAAAACAGCGCACAAGTACAATTATAAGAAACACTTCCTATTTCCTCCTAATGCAAAGATTCCTTATACTATTATAAAAAAACATTATGCGGGGAAAAGTAACAGTTGGAAACAAGTTTCTTGGATCAGTATTAGGAGCACAAAAATCAAGATGATTCAATGACAAGACTTCCAACAAACTAAATATTTCCATTGCTTTTGTCAATTGCTTAGCTTGGCCACGTGGAGGAAAGAACAACCTTTTCTTGGAGCCTTAGTAATTGCTTCACATGCTCCACAGCTTTTCTTCTAGATTTAGACAAATTCTTTCCTGCTGTAGTGTTGCTTTTATCTAATTATGTGGACTGAGCATTAGTTTCACTTCAAAGAAAAATCATGTTAAAGATAAAGAACAGTTTCATCTCACCAGAATCCTCCACATCCGACATTTTTTACAGTTGATAGATCTCAAGCTCAAAGTTTTCTCCCCACTTCATCGGATATGAATTGAAATCATGTAAAAAGGTCAATACATATAGATGATAGAAAATAAACACCACATAACTTTAGCATTCAACACACAGTTCCAAAGGACTTACAGTGCAAATTTAAACAAACTATCAAGCCACATTGAAAATTCTGTTCAAAAAAATTTAATAAAACCTACAGAATTGACATGAGATATAGAAGTAATCTTCTCATGAAATATGTAAAAAATATTGAAGAAAAACTCAATTCTTAAATCAAAACATGATATGTGGAAAATGGATAAAAGCTTGCGAGTAGAAGCATAATTAAAATGTTTAACCAAAGTCCAAATCTAAAGGAAAGATTGAGAATAACCCCAAATAAACAGAAATCCATAGCCATAGTTTGATCGCAATAAAGTTAGTTAAGAGTAAAATCCACAGAAAATCCAAGTAGGATGGGCTGAGTTATTTGGCAAAACTCCTAAACCACTCCATTAGTCCCCATATGGACCCCATACCCATTTTCAAATGGAAATTGCACAAACACAACATACTCAACATTCAGAACGCATACCTGAAGGACATACTCCATTGAAAAGCAGTCAGATAGACCCACTTACAACTAATATCAAATTGATTTGTTAGGCTGACATTATATATATATATATATATATATATATATATATATATATATGAGTTTGGACCAGCTTGTGATTTAATAGGGCCATCTCAAAATCCCAAAAGGGAACTCATTTAGAGCTTTTTTAATTTTCTCTATCATGCAAGTGCATAAATAAGCAACTAGGCAACCACTTGATCACTGTACTGTTAGATATTTTCATAGAACTATATACATACATGTATACAGCATGCATGCATATTATATATACTACACATACTAGATCTCATGGTAGCCATAAAAACTTGAAAGAAGTTTCCATCCAGAATGTTGGAATCATGATATGAATCAAAATTCTTTGATCAAATTTCCAGCTGGCTCAAAATAAGGGTGAATTTTGAGCTTCACAAGTGTAAATCCATCTCATGCTACATGCACCCCTTCAATATTTTCACTAAATCAAAATGACACCATTGTTTTTTAAATGTAAATTGTTATGGGAAATCATTCCCTCATGATCGATGACCTACTGAAGGAAGAATGAAGCTTCTATGTCCTAGTAAAATGAAGGTCTATGGTTAAATAAAGCTACCTTTTTCAAGAATTTTCGTTCACTTTTGCTGAGTGAATGACATCTTGCTGAAGTAGACATAAAAAAGGGCAATCTTGATTGTAGAACAAACGAAAATGAACTACAGTGTCATACTGGTTAGTGAAGATGATAACCGAACCATCATATAAGTAAAGTTGATATCGAATAAATTAAAGAAATGATATGACAATGGAAATAACAAGTGTGACCTTATAGAAGGAAGACTGTGGGTAAGACAAGTGGACACAATGCAACTGTGTAGAAGATGGAATTAGCAATGGCAGAGGCCAAGGAGAACAGGGAAGATGTTAGCAGCTATCAGAGACAGTGGGGATGTCAGAGAAGACGCTAATATAGGGAACTGAGGAGGTCACAATGTTGTGCATAGGTGGGTCAAAACTAGGGTCGAAAGTCCTTGATCCAAGACCACTCAGGCTCAACCGTAAGGAAACTTAGGTGAGGCACACAAAATTTGTAAATTTACTTCCAAATCCTTAAATTTTAATTTTAATTCAGTTTGGTCCCAGGTATTTAATCAAAAGTTCCAATCAACCATTCAGTTGATTTCTTAAAAAAAAACATTCAATCAATTTTAATCAGATTTTAACTTGATGGATTAATTTTAACTACAATATTTTTTATTTTTAAACTTAACCAATTGGTAATTGGTTATGCACTTAAACAAAGATATAACCAATTCCTTTTGAATCTTTATTTTTCAGAAGAAATCAGCCATGATAATTATGTTCTTTCTTCTTTCTTTCATAATAATCTATAATGTTCTTATCATAATTTGTTGCTTCTCTTTGGAAGAAGATGCATTGACATGGGCTTGAGTCTAGAGAAGGTCATTGAAGGATCTTGCACAAAGAAAATCTATTCCATTACATAGGCCTACTAGAAAGGATCCAAAGATAGCACACAAGGTTTACATGGTTTAGATCCTCCTACGTCTATGGATTAAGCAAAGCAAAAGGTTCCACTACTCCAAAAGGTTCACCGAAGGCAATTATAAGAGTGGATTACAAGGAAGGAGAGGATCTCTCAGGGAACAATTGGACTTAGTAGAATTTATAATGGCTGAGTGATTTTTGACTTGTCCATTTTGGAGAGAGTAAATTCCTATCTATAACTGAGGACAACGGAAACACTAGTGGGGGATCACTGATCAGATAACCAACCACCGGTCATAACTCTCTTGTATATTGTTGTGAGTTCGCCACGTACCTTTGGGATCTATTGGACAGTTGCGTGACTAGCGGTGGGCTGGAAAGAAGTTGAACTATTGGTACAATCGTTGTTCCCACAATGCTGATCAGTTGAGGAGAAGGAGATAATGGTGTGGCAATTACAATGGCAAAAGTTCACAAGTATGTGTATGGACTTCATGGAGCCTAACTCCATGTTTCCAGATTTATAAGAAATTCAAGGAACATCATAGGTTGAGATTTCATTTCCCCGAGTTTTCTTAGTTGAAAGGAGCAAAATTCTGGAACCTTCTTCACGCTCCACAAGGTATGGAATAATGGCTCAGTATAGGCTTGGTTGGTTGAGTTTCTCGGTTTAGAGTTACAGGGATAAGTATCCAAATCTGTTTTGATGCAGTGTAGGGGTCACTATGTAATCCTCAAGGTACTAATAAAAGAATTTGTGCCTAAATGTATAAGAAGGTTCTCTAAACCACTAAATGGACCTAAATACAATAAGTGAAATGTCCTAACTTACAATCTAGAAAATATGTAATGCTAGAGGAAATCAAAATAAGTTGTCATAAATATAAGAATTTGCACATCCACATGAGGTTTCATGAAATTTTCTGAGAAATTCAATGATGTTCTAAGTAAATTCAGGAACCTCGTGCATATAAAACCATAAATCTATCAATTTAGCAAGAGTGATTAACTAGCATGCATCAAAACTTAAACTTTCTACACTTGTGAAACAGACTAGGGATCTTCCAATGTATTAAAAATCAGTACAAAAACTCCAGCAAGTATAGAAATTCTCGTTTAAGTTATACTCAGAAAACTAACCCATGGATTAACAAAGGGCATTAATTTTGGCATCTAAGCATGTTCAGCTCAAAGAAGAAAAGAAACTAGGTTCAGGAACAATAAGGTTTCAATGAAAAAAAAAACTAAGTAATGATTAAATTCTAGCTCTATGTGAACTTAGAAATGACCAAAGAATGCTCACTTTCATTCCAAACTTCCACTTAACCAGAAAATAAACAATAGCTAGTTTTAACGAAACAAAAACCCAATCAGGAGTATGGAAAGGAAATTTACAGAAAACCCTAAACTGCAAGAGGCTCAACGCTTGAGGATAGGACACGAAGCGGCAGAGGGCTGTGACGGATAACCACCGAAGGCTTGAGCTTCAACGCCGTTGAAGCTCAAGCCTTCGGTGGTTATCCGTCACAGCCCTCTGCCGCTTCGTGTCCTATCCTGAACCCCTGCTCCGGAATCGCTCAAACGGGGAACTCTCTCCTATCATCTATCTTTGGAAACTTCAATAATCACCATCATCTCCCTCAGCATACCTCCGCAAGCTTTTATAGAAGAAGAAGAGTGGGGCGGAACCTTCTCTGAGCACGGTCGTGCGGAGCCCGCGGAGTCGATGCGAGCGTCGAGGAGATCGTGCGGCGCAGTGCGCAGAGGCGGCGGAGCGCCGTAGACTAGCCGGCGGAACTTGGCCGAGAACCCTCGACGGGTCAAGCGAACTTAAAATGCCCGCTTTTTTTAATTTAGGGCTGATTTTAATGGCACGTTTTCATTTGGTCCCCATATTAGCAGTTTGCTTTCAATCCAGTCCTGCTTTCGGTACTTGATCTGCTGGATTTCCGATTCAGTCCAAATTTATTCCCAACACACAAATTGAGTATTTACTCCAATATAAATATAATATTTGACTCAATTAATATGTAAGACAAAATGATCATAAATATATATATATGTAATTATTTTATGCATCACATTACAGCTATCACTATCAAAACTCTCAAAGCATATAAATTAATTTTCAACAATAGTCAGAAACAATAATCGCTACACAAGTCAGCATATAGTCAACAATAACATAAGCACCACGACAGCATAAAATACAGTCAGCATATAAGTCAGAACTCAATAATATGCGGAATACTGTAACAATGCGGAAACTGTAGCAGTACAGAAACCGTAACAGTGCAGAAATTGTAGCAGTACACATACTGTAGCAGTGCGCATACTGTAGCAGTACTGTTCTTTTATGCTTTTTTTGCCTATACGCTTTTTTTGCAGTTCCTATACTCAACACACAAATTGAGTATTTACTCTAATATAAATATAATATTTAACTCAATTAATATGTAAGACAAAATGATCATAAATATATATATATATATATATATGTAATTATTTTATGCATCACACTACAACCATCACTGTCAAAACTTTTAAAGCATATAAATTAATTTCCAACAAATTTATTCAAATATACCATTAATTAGAGTATTTCAATGTACTACTAAGTAAAATATTAAAACACTCATAAAAACAAAAACTAAAATATTGAAGTACTTTTAATTAAAAGCTTTGACAATAATTGCAAGAATTGAAATTACATCATTAATAAATTATTTAAATAATACTTCTAAGTTCTTAGTGCATCTAAATTATAGGAATACCATTTATTGTAATATAAAAACTAATTACTCAAAATTATTTGGAATACTGTTTACTAAAGCATTTGAATACTACTTTTAAGTACTATTAATTTGATTCATACTAAAAAATAATTAAATTATTATTTTATTAATATTTAAAATTTATTATAAATTTTAATATTTTTTTCATATTTAATATAAAATTTAATTTAATTTTATATTAATCACAAATTTTAATATTAAAATTAATTTTATTTCGCATTTATATTTTTTAAATATTATAGTGATTTTATATATTATCAAACTCATACAATAATATTTTTTATTTAAAAATAATTTTTTAATTAAAAACTATATATTTATTGAACACAAATAATTATGAAAGTTATATTTTTTTAAAAAAAATTAAAAAAAATATTTTGTACGGCATGAAAATATTATAATAAGACATGAATTACATTTTTATTTTTTTTTATATTGGTGCATTTCATTATTTGTTTTAATAATCAGGAAATTAAATCGCGAGTGAAACGATGATGACTACTGACGTCATTTTTCTTCACCATGCTCAGCTTGGCGAGCTCCTGCCTGCCGGCCGACCCATCTTCTCTTCTCAACAGTCTACCCAAGTGCCGGACGCTACGCCAAGCCGACCAGCTCCACGCCCGCTTCCTCACCGCCGGCCTCCTCCGTCACCGGGCTGCCGCCGCCGCTGTCGTCATCCGTCTCTGCGCCTCCCCCGACCCACCTCTTCGCCTCCTCGCCCGCCGCATCTTGTTGTCCTCCATCTCCGTCGAAAACCCATTCCTATGGAACGCTATCATCAAATCCTCCGCCGACCCTCGCGCCGCTATGCTCTCTTTCGCGCTTATGCTGGCCGCCGGAGTCCCCGCCGACCTCTTTTCCTTCTCTCTCGTTCTCAAAGCTTGCTCCCAAGGCCCCTCTCTTCTCGTCGGCGTTCAGGTCCACGCCGTCGTCCTCAAGGGCAATTTCGCCGCGGAGCTCTACATCCAGAATTGTTTGATCGGATTCTATGCAAAATGCGGCCTTTGTAAGCTTGCTCGCCGGGTGTTCGACAGAATGCCACACCGAGATTCCATCTCTTGGAACTCATTGATCGATGGGTATGCAAAGAATGGAAGAATGGATGCTGCCAATGACCTCTTTAGTCGAATGGGAGATGAACACAGGAATTTGGTTGCTTGGAATTCCATGATAAGCGGATTTGCCGCTTCGAATGATGGGATAGGCGAGGCCAGGAAGCTGTTCGACGAGATGCCTGAGAGGGATTCGGTATCTTGGAACTCGATGATTGATGGGTACGTAAAATTGGGGATGATGAGCGACGCAACTGCTTTGTTTACCATCATGCCGGAGAAGGACGTGATCTCGTGGTCAAACTTGATCGCCGGCTACATGGACGCCGGAGAAGTCCACATCGCTCAAAGACTGTTCGATGAAATGCCTGAGAGAGATCTTATCACTTGGAACATCATGATTGCTGGTTATGTGAAGAACGGATGTTTTCCGGCTGCCTTGCATCTATTCTACCAGATGAGAACTCAAGGCAATCTGGCTCCTGATGTCACCACTCTATCTACTGCTCTATCCGCCATTGCAGAGCTCGGGCGGGTCCGGGATGGCATAGCTCTCCATGAGTATATCGGCAGGAACAGCTTCCCTTTGAATGGGAAACTCGGAGTCGGCCTCATCGACATGTATGCTAAGTCCGGCCATCTGCGAGAAGCTTTGCGGGTTTTTGAGGCTTCAGGCGATACAATCGATCACTGGAACGCGATCATCGGCGGGCTTGCCATCCACGGCCACAGCAAATTAGCTCTCCAGCTTTTTCATGCCACGGCAAGGCTTCCATTCAAGCCAGACGACATCACATTCATTGGAGTTCTGAATGCTTGCAGCCATGCTGGTTTAGTTGACAAAGGCCTGTCATATTTTGAGAGCATGAGAAAGGATTATCAACTGGAGCCCAAGTTGCAGCATTACGGCTGCATGGTGGACATGCTGGGGAGGGCTGGGAGGCTGGAAGATGCATGGAAGACGATTGAGGAAATGCCAATGAGAGAGAATGATGTGATATGGAGGTCTCTGCTAAGTGCTTGCAAGAAGCATGGCGATGTGCTAATGGGTCAAAAGGTAGAAGAAGCTATAACACGCAGAGGGTTCTGGGATTCCAGCTCCTTTGTTCTATTGTCCAATATTTATGCAGGCAGTGGGATGTGGGAAGATGTTAGAAGAGTCAGGAAGATAATAAGAGAAAGAGAGATGAGGAAGATACCTGGTTGCAGTTGGATTGAGCTTGGAGGTGCTGTTCATGAGTTTGTTGTGGGGGATAGTTCTCATCCTATGACCAGAGAAATTTATTCTTTATTGGAGCTGGTGAGCTTTCAGGTAATATATAACACTGCTTTTGATGAAATAATGTGCTTTCAGTAGCATTATAGCATCAATTTTGTATGTAAAAAGCTAGTGCGTGGAGTAAACATGAATAAATATGTTCTTCAACAGCTATGCATTGATTGCAGAATCATTTTCACATTATTTACCTGGGCATTTTGATTTCACATCATTGCTACAAAAAACAACAGTGATCGACTTAACCTAATTCTTCAACAGTGCCTGTATTCGTATTTAACTAGATTTGTGGAAGGAAATCTTCTAGAAATCCTCCAAGAATTAGGCTGGAAACTAGTAGTTTAGCGCGCTCTCTCTCTCTCTCTCTATACTTTAACCTGATTCTTCAACAGTGCTTGTATTCGTATTTAACTTAAAGATTTATGGAAGGAAATCTTCTGGAAGTCCTCCAAGAATTAGGCTGAAAATTAGTAGTTTAGCTCTCGTTTTAAATTTTCACATATGGATTGATCTATTCGATCTTTGGATCAAACTATCTGATCAAACTAGTTGTTCCATGCAAAATTTTGAGTTTTTTTTTTTATATCGAACCTTCATCTGATAGAGTGATAGGACTTACCGTTCCACAACTCTGAAATTGTGAGTTTCAAATTTTGTTTTAAATTGCTCAAATGTAAATCTTGGTACACGTTTGTTAAAAAGAATGCTAAAATATGTGGAGATATTAATTCTTAAACAAGTTGTTTTTAAATAGAAGTATCTTTTAAAGTTTGTGGATTTATGAAACTAATTATTTAGTTTCAAATGAGTGAGAATTCGATGATTTGATGGTAAGATCACTCAAGTGCTTTTCTACTTTTGCAATTCCTTGCATAATCTTTGATAAAAAAAAAATTCCTTAACATAATGCCTTGAATAAGCTTTAGGGGGCGTTTGGTTCAATGTTATCTTGATGTTATGTTATGTTATCTAGAGAAGACAATTATTTGGCTTAATGACATCTACAAATAATCTTCTATTAGATTATAAAATTATTAGTCAAAAGATGACATCTAAATGTCATGACATCTAGATTACATAACATAACACCAAGATAACAACGAACCAAACGCCCCCTTAGTACAAACTACATCTGGGTGTTGAGAATGTGGGCCATAGCTTCCTCACTTTGGCTTTTTTAGGTTGGATAACAGCCTACCTTTGGTTCCTGAAGTTGAATCTCATTTTTTTGATAGCTCCTTTCAAGACCACTTCAACTTATAATTTTTAGACCAAATTACCCTTCTCTTATTTCTTTCTCCCTCTTTCTCTTTCTAGTGTTAGTTGCAGAAGTATGAGATAATAGAGAAACAGGTTCCTAAGTCGATGGCCACTTAGCTGGTAAACTAAAAAGTAAATAAATTAAGAGAGAGAGAGAAACACACTCGAAGAAAAAGAGTAAACATGTTATCAACCTCTGGCAAGAGATAGAGAGGGAGTGTGTGAAAGACTTGAAGGAGCTAGTGGAAGAAAGAGTAAGACAGAGAAAAGGAGATAGGGAAAGTAAGAGGGTGCTGGAAAGAAAGAACTGCTAGGGCTTCAGACCTTTGACGAGAGGAAAAAAAAATGAGAGCGAGACACAGTAAGAGAGAAAAGCCGAGAGCAATAAGAAGTGTATCTGAAAAGAGACTAATAGAAAGCGTATGAGAATATGAAAGGAAGAGAGGCCAAAGAGAGTGGAAGTTCCTCCAACAAGAGTTAAGGAAAGAGGAGAGAGTGTGAGAGGAGAGATTATTGGGTCAGGCCAGCACGCTATATCATCCGTCCCCAAAGTAGTGCCACGCACACAATGGCGAGAAAACACCATTTCGCATTATTTTTTCACCGTTTTGCATCATTTTTACGTAGAAAGTTTGTGTGAGATGAGGGCTGGAGAGAGAAGTGGTGAGGCCGGTGATTCTCCAGAACAAGAGAGGGAGAAAGGGAGGGAGAGGATAAAAGTTAATCGATCAAATATACCCAATATAATGCTCCATTAACAGTTGAATAGGAAAAGAGAAACTTCAGCATAGTGGAATTACTTCCAAACTAAAAAAAGCTAGGACCTGTATGCAATGACCATTTAGGACCTACGTGCAACGACCATTTACGACCTGCATGGAATGACCGTTACCTAAAGCACTGATAGAAGATCTAAAGTGCAACTGAATCATCAAGTTGCAATGAAAACAAAGAGAATAAAAAAATATACTATGTGCAGTTGATCCACAAATAACTTAATCAGAACAAACCAAAAGCTGAGCAACTCTTTTAATTTAATCTCCTTCTAGGCTTCTAGCATATAACTAACCTCTGGGATTTTCATGCTTCTATATACAGCATCAATGTAGATCAACAATATTATCATATACCACCTTCCCTAATTCTTGAGCTACAGACAGTACACAAATTGTAATGATGTTGTTCACCGTAGAACAAGTGGAAGCGAACCATAAAATTACAACCAACAAGAAAGAGATTTAAGGCATAAATTTAGGAGCAATTAATGCACATATAACGAATCTTGCATATTACCTCCTCTGGCTTTCCTTTCAACATAGTACTGTGAAAACATAAAAAGTACACTAAAGAACATGATATATATAAGTTGTAAGCCAATAATGCATGGTATGCATATCGTGCTCCTACTTCCACTATACAACATCTATGTAGATCAATGTTATAGCATCAACCTCCTTCCTAACTTTTGAGCTACATGAATAAGTCAGACCTTCCAACTGTCATTAAATGGCTGAAGCGCAACCAAACTAAGTGCATGAGTCCATTTCTTTTATCCTCTTCCATGAATCAACGTGAATAGCTCGATCAACGGGAAGCTTTACCCGATTAGAGGCGGAGAACACAACCAAGCATAAGCGGCAGCAGAAGATGTATCACTGTTGTGGATGAGATGAGGTACCTTCTTATTGCAACATGCTAATCATTAGTCCTGGGCTTCTAAGTCTGGTTTGGATGGATAGTCGAGGCCTTGCAGAGCAGGCATCTTTCTCAAATCCTCTTCTGAATATGCTGGGATTAGCCAATACCACTTGTCAATTCCAAATACCTTGCATACATAACAAGGACAAAAAACAAAAAAGTACACATTAGAACAAGTAGAGAACATTTGCATCAGAAGTCAAAGTAGTAAGCACAATGCAAATGGAGTCATTTAGTTCTGAAGCTGCAATCACTTCATTTTGTCATATTGCCAACATAAAGTATTACAATGCAAAATATTATTTTTCATCTTCTAAGAAACACAATAGTTCAAGGCAAAACCTAGATCAAGCTACATTCTATGTTGTACTTGCAATAAACAAAGCAGTAATCACCGCTTTTTTTTTTAAATATTCACAGCTTCACGGGATAGGTCACATGTATGTACTTAAAAAATTGAACTTGTTATGTTCATCAATATAGACTTATTTGAAGATAAGTGTTTTAATATAAGGAACTTTGTGTAGATCAGATAGGGATGTAGATAAAAACCTTCAAAATACTAGAATAACAATAAATTCATGACTAAACATAACATACCCATTTAGAGTTATATTGTTTACTTTAATCTGCCATCATAATAAATGTCAAGGTTTCCACGAGCAGCTAACCTACAATGATCCTCATGTATCTGGTATAGGATCAGCTATGAGAAGCTGTATTTTGTGATCTATACTATAGTTGAACCACATTCAAACTTAGGGCCATGAGTTCTTCCATTAGAAAAGGTTGAGACATCATGGAAAGATTACAAGATATTAAAAAAACAAAAAATGTCAGTCTACACAATGGAAAAACTTAAGCATGCAAACACGAAAGAACCAACCTGCTCAAAGTTCTTTCTTCGTCCAAGATCATACCTCCATTTTGGAGTAGTTTTCTTCTCATATGCCTGAAGTTTACAGAGAGCTCAAACTAAAATTCCAACAAATACCAATGAAAAAGTGCAAAAAACGTATCATTACAACTTGCCTCGATGGTTGAAGTATTAGCTGCCACCAGTGACAAATGCATAACCAGAAACCCAAGAACACTTATGGCAAATGCTAAGTTAAGGACTATGAAAAAGAGACAGCCAATAAGAAAGCAAAAAAGAATTGAATATTTAGAAGAATCAATCACCAAGGTAGTGACTTGCCAAATGTAAGAAAACTTGCAGCTAGAGATCCTGGTGTAGTAGGAATCTCTTCCTCACTAAAGAAGGCAATGAAGTTGGACAAGAGTGATATCGTAACCAGAGATGTCTCAAGGAACGTATACAGCTGTATTATAACAAAAACAAAATAGTAGCACCATGTAAAACATGATAGAGATGAGCAATCATTGTAGGTATGCATGAAGTTTAAGAAATTAAGTCTCCAAACACATGTTTCTTGAGATATAAATCTGAAAGGTACTAATAATTATAGAGTTCCCTTGACGCTAATACATTACTCCCAACTTGCAAAGAGCAAATACGTTTCATCAAAACAAATGTCCCTAGAAACTATAATCTCATTCCTCCAAAAATCAAATTGAGGGGAATGGGACATCAAGGAGGGGTGGTCAGTAAAGTCATCAGGGAGGGTACCAACGGTTCTTTATACCTCATATTATCTTTGTGGTCAAACGACACGTCCTTTGGAGGGCGTCGTTATTGCTTGGGAACTTGTAGAGAGAGAGAGGAGGAGAGAGAAAGGAGAGACAAGGGAGAGAAAAAAAGATAAAATATTAGCGAAATCTAAGTAATTTATAAAACAAAATAACTTAAAATAAATTAAATTTTTGATCGATACTAATGGAAAAACTAATAGAAACTACTTAAAAGGAAATCCATGAAATATTTAAATTGACATCAAGGACCCATTTGAAATTTTATGCAAACTATGGAATTCTTCAAAATGTGAATTCGTATGATATTATGCTCTAACCTCAAGGACCTGGGTGATATATACCCTTGAAATTAACTACTATTAAAGCATCATGATATTTACCCTTTAAATTAACTACTATGCAATTGGTGCACATAACATTTCCCTAACAAGGATCCATCCACCCTTGGATGCATTTTCACATACAACCATGACCTGAAAACATACCAAGGTGATCTAAGAACATTCAAGTCTGATCATATGGAAAAAAATTGTTCACATTCATAGACAAGACAATTAAAACAATTGCACCATGTTATGCTTGAGAATGATAATATTTACCATGATGCAAGTCCTTCAATAGAAATTTCCATGAAACATAACGAATGTTTGCCGAAGGTAATTGTTACAAATTACAATTCGATGAATAAGACATAATATCAATAAAACACTACATGATGATTTTAAATTAGAACATGAACAAGATGTTGAAAACTGAAGAAAATCTTATAACTCAGTTTATAACAATGCTTGCTTTGATTTGCTGAGACAAATGACTCTCCATTTACATCTCATTCAAACAAAATATTTTTCATGAAAAATAAAGAGGAAAAAGAGAATTTGATCAAGCTCCACATGAACACTGAAGATGAGACAGCAATTACACTATTAAAATCACCAATAATGGAAGCATTAACTCAAAATTAAGTTTTCCAAGCAAAAAAAAAACTCTTGATCAACTTTCACAAGTTCACAAGCTTTTGCCAATACAAACAGAAATATTGTTTATTGAAGTTTATAAACATAATGATACGTATAAGACAGTTGAACTTATTTTATTTGAGAATTTATTGTCTCATAAAAATCAAATGGCGTGTTCCGCTCATGTTAGACTCATGATAAAGTTTTCATGGAAATATGGCTTACACTTAAAAGCAATTTCAGCTATCAATCACAACAAGAATAAGGAAATTGATAGCGTTTCTCCTTTGGATAAAATTTTGGCATAAGATGTTACATAGATGAATTGCAAGATTGACAAAGTTGATTTGTCTACCCAAGGCAACAAACTCAGTAATCTCTCTTGAATTTCTTCTTTCAAGTTCAATTCCATTGTTTGTGTCCTCGAGAGTCATTAAGTTCATCTCCATCCTCCAAAAATTTGGATTTAATGCAAATTACTTGAATTATTGGATCATTTAAGTATTAGTCTAGCTTTAGTTGTGAAGGTTTTATTATTCAAACATGAGATGTTTGAGCCATTTATTTTGCTTAATTTTGCTCTTCTAGGAACATTTAAATTGAAGAATGATGCTAGTGTCACTTGAAATATAGAAGGACATCTCATGTCAATCGTAGAATTTTAGATCTTCTTGAATCGTATTTACACACTAACTCGACAAAGTTGAGTTCTTTTCATGCTGAGGAGTGTAGTGAAGGTATGGATCCAGATAACTCCAACAAAGAATTCCATTATTAAAGGGAGGGTTAGATATTAGATAAATGATTCAAATTTATCCTAATTATTATTAGTATTTGAATTTCCATAATTAAGGAGGGTTAGTATCTTCATATCAGTAATTATCCAATTTAAGTTTTTTTAATTTTTTTCTCTAGTTGGTCTATAACTAAATGGAAAACCCTAGAACTTTGTAAAAAGGTAGTTTTGGATGAATTAATAAGATATGTTCTGCTTCTACACTTTCTTCTAGCCTTCTCTCCTTCCTTTATAGTTTTCTCACCTTTCTTCCAATCTTCTCTCATTTCCACCTTCTAGTTCTACATCAATTTAGTATCAAAGCAAGTTATAAATCAGCCTTCAGACTCACAACTCACAACTACATTATGTTATTGCTTTGCTCATAATCATGAAGGGGATGAAGCTTCTAGAAAATGACACCCAGAGATAATGGCCTGCTACCAGCTCCAATTCTTAAATGCTACTTCAGTTCATGGCATCATGCTTATCACAAAACCCAAACTCCCTGAGCCCCACCCCATGCAGCTAGGCATTACCACAATCATAATTTAACCCAGTTATTACTGGTTTAGACTGCAAATTTAAGTTTTTTTATAATAAGTAAAAAAAAATTCAGAGAACTAGTACTTAATAATGATAAGAAGAAAGGTAAAGAAGTTCGATTATCAGATCTAACACATCAGCAATAGAAACTTACAAGAAAAAGAAGAAAGAATTTATAATTCAAAGCACCAACGCAATTTGCTACCCACACGCAATGATGATCCATTTTCAGTACGCATCTTCCACCTAACAAATCATTGGTTTCATGCATCAAGAGCAAGCCAGCGAGCAGATAGAAGGTATAAAGAATAAAGGATAAAAAAACCCACAAACAGAACAATGATGACAGCGCGGGGGCTTCAACTTGTTACACTTTCTGCAATATCGAATCTTTTGATTCCCTGAATCCACATGACTCGAAGCCTTCTGCAAGCTGAAAATTTGCTTATCAAGCTCCAGGTTGGTCAGTGCAACAACTTCTCCAGTTTCCTCATCCAAAGCAGGTCTCCAATTCGCCGGGACACTACCGGGATCTGTGAGGACTGCTGAGAAGTAGCTCCATAGAAGCATCACCAGCTGCAAAGCCAATAATTTCACACCGTAACCTGCTGGAGATTTATTAAGATCTACGACTCTTCCTCTAGCAAACCATCGATAAACGAAGAAATGGTTTTCAAAAAAGGAGGAGATCAACAGATACGGCCAACTTTGAAGCAGAATCGTTCCACTGAAAGCACGCAATACCTACCAGGATGTGGAAGAGGGCAAGGATCGAAAAAGCAGATCGGAACCCAGCGCCACCGGAGACCACCGCGGGGCCGTAGACCGTGATCACGACCGAGTACGTAAATCCGACGACAGCAAGAACCAGCAAAATCATGAGCGATCCAAGCCCGCGCAGCGCAGCGCAAAACTTGAAGACGTTCCACGCCATCGCAGCCCCAAACCTCATCATAGCGGATCCGCTCTCAGATGACGAACACCAAAAGCTTCTTGAACGCCAAGCTAGGGCTTTTGTGCAGAGATCTCGGGGGGCGGTGGAATTCCAACCCCGGGAGGGGGTTGGAAAAGATGGAAGGGATTTTTCTTCAAAAATCACACTTTTGAATTCCTATATTTCCTAATCTGGAACTTCACGGTCAATTGAGATAGTTTAGCATTTAATTAGGGTTGCCACGCCAGCTGGATACGTTTTCTAGAAGGGGAAATTGCTTTCAGGTCCCTAAGGTATTACACATGCCTTTAAAAAGGACTCTTTTTTCTCCAAATTATTGGAGGTTTTTTTTTGGGCATAGAATTATCACTTTTAAACTTCGTATAGATATCACATCATAGTTATAAATTATTCGAGACGGACAGTCGATCATTCAGTTCATCTGCTTTACCATCAAACATAGTCCTTAAGTATACCACGCGACTCATTGTTATTTGCGAGCAGACAACCAACATCTTCCGCATTCTTGATAGTAATATAAAATGTGATAAACAACTGATATTTAAGGTTATGGGTAAGAATAATCTAAGTTCTAATTGAACCATATATGGCTCAAGCTCGAATCACATATTGGCAAAAAAGTAGACCGAAAATTAAATTCATCGAGTTCAAGCTAGTGCATGTCATCAACAATTAATTTTGCATTGGCTTTACCTTTAACCGAGTTGGCTCAAGAGATCCAAAAAATGAGAAATTGATGTTAAAAGGAAGCTAATAAAATTTAACTTGATTAACCAGCTCAAATTATTGGTGCTATATTAGCTTTATGGACTTGAGATACACATAATTTTTATCTTAAAATTAATGCACATACGTATTATAAAATGTATATCTAACAAATAAGAATGAGCCAAGGTTGATGTGGCCGAATGTAAAAGCATAAAAAATAAACCGAGTAAAGCCAATACCAAAAATATGATATTTCAAAGTGGATCGAAGGGCAATGACTACTAACCTGAGGACCTTATATGTCATTTACCCATTTTTTTATGAGGACTCTTCTCCACGTAGACAGTGGAGCCCAGTGATCAGCCGTCTAATTGAGCGGGTCATTTTCAACCGTCCAATTAACGGGCTTTCTTGATAAAAGGGACCGTGGGGTTCACGTTTCTTTTCACCCAAATCTACTATAGAATTGGTGCAATTACATATATATTTTTTCTAAAAAAATTTATTTATATATTATATTTTTTAAAAAAATTATTTGTGCACGTATAATTTTATGAACTTAAATATTATAATACTGACACTTTATTAATATTATTATAATTAATTTAACTCAAATATTTATAGTGTTGGTCGAATATAATCGACAGTGCAGTTATAGGGTATAGCCAACCGACAACAGCAACTAATATATGATGGCCGACGTTGACCGGATTACTGTAATTGAGTATTTAGTGGGTACTCGTACAATAATTTTGGGCTCACGGAATATCATACACATATTCTGTTGACTATTAATAAAAATTAGTTTGAGTAGTATATGTATAATTATATATATATATGTATATATAATATTTAAAATTACAAAGTAAAAATCAACATAAATAAAATTTGAATTGCTATAAATATGTAAATAACATATTATAGAATAGTATGTATGCAATTTTTTTTATTATATATATAATGTATAAATATTTTTTTTTATCCTGAAAGCACTACAATTTTTTTCATTCCAACTAAAAATTATGATAGTGTAGTTCGAACTTAAAATTTATAGTATTCAGATAAATTTCTTTCCCACTAAAATAGGAGAGCACTATTAGACGTTTAAATACTAAATATGCTATATATTAAATTCTATCATAAATAACGAAAGAATACTTACATGTAATAAAAAAATTTCTATATGTAACAAAAAATATTTATATATAAAAAACAGCTTATTTGTAGTGCTATTTGGCCATGTTTAGTGCAAGAACTATAAAATCAGGATCAAAATATTACTAATTTAAAAAAATAATAATAAATAATTTTTTTTAATCACTCCACACAAATTTTAACTTTATTAAGAAAAATATTAACTTTATTTCATATACTAGATTAAAATACTCGATTTTAATATTTTAGTTTAAGATGTGAAATAAAATTGATATTTTTATTAAAAATTATTGAGTATATGAAATAAAATAATATTTTTTTATTAAAATTTATGTAAAATAATTAAAAATTATTTATTATTTTTTTTTTATTTTTTTTAAATTAGTATTATTTTAGTCTTGATTTTGATCCTCGCATTAAATATACTTATAATTATTATTATTTAATACTATGGTCTGACGTAAATCCTGCATGCATATCTGCATGCTGCTCTGAACATTCAACACGTTGCATGGCCCACCCAATAATTTCCCAGTATGATATTCAAGAAGAGATTCAAATTAAGAGGCGTTTGGTTCGACATTATCTTGGTGTTATTTTATAATTTAATAAAAAAAATTGTAGATGTCATTAAATCAAATAATTACTTTATCTAAATAACATAATATAATATTAAAATAACATTAAATCAAACGTCCTCTAAGTTTATATTGTAAGTTTAATTTGAGTTGATCACTATTGATTTCAGAATTTATTTTAAGTTGATTAGTATAACATTATTGTTATATATTTGTGAAAAATTTAATGCTGATGTTTAGAAGTACATTGAGATTATTTTGTGTGCTGTTTGACTCCCAATTATAAAAAATCAAATGTATTTTAAAATGATTAATATGAGTGTAAATGTTTTTTCTAAATAAAAATTCAATAATAATTAGAAACTAAGAATAAAAAACATCCTCCGCGTTGCTGATGACTAGATTTGCCAGTATTGATTCCAGTACTTTTGACAATTTTAATAATTTCAATATTAATAGTTTTGATTTTATCTATAAATTTTAAAAAATAGTAATTTGGTAATCGGGAGGAGAGAAAGAGGGGAAGGGGGTAAAAGAGTAATTTTAAAAAATAATAAAAAAAAAAAATAAAGAAGGACTCATTTAATAATTTATTAAAACTCAGGGACACCGATGTTATAATTTTAAAAACGTAAAAAGAGTTAAACTCAAAGACCTGAGTGCAATTTGCCCTTTTTAAAATTTTATAAAATCAAAATTGAAGGACTAAAAAGATGGAATCACAATCCATTCCTCTTGAAGTCATGCGATACTTTCTCCTTATCCTTTTTCTAAGGCATTGTTTCACGAAGACCAAAATAGTACTAATTTAAAAAATAATAATAATAATAATAATAAATATTTTTTTAAATTATTCTACACATTCTAATATAAAAAAATATTATTTTATTTTATAAACTCAATAATTTTAATAAAAATATCAACTTTATTTACATCATAGACCAAAATAATAGAATCAGTTTACGATGTAAAATAAAGTTGATATTTTTATTAAAAATTATTGAGTTTGTAAAATAAATAATAATTTTTATATTAAAATTTATGTAGAATAATTTAAAAAAATTATTTATTTATTTATTATTATTATTTTAAACTGGTACTATGTTGGCCCTCGTGTCAAATAGGGTAAAAGCATGACATAAGTTTTATTTAATTAGAGTATAATTTTAATATAGTTTAATTTTTTTTAGATTAGAAAATTAGTTTAATATTATGATTTGAAATAAAAATATTTTGTTATTAAAGGTCGTGATATATATAAAATAAAGTTAAGTTTTAATTAAAATATGTGACGCATATAAAATAATTTTTTTTAAATTAAAATTTATATAAAATATAAAATAAAATTAATTTTTTAATAATTAATTATATGAATAATATGAAATAAAATATAAAAGGGGTTTTTACATACGAGATATGAAATTTACACGAAATTATGCATTTCACCATCAGTTTATAAATATTACCACTATCACACCATATTCATTTAAATTTTACGCATTTCATATATTTCATATACTTTATAATATTATATGTAAATTAAAATGCATAAATTCATTAATATTTAAATTCTAATATATATTTTTATTTTTTACACTGCAAACACATCAATTTTCTTACTTCAATTAAAAATTATAGTCATGTGGATTTAAATTCGGCATCCTAATCGAAAATTTTAAATAGGATAAATAAATTAAAATACATAAATTCATAAATATTTAAATTATTATTTATATAAATTAATTTATTTATAGTATTTAATTGATATATTAATAATATAGTTAAGATCAAGGCCAATTTAGAAATGTGAAGTTCACCGTCAAAGAATATGGTGTGAAATATATGAAATGCATAAAATTTAAATGAATATGG